>CM053757.1:23047949-23117370 GCA_028658305.1 Pachyuromys duprasi
CATCGAGGAAGAGGGCCTTCCGGGGCAGGGCTGATGAGGCCTGAGCCAACGTCCTGTCCCCTCCATCCCACGCCAGGAGGTCTCAGCCATCTGCAGCTGCCCAGAGAAGCTCCTCAGAGTCAATGTGGTGGATTGTGGGTAGATGCCATACCCCCAGTGGAGCAGGCAGCCCACTGCAAGCCACATGCACAGGCGTCGAGGCCGGGTAGTAGAGGCCACCAGCCATCCCTCCGTCTCGCCCAGCCGAGGCTGGGGGCCCTCAGTGGGACCCCTAGGCTCAGCATCACCTTCCAGATCCAGAGAAATCTCCCACAGGGCAGAAGCCCATCCTCATGCCCACCCCAGCAAAGTTGAGACGCTACGAAGCGATGGGGTCTTACTGGGACGACTTTTGCTCCCACACCTCCACATGTGTCATCACACAGCCCTCTCGACTGCTCGAACCTGACTTACCTGCAAGAGAGAACACAGAAGGGTGACAGCCACAGTCCCCCGGGACCAGCACAGCCTCTGGAGTTGAGTTGGTGTCGCCCCTTGAATCCAAGCTAAGTCGGGTCTGACAGAGCTCTCTCCATCAGGGCAGGGGCCATGCAGGGCCTGCTGCACATTTCCCTTAAGCCTTGACCTTGACCAAGTCAACAGCCTTAGAGAAGTAACATGAGACACTTCCAGGAGAAACACATCCCAGGAGGAACGTCAGGAGACATGAGGTAAGATCCAAGAAGAGGCTCTCCCCAGGCCAACCTGCCACAGCAGGAAGGCATTTCGGGAGAGCTAAGAGGTGGGATTGCCTCTGGTTTGATTTGTTTCTGGGAGGGAATATTATTAATCAAGATATATTCTTTTTTTTTTTTTAAACAGGCCATTGCTGAGTTTTTTAAAATACTCTGCATAACTGCAAGCCAAAAGGAATGAGCAACCCTGGATGGAGTTTAGTCTTCCTTTGAAAGCGAGTTCTTGCCCCCACTATTCACTTACACGCTGGAAGCAGTCTGCGTTCAACCTATGCCAGGCTTACCTTTCCCTATGGGTTTCCCTCATCCAAGCTTCCCAGCCTGGGCTTCACGGTTCTCCAGCTCAGAGGGCATGCTGGGATGCTACACAAGACAGAGCTGGGAATTCTCCATGCACCTCTCCCCACTGCACCGCTATGCCCCGTGCACCCTGGGAGGTTTTAGCACTCCACCCCGTGTGTTATGGTCCACATCCTTGTGTGTATGTGGGAAAATGACCCTCTTCTGTTGGCACAACCCGAGAGCAGGTAGAACGAGTTCTCTGTCCACCATTTGCGCGATATGACTCATTTGAGGTCAATATATCAACGTGTAATTTGGAAACCTCACCTATCATGCATGGACACACGGTCAAAACCATAAATGTCCCCAATTCAAGATGGTGGCACTCTGCTGCACAGTCACCTGATTTAATCAGTTTCCCACCACTTGTTAGTGTCTCTCTGACACCGTGCTGGCTTAGGTAGTGTTCTTTCCTCAATGCCTCCTTACACAGCTGATATGCTAATAACCATCATGATTCTCTGCTCACCACTTCCTGGCTATTGGGCCATTGTCCCTGTCTTATGTGACGAGTCAATATCTACCTGGCTCTCACGCCAGCTACACGTGACTGCGTCTCTTCAGCTCCACTCTGTTCCCCGGGTCCATAGCGAATCCATCAGCAGGTCCTGTAGACCCTACTTCCTGGAATCCTCTGTAGTGCACTGCAGCTAGCGTACCCCAGCTCCCAGCTGTGGGAAACGGTTGCCCAGCGATGGATGATGCCAGCGAAGATGGAAAAAGCCCAGGCCTCTCACGACCTTTTGAAGCTACTGCAACCAGTCCTGTGCCAACTACCCCCTAACTTGCTATGGGTGAGCGCAATAAACTTCTGTGCACCCCCAGATAACGTTGTTGAGGAAGCAGAGGCTTGACTCTGCACAGCTAACCTTTATCCACCCGAGTCACTCAGGCACAGAAGGGGATCTGATCCACAAATAGAAGTCCTCTGCTAAGACATGTCTGGCCTCTTGATTTAGTGTGGCTGGAGGCCTGGGACAGGAGGGAGGCTGAACCAAGGGAATGCATGACCTTGGGAGCATCAGGTGGCCCAGCAACTGGCGCTGTGCCCATAGCCCCGACACTGTCCATCCACATGGATGGAGAGAGGTCAAGTCCCTGGCTAAGGCAGTCGTGGTGGTTTGAATAAGAATGACCCCCAAAAGTCTCATATCAATTTGAATGCTTGGTTATCAGGGAGTGGCCCAACCAGGAAGGGTTAGGAGGCGTGGCCTAGTTGGAGGAAGTGTGTCACTGGGAATGGGCTCTGGGGTTTCAAAAGAGACCTGAGTCTCTTTTTGCTTACGGATCCAGACGTAGAACTCTCAGCTCCTTCTCCAGAACCACGTCTGCCTGCATGCCTTGGTGAGAATGAACCAAACCTCTGAACCGTAAGGCAGCCCCAGTTAAAGGCTTCCTTTTGTAAAAGTTGCCGGAATCATGGAATCTCTTCCCAACACTGGAACACGGACTAAGAGAGCTCAGGTAGTGGAGAATTCAAAGATGGGCAGAAGTCGGGCTCCAGGGCTAACAAGCTGGAAGCATGCTTTTGGGTTTTTTGTCTTCCCCTTTTTGTGCCTCAGTGATGGCTCAGTGAGTCACTTAGCACTTTCTAAGTCAGATAACCTGAGTTTAAGGACCAGAACTCACTGTGCAAGAAGAGGAGAGGCTGTCAAAACTTGGGCTCTGGCCTCCACGTGAGTGCCATGGCAACACCTCCCCACTCACTGATAACAGTAAAATGTTGGAAAAGACTCCAACCAATTGATGCTTTATATAACAACAGTGATTTTATGAAGTGCCAACTCTATTTAAAACTTGACTCATTTACAAGACGGAAATCCTAATGGGGCCAGCTCTTAAGTTTGTTTTCGGTGTGGTGAGGATGAGGCCACCCAAGTCGACCCTAGACATCTGTCACCAGTCACTGCTCATCAAACACGGTTGGCTGTCAGTCTGCTAGGAATTAAAGGTCGCTGGAGTAAAAGGCTGTCTTCTTAGGCTGTCTTGTGTCACTTAGCCACACTTTCCAGTCATGGAAATAGAGGAAGGCACAGACCCTAGCCAAAGACAATCCTGAGTGGAATCTTTCAGAGAAACAGAGCTTAGGTAGAATCCTGCAGGTGCAGCACAGGTGCTAAACTCCTGAGAAACCTGGCTGGGTCCTGAAGTAATCCTCTGTGCCTGGGTCTGTGGGCCTTCTCCGGGCTGCTGCTGCCCTCTGCTGGTCATTGCTGGAATTGGCGCACATCTAGCAGAGCAGGGCGGTTAGAAGCACGGGAGACAGGGTTCTTGGGGGCTCTCCTTAGGGGCCTTGGCTCCTATAGCCCCGTCATCCCAGCATGAAGGACAGTTATGTGAGTTATCAGGGACTGAAGGAAGAGACCACTTTATGTAAGGTGTGTCTCCAGGGGCTTCGACTTTGGGCACCAGGACCAGGATGAAGACGGGTGGACCAAAGGGAGGAGGAGGAAGGTGTAGGCAAGGCACTCAGACCACTTCATTACCAGCTTTGACCTCAGCTTCTATGCCAAGAGAAATGGTCGCTAATACCATCTTCAGAACCTGCCACTCAGAATGGCGAAATAACGTCCTTCCCATCGCTGTCAAGTCAAACTGCCAGGATGGACCCGCGCCTCTGACACTACACGTGTGAACCTGGGAGGGCGACCAGGTACTTCTGGAGGGGTCACTTATCCTATGTGCATTTGGGGCACCCCTTCAAATTAGAGGACTCCGGGACCCTAGGAGGGCTGAGACATGCTCTAGCGTCAGCACCAAGATTGCACAAAGTCATCAGCGGATGAGGAAGGTCAAGACCCTCCTCCCCACTGCTGCTGATGTCCCCCCATAGGATGGGTGGCCTGGGTCTTTGGGTCCGTTAGTGGTTGCCTGTTCTCTGAAGTACACAACATAACCTGGGAGAGCGCTGAGGCCAGCCTTCTCTTCTCTGGGACCCACGTCTCCCTGGGTACTTCTCTCTGCTTTGAGCTGAACCGAGACAAGCCAGGACAGAAAGCTCTCTTTTCCAGAGTCCCAGGGGCTGGCTTATTAGATTCATCATGCTCAACAAAGACTTATGGAATGCCTGTTATGAGTCAGGATGACAGTAGGGGGATGAAAATGGTGATCTGGTAGCTTTGGCAGAGCTTATGGGCATCTAGGGAAGGGCAAGGTACGAGCAGAACTATGCCAGCACGGGAGGAAATGTGTTAACTAGTGTGAAAGTCGTGGGGCAGTAAGAATGTGGGGATGGAGGGGGAGGAGTCCGCCTATATGAAGACTGCGCTGGTGGTAGCTCTAGCCTGTGCAAAGGCCCTGAGGTAGGAATATGGACATCACATTTATGGGCTGTCAAGGAGGCCAAGGTGGACAGGGCAAAATCAGTGAGCTGTAGAGTGCAGGTGCTGGGGAGTGTGGGTATCAAGGAGAGCATGGGGCCTGTGCCTTTTACTCTGAGTGAGAGAGAAAGCAGTAGATGGGTGCTGAGCAGAGCTGCATGTGGTCAGCCTTGCCCAGAAGGCACCCGTTTGTCTACTGACTGAAGTTAGACCACAATCCAGAAATTGTGGGCCGTAAGGAATCTTAACGGTGAATGAGGGAGGCATGAACAGTTCGCCAATGTGTGAAAGTTCCTGAGCGCACAATGGCCAAAGATCAAAATCAAACGTGAAATGGATCTGGTTGCTTCCAGCAGGCCTTGTTCCAAGTGCTGCAGGAGGAAACTTCGCAGAGGCCTCTGTTCTGAACACAGGCTTGCGCCGTTCGTGCCGCATACCTCTCGTGATTATTGCCCGCTGTGAATTGCAGTTTCCGCTGCACAGAAATGTAATTGTTTAATTACAGGAAAAAAGACTCAATGCTTTCCTACCATCATCCCTCAGCATATAAGTATCAAATTAGTATATCTTTGGGTTGTGCTGTTAGAATATTTGATTTTAAAACTCACTGTTTCAGTTTGTGACTTGATTATCAGAAGGAAAGAAAAACATTTATTGGATTTGGCTTAATCTTTGGAGAGAATTTCCAACAGGTTCTGGAATGGCCCTAACCATATTTCTTTCACTATACACATTGTATGCCAAGGAGTGTTCTCTGCACTCATGATTGTAGAATAAAGAGTCCCTGTCAGATCTCTAAGATGCTCTGCGTCCTGCAGTATGGACTATTCAGCCAAGATCCAGTTCTTAATGTCAAGATAAATAAGCAACTCATCTCATTAGTATGCAAACTTGATTTTCTCTTTAATACACGACAAAGTGAAATGCATGGCAGAGATTTGTTTTCAAAGAAACTTACGATTGTCAGTAAGTGATTTGTATAAGGATTTTGGAGTGTGATTGTAGAAATCTTGGGGGAAAAGGAGCCACACTTGAGACAGCTGAAGAAACCAGGGAGCCCTGGACTGAAAGGGAATGGGATGGAGCCCAGGGCCGAGTGTCAGGGGTTCTTGTAACAATCCACGGGGAACCAGCCGGTGTCTGCATTGGGGTGGCTTCTTCTGGGTGGGAAACCTTGCTGAATGCCAAGGGCCTGGGAGGAAGAGATGGCTCTTGGGATGGGCTGGTGCTTCCTGGGAAAACAATGCCTATTTGCACTTTTGTACATATGGGTGAGGGTAGCTGGGAAGCAGGGAGGAGTGGGCAGTGTGTCTATGCTAGTACCCTTTACTAGAAAAGGTTCTGGTTCACTGTGCTTTAATATCTGCCCATGTCACTCTGTGTACATGTGGTGGTTCTAGGTCTGTGTGATCCGGCTGGAATACAAACACACCTTTAATCCAGGAGACAGAGGCAAGCAGATGAGAGTTCAAGGCCAGCCTGGCATAGAGCAAGTTTCAGGTAAAGAAAACTTAGGTCCAGGCATGGTGATACACGCCTTTAACCTCAAACGATGAAGGTAAAGTTAGTTTGTTAGAAGGATTTTTGAAAGTGAAAGTCTAATTGAGTATCAGAAAAGGTGACGAATCAGAGATGATTTGACAGAATCTCCAAGAGGAGAGAAAAAGGGAAGCTACTTAAGGGGTAACGCAGAGAGAGAGAGAGAGAGAGAGAGAGAGAGAGAGAAGGGAGCTTTATTGGAGGGTTTCACAGAGAAAGGTTGAATGAGAGAACAGGCTAGACTCAGGCAAAGATAGAATAAGCTAGAGGTTGAGAAGGAGCCAGAGGATTAGAAAAGACCGCTGGGGTTAGTGTGAGGCCAAGCAGAGGAAGTCAGGGGCCAAGAGAGAAGCCAGACTGAATAAACCAGCTGGGAGAGGAGTTTGAGCCTACACAGCTGAGTTGAACCAGCCAGACCAGAGCTCAGTAAGAACAAGGGTGAGCTTATTAAGCAGTAAGTCTCAGAGGCTGAAAACAGTCTAGGCCTAGATTAGATTGTATGGAGGCTAGAAGCTTCCCGTGCTAAGCCTAGGTCAGCAGACAGAGGCAGTAAGCCTTTGAGAGAACCATTTAACCAGACAAATATAAGTTTTCCTTTTACACTGGCTCTGTCCCTTTAAGCCATGACTTCAGATGGGTGACCACAGGCCTGTGAGCCTCCATCTTCCTCTGGGCAAAGTGAGGTGATGGGAGGTGGTGTTCAAGAATGTGAGCAGAACATTAAAGTCTCCGGGCAAACACACCCCACTTTCTGCTCCCTAAAAACTGCTCTTTTCTCTTGGCTGAGCTCTGGCTAGCCATCAATCTGGGAGGAGGAGCAGTCTGTCTTCCCTAACAAATGGGATACGCCTAAGATGGAAAGCACCCACTTGGAGATCTGGGGTGTGGATAAGACCATGTCATTGTGACTCCAGACCATTGCTGAGGAGTCATCACCATATCAGGAGTGTTGGGGACAGAAGTTGGGGTGTCCCTTCCAGCCCTGGAGGTGCCCTTTCCGGCTCTGGAAGGGCTCAGGCTACAAGGAAGCAAATGGCTGTGTGTAGGGGCGTTCCAAGTGCTGACAAGCCTGTGTGGACAGACGGTAAGGGGTCACCTCTGACAATATCAAGGAGGTCTGGAGCTAGGACTCTCGAAATATCAATGTTAATAACTCTTCCAGATCCACTCATAGGAGAGAATGAAGAGAAAAAGCCCAGAGAGGTGATGCAACATCATTAAGGCCATTTTGTTTCAGCATATTACAGAGCTGGAATTACAGTCAGGCAATATGACAGGCTAGTTTGCGGCTTACAGATGTCTGGCGGTGTTGCAATTCCTATCAGAGAGCTCCAAGGATGCTATGAGCTTTTACATGTTCAACACACACATGCACATACACATACACACATACACAAAAACACACATATACAACACACATAGCACACAAACACATACACAAAATACACAGGTTTTTCCCTCAGTATCAGAGGTAGTCAAGGCATGGTGTTCACCCATGACCTCGGTTGCTTGTCACTCAGGATAGAACGAACATACTCTGTCGTCAAGCATCCTGCTGCATCTTTTAGGAGATGGCCACATCATCTAGCCTCTGCGTCTGCTGAGCTGCCTGAAACACTCACTTGCTGGAATCCGAAATGCTCACTCCTGAAGCCCTGACTATGGAGCCTGGCACCTTTGGGCTTCCCTGAGAGACTCAGCTACAGTTTCATTTCCTTGGTCCGACCAGTAGTGCCCCCACCCACGGCTCTCTCCAGTCCTGAATTAGTCTGCTCAGACCTGCCATGTCCTCTTTGGACACCAGGTGGCGCCCTACACCGCCCCAAGTCCACAGCTTCCCCTATCTTGGCTAAAGACAGTTCAGGGGAGGCCTGATCTGCAGTGCCCTCCCCTCAAGAAGGGTACCTTTCCTGGCCTCACGTGGAAATGGCTCTACAGAATTCACAGAGGAAGAGGGAGCAGAATGTCCTCGTCCAGATTGGATGCGGGCCCCACCGTCCGCAAGCAGTTCCCATCCCATGCCAGGGACACGGTAGAGGGCTGTCCTGTGTAAGGACCCACGTTGACCCACAAAATCCTCACCCCCGAGATGTGACATGAGTCGTACAGTTCCCATTTGTAGGCAAGGAGTTTCAGAGAGGCCAGGTGAGCTGCCTGAGGGCACAGAGCTGTGTAGTGCAGAGATGGGATTCTAACATGGGCCTGCTTGATTTCTTCCTCTGTACCCGGCAGTCTGCACCAGAACCATCTATTCATCCAGAGGGAAGGAAGCAGTGAACGGGCCCCTCTTTGGCTAGGGCTCGAGGGAGGGAGGAGAGAGTGCTGGCAGTTGTTAAAGTCCCACCTAATTCACTCTGCTTTCCAACCACAAACTATGAAAAGGGCATGTGAGCCTCCCTCCCCTCACACACACACACTGGCTTATTTCCCTTCCCTTCTAGAAGCCCACGTAGGCTCCAGGACCCCCGATGCAGGTGTTCATTGTATGCTCTCAATGCAGATGCTCCTGTGAGGCAGGGGTGGGCTCAGAGCCTGGCCAGACTCCAGTGGAGCAGGGCTGGCGGCCTCCGCCGGGCCATACTGCTGACCATCCGGGGCCCTGAGGACCGGCTGGGAAGGGGAAGTGCACTGTGCTCTGTTGGAATGTCCCAGAAGATGATGAGTAGAACACAGCCATGACTAGGTGGTACCGATGCTAGTCTTTGCCATCATCTGGATATGCCCAGATGATGGAAATGGGGAGGTGTCTACAGGCCCTGGAGGGAACCCCCAGAACACAGAGTGGCACCAGACTGTGCTGAGAGCTGCAGGGAGATGGAGGGGGCACATCACCGAGAGCCCACTCGTCTTCGCTGCCCCGGCTACACTGTGTCATCAGAGCCCGGGACACGCAGCCTGGGCCCGGAGGATGGTGGCTTCTGTGGGGGATGATTCTGCTCATTCTCTGTGGGAAGCCCTGCACCTCCTCAGCCTTCTCTTTGGATCTGGGGCTGCTCCTGAGAAGCCTCACACACTGCTGAGAGGAACGGAAGTGCACACAGCCATCCTGGAGAACTACAGGAAGATTCCACCGAGATCCAGCTACCCCACTGCGAGCTATATCCCAAGGAACGTCAGCCAGAGTGCCAGATGCTTGTGAAGGATGCCTGTGCTCACGCCCACTCTACCCAGGAGCTAAGACATGTTACCAGCCCAGGTGCCTGTCAACATTTGGGTGGTAAACATCACGTGGAAAACATGCGGGATGACATATTCCTCAGCCATAAAGAAGAGTGGAATCATCTCTTTGGAGCAAAATGGCTAGAACAGGAGGTGGGGTCATCTCTGCCAGCGTCTCTGCTGTTGTCTCCTTTGCCTTGCACAGGTGGGTAAGGATGAGTAAGAATGCTGCTCGCCTTTTTCCACCTGTGCAGACTCGAAGGGCGTGGGCATCCACGTGAACGGAGAGGAGTTATTAGCGGAGGTAGGAGCATCGTGCATGAACAGAGGGTAAACTGGATGTGCACACCCTTTATCCATGTGCTGAAGTAACACACTGAGTCATGATAATACATGCTAGCAATGCATGCTATCCAAAGAGAGTTTTTGTTGTCGTTTTTCAAGACAGGCTTGTGTAGCCTTGGCTGTCCTGAACTTTGCTTTGTAGACCAGGCCGGCCTTGAACTCACAGAGATCCACCTGCATCTGCTTCCCTGAGTGCTGGCAATACAGGCGTGCGCCACCATGCCCGGCTCAAAGAGGGCTTTATGAAAAGCTTTGAAAGGGAGACTGTCAAAGGTCAGTCACCAAGGCCTCATGACCATTATGGGGCCGTGGGGTTCTGGGTGGGCACAGCAGCACCACGCTCAGCGTCTTCTAAGTGCCTATTGGGGGCAGGGGCTTGAGCTCCCCCAGATGTTTCAGTCCTCCCTCCTGGGAGCACCACACTCACTGCACAAGAGGAAGGTGCTTAGCCAGTTTACTGGTCAGCTAGGACTGGGGCCTGTTACAGACTGGGGTGCTGTTATACCAAGCGGAGTACCTTCCCTACCCACAACAGACAGGACCATAGAGGGAAGCCATCTGACCAGAGTCACACAGTGGCCCCTGAAAAGCTACTCAAGCCCCATGTTTGATTCCAACTCAGCGTCTCATCCTCCAACCCATACTGTTAGTCTTTGTCTATTGCTCGTGCCCTTCTGTGAACAGGGAAAGGAGTCAACCTTGAGGGATGCTCTTGGCTGATGCTGGTACCAACCAGAACGGCTTCCTCCATGCATCAGTTTCTGGGCCTGTGAAAGGGGGGTGAGGCTGGACTTAGGAATGACATTTTAAGCCAGTCCCAAGCTCTCCACCACATTCCCTTCTGTACCACGTAGCTGTGTTTGCCCCTTCAGAGTACAGATGTTTGTCACGATGGTGCCCCTGCCCTTGGGACATGCCTTCCCTTTCTTGTGAGCCTACTTACACTACACACTTGCCCCTCTGGTTAGAGCCCTCTTGTCTCCTTCTAGACCATATTTCATCTCTGCTTCAAAACTTACAGGGCCTCCAAGCTTGTCATCAAGGCAATTTTCCTCTTCCTTTTCTAAGTCCCAGTAGCCACTCAGCTCCAGTCACGAACTTACACTCTAGACTCCCGTGGGCCTCTCTCTGCTTCTGCTCTTGCATTCTGGCATGGGGCCCTCTCTTCTGTGAACGGAGTCAACTCCTGTTTGTAAGACCCAGTCTAAATATCTCTGCCTTTCACAGTCCTCTCTGCTTCTCTGACCTGGGCTTCTCTGACCTGGAGGTACTGAGATCATAAAACTGGTCCATAAATCTTACTTACTGCATATAAGAGGATGATAAGAATATATTGATGAATACTCAGTACGCTAATCTGTCCATTCACCCTCCATCCATCATCCACCCATATCCATCCATCCATCCATATCCATCCATCATCCATCCATCCATCATTCACCCATCATCCATCCTTCCTTCCATCCATCCATCCACTCATCCACCCTTTATCCATCCTCTCTTCATTCATTAAACACCTGTCCATCCATCCATCAAGTCCCTCTAGTCAGGTAGTACTGGGTGGACACTTCTTACAAGCCACATGCCAGTCTTTTTGTCTTCAGTGATGAATTTCCTATTAGGGAATGGCATTGCCTAAATAATTTTTGTTCCCTAGAGCTAGCAACCTGCCCATCAAAAGCCTGTCACTGTAGTAAGCCCTTGGACTCTTTCATGTTCTTTGCATAAAATACCAGCTACCCTGGCTCTTGGCTCTTGGCCCCTTTGTGAGCCCAGACAGTGCAACAGTCACAACCTCTAGCTTTTGAAACCCCTTCCCTTGGCTCCACCCTGTTAGGAAGAGCAAACCCAAGGCACTGAGGTGGGATTTATGAGGTGGGATTATCTGTTTCTATAAAATCTCTGCTGTTGTCTAAATGGTTTTGGATGGAAGGAGCTCAGCAAGGGATGAAATAATATTTTGTTTTGTTCAGGGCCAATGACAGCTGTGTCCCAACTACCTTCTTGGAAAGCCACTGAACAAATGATGAGTGGGTGATGGGGAAAACAGCAGAGACTCACCTCCTGTTCTTACCAACATCAGATAAAACCAGAAACAAAGCAGAGTCAGAACCACAACCCTTATTACCCCCAGGGAGGATGTCATTACCATTTCCCTGCTTTTTCCAGTCTCTGCCAACAGTTTCTAAGCCCTCATTTCTCAGACATACTATAACATCCTAGCTGCAAGAGAGGCTGTCAAGGAATGACTGCCTGCAAGGGAGGCTGGTGAAAAACACCTGGCCTCCTAGGTTTCTCAAGAGGCAGGTGAGAGGAGGCTAGTGAGGAATGCCTGGCCTCCTAGACTGCTCAAGAGGTAGGTGAGTCTGTTCCCATCTACACTTAAAATGTCAGGCAGGTGTCTTTCAGTAGTCACTGGGGTGCTCCTCAAACATAAATGTCATTTTATAGAATATTTGTGGCTATCTCACTGCTTAGACTTCTTAGCCGAAGACTCTCTAGATCCAGTGATCCCTCCTTCCTGAGCAGTACCTGGGAACTGAGGCCAGGAGATAAATTTCCCTGGGATCTTAGGGACAAGGACATTCAGCAGTGTTATCTTCACCTACTACTAGACACCTACGACTAGAGTTTGAATGTGTCTCTTGAATCTCATGTGTTGCAAACTTAATCCCCAAATTCATATGTTTAGGTGCTAAGAGTCAGGGCCTTTGAGGGATAATTAGGGTTGGATAAACTCATTAAGGTGAGGTTCCCATGACAAGAGGAGCTTGGTAATAGCTTGGTAAGAGCAGGAATAGGGACTTGACTTGGGACAGTTGCTCTGTGTCATTATGTGATGCCTTCTGAGATTAAGTGGCAAGGGTTCCTTATCAGATCCAGCACCGTGATTTTAGATGCTCCAACCTTTAGAACCATAAACCAAATACAATTCCTTAAGTACAAATACCTAGGAGTTGGGACACTGTTTCAGCAGTTATTGGTTGACTAAGGCAGAGACATATCTAATCAGAGGTAACAGCCATGCCTGTGGGTGCCTGGGGGTAGTTCCTGTTGTAAATGTCATCTTGAAATAGTTGACCTATTCAATCATTCCTCAAAGCAACTTCCTTCTCAGAGACTTAGCTGGTGCCTTGGTATCTTGGTTTAGAACAGTGATGCTGACCAGGCTTGAGTGGAATGGGTATGGCCCAACTTCCAGCCCATCCCATTGGAAAGCTAGCATACTGTCAAAAGGAAAGCCAAAAGCGTGGGACTGATTTTCAGCCCCTTCACTGACAAGCTATTGAGGCTCAGACAAAGGATGGTGCCCTGGGGCTCAGTTTCCCAGTCTGCAGAGGCAGATGTTACAGGAGGTGCTTGATGGGGCATGCTTAGCCCGGAAGCTATGCATGCAGCCATTTCTCCAGGAGCCACAAAGCAGCCACATTCCACTTCTGCCTACACAATATTCTATGCTCTCCAAAGTCCTTAAAACAGCCTTATGTCCCTACAGGGGCTGCTGCTCCTCTGGACACCATGGAGGCAGCACTCACACTTGCAGGCTGCTTCGTTTGCAGAGCTGGGAGTGTCTGTCCCACCCTGGGGTTGGCAGCAGAGCTCATGCCTATCATGGTGCAGGTCGTCTGCCATCACTTCTGCTTGGGTGTCACTTCCCTAACGGTGGGCCCACAGCAGCGTCTGCAGCTCAGTTCCTGCCCAGGGCAGCACCTTGTTTCACTGTCTTCCAATCCCTGGGCCTGAAGTCACTGCAACTTAAGACAAATCCAGCCACGCTGTTACTTTGGGAGTTGGATAAAAACTTGGGATGTAGGCACAGTGGGGGAATAATTCATATTCTTTTTGAGGTTCCATGTACGGAACCCATGTTCTTGTGCATACCAGGCTTGTGCTCCATCTTTGAGTTCCACTCCCAGCTCCAGCCTTGTATTTTAAGCAGAATGGTTGTGTGAATGTAGGAACATCGAGAGAAAAGTGGGCTCCCGGGTATGATCATCACTCTGTCTTGGATCCACAGGCTAAAGCTAGACTTGCCAGGTAAGAGCAGAGGAAGCACAGTGTCAGGAGAGGAGAACACTCTGCAACTTTCATCTTCCTTGCATGGAAAGTGCTTCCCCAGGTCACAGCCCCAGGACTGGGAGTCAGTGGACAGAATGCCCATCCTCCTCCTGACACACACACACACACACACACACACACACACACACACACACACCAAAGGGGAGGCAGGTACCTCACACTACAGCCAGGGAACCAGAGCTGCCCAAATGTAGTGTGGCCATAGGCCTGAAGCTCAGGACAGAGCCTTTATGTGCTGATGTTGTTGATATTTGTGAACCTGGGGATGGAGGGTGCATCCCCCTAGGAACCTAGGGAGGTGCAGAGGAGCCTCGGGTGACTAAGGGCTGAGACTGTACCCTGTGTAATTCTCTGATCAGCAGTAAAAGGCATGCCCAGTCTCCTGGGACCAAGTGAGCTCTGAAGAAGGGAAGCAGACCTGAGGAGTTTAGGGCAGGGGGGAGGGGGGAAGTCCTTCTTGCCAAGCCAGGAAAGCTGCTGCTGGGAATAGGAGGGCCAGTAGAAAAGAGGATGAGGGGTAGTGGGTAAGAGCAGGGATGCTTATGGAAGCTCTACCAATGCCAAAGGCATCTGTCTGCTTCCCAACAGCGGAAGGGCCTCTGATGCACTCTGTGGACCAGCACAGTGATGGCCATGGGCCATGCTGGACAACATTGCAGGCAGCCTGTTCTGGCCAGAGGAAGCTGCCACAATGCCAGGCAAGTCAGAATACCCTCGGGCCTGCTCTGCCAATTGCCCCCTTCTGTGGGAGGGCAAGGAATCAGGCAGCAACCTCTTGTCCTATTCCGTTGTCCCTTCCCCAGGGGCTGGCTACAGAGACAGGTCAGAGTTCAGAGCAGGGAGCACATTTTAAGTACAGATGAAGCTGATATTGAAAGTATTATTGAAAAAAATGCAAACTATTTTTCTTTTGGAATGACAGCTGCAGTGGCTGAAAACCTAGGACGGTAGGAGACTTTAAAATTGTTGTAAAACAGAGGGGAAGAAATCTAATGGAGAGGAAGTTTGGGGAACGCGAAGTTGCCATAGTCTAATTGGTAAGTGGGCTGCCTTCTGCTCTACTTATGTGCTGTTTATTCCAGCTTCCTTCTCCTGCACTGGATTCTCAGTGCCACAAAACCAAGGGCTTTCTATGGCAAGTCCTTACTGGGTCCTCAGGACCTACAACAACCACCTATGGCTCTCAGATGGCCAGTATATTTTGAATGTGTGAAAGAAAGCAACCTTGGCCTAAGATAGTTCATCCGTAGGTATGACCTATGTTTTCATTAAGTTGTTTGACTATTGTATAGTATCTGGAGGCCGCATTAGACTTGGTGAAGCAGCTCAGAAAATGAGAGGTACAAAGGCCTGATCACCCAACGCCATGCCTCAGGTCTGGGCTGCTGTTCTTAAAACCTTAGTCATAGAGTCAGGCAATGCTGGCTTTTTGGAGTCAGCCCCTAAAACAGAGACTGAGGCTGGTGTGTAGTGAAAGCTGGCCTCACCCCTGAGATCCAGGTGAGCTGCAAACAGGCTCAGAGCCTCTGATGGGCATCTTTCTAATGCCAAGAACAGAAAATGTGGCATTTGGTCTGTGTTAGTCCAAAAACCACCAGAAGGGGGGTCTCTCATCCCTGTTTGGAAGATCCTTGCAAGCTGCGTTGGTCTAGAGTTCAGCTATCTTGCCACCTTCAAGGTGGTTTTAGGTTTCAGTCTTTCTTCTGTCTTTGAAGGGAGGGTTAGGGAAGGAAGAGTGGGCTGGGTTCCTAGGCTGAAATGAAGTATCATAAGCCTTCAAACAAGAGACATATGGGTTTGGAAGGTGTGACTCACTGGCAAAGCAACTCCTCATTCGTGGAAGCCTGGGTTAATTTCCAGCACCACCAATTAAAAACAAACAAACAAACAAAACCAACCAAACAAAAAACCCTAAGGCAACAACAACAAAACCTGCCAAACAACAAATCCAGTGATTCCCAGTCTTCGGGATCAGGAGTCTGACACCAGAATGTTGGCAGGGCTGTGTTCCCTCCGATGATTCTAGGGCAGATTGTGCTTGTCTTGCCCAGATGGTGGCCTCAAGTGGTCCTTGGCTAGATGCTGCTGTCACTGCCTTTCTGCACCCATCTTTTCAACTGTTCCATGCCCTCTCTTCTTGTACAGTCACCACTCACTGGATTAGGGCTCACCCCAATCCAGCATGAGTGCACCCTGAGATTCTAAGCCAATTGCATCCTCAACACTCCACTTCCAAACAGGGTTACACTTCAAGGTTCTGAGTGGACATGACTCAGGGGGCTCCCCTGCTCTCCCTCATGCCCCAGCAGACAAGGGGGAAACAACCTTGGTCCAATCTCTCTCAGAGAGATTCCATATCTGGAGAAGAATCATATAGTTGTTTGGCAAGGACCCAGGATGGGAGTTTAGGACTCAAACCTCAGATCCCAGGAGCAGAGGAAGGACTGGAGTTTCTGTCCTGTTCACCTTTGCCTCATCCATTAGGAGCCTAATGTGTGTCAGTGAATTCTGAAATTCACGCCAAAGGAAGGACGGGTGTTACTGGCCAACATGCTGAACCTCATGGCTGCTGGCCTTCTTAAACCAGGCTGGGCAGCACTGCATCTGTCCCCTGACCCCCAGCACCATTGCAGTTCATTTGGAAAAGGGTGGCAGAGCAGAAGGGCACAGGAAGTAGAGTGTGCAGGTTGCTAGGTTCATGTACCTCTGAGTTTTAAATGATTTGAGTAGGTCAGAGGTGCTTTTTGGAGAGCCAACTAATGCAAGTGAACTTGCATACCTAAGTGGGTTCTTGGAAGATTGTTGCAAATGCCCAGTGGACATGGGGTGGGCTCAGGAGGTCTAATTCTTAAAGATTTTACTATTAATAAGAAGTACTTGTTTTATTTCTCTGGCTGTTCCATTTTTCTTTTATTATTATTATTATCACTTATTTATTCAATTTGTATCCTGGCTGTGGTCCTCTCCTTCATCTCTTCCCAATCCCATCCTCCTTTCCTCTTCTCCCCCCTATGCCCCTTCCCTAGTCCACTGATAGGGGAGGTCCTCCTCCCCTTCTATCTGACTCTAGCCTATCAAATCTCATCAGGACTGGTTGCATTGTTTTCCTCTGTGGCCTGGCAAGACTGTACCCTCCAGGGGGGAGGTGATCAGAGACCTAGCCACTGAGTTCATGCCAGAGACAGCCCCTGCTCCCCTTATTAGGGAACCTATGTGGAGACCAAGTCTATGGGCTACATCAGAGTAAGGGTTTTAGGTCCTTTCCATGCATGGGTCTTGGTTGGCATAGATTTTATTTATTTATTTTATGCAGATGAGTGCTCTTCATGTACACCTGCAGGCCAGAAGAGGGCATTAGATCTCAGTAGAGATGGCTCTGAGTCACCATGTGGTTTCTGGGAACTGAACTCAGGACCTCTGGAGGAGCAGACAGTGCTCTTAACCTCTGAGCCATCTCTCCAGCCCTGGCCATTCCATTTGATCTGGGTATAACAAGAGAGAATTCATTAGCTCACAGAACTAGCCAATCTGGACATAGATCACGGTTCAGGGCAGTTTGATCAGGACTTTGGCATCATTCTGTGATGACTGGTTTCTCTCCACCATAGCACATGGAACAGCAACGTGATCTCAGCAGTTCTAGCTCTCATTATTTTTCCATAAATGCCTTCCAAGAGAGGAGAAAGCTTTTTCTACAACCAACAAGCCAGATTTCAGAGCTCAAGTCTCACTGAATCCATTTAGACAATGTATCCTCCCTGCAGTAATGATCAATGTCAAGAGAGTACAGTCCACTAGAGTCCAGAATGGACTCACGGAGCCATGGCTGGGACCATCCATCCCAGTTGCTGTAGGATGGGGAAGGGTGGTGTGGGTGTCAGAAGATGCCAATGACAACGGAGCTCATAGTCTTCGTGTGCCAGCTAAGAACCAGACCCCATGTTAACATGGGTGTGTCGGCTCCATCTTGAAGAGAAGTATGCAGAGCCATCAAGACCTCAGCTCAGAACACTTTGCTGTAGCGGTGGAAGAATTCAGCTGCTTGGCTGCTGTGCTCTCTGCAGATGTATTTCTGGTCCCTTGGTCTCCCTTTTTCTCTTTCCCTCTCAGACTCTTCATTCTTCCTCCCCATCAGAGGATCATGAAATGAGCCGTTGACATAGAGGGTCGAAGATTTACAAGAATAAAGCGAATGTTAACAGTGCCTTGCCAAAAGCTTGTAGAATTCTCTCATGTCAGTACCGCACCCTGATGCTCTTCTCAGAGACCCCTCAGCAAATGCACAGATGCATGGTGGGTACTGAAACCAGAGTGAGTAACTGAGGAGCAAGGGAATCATATACAATGTGCTTCCACAGTCTCTCTGAGCCCAGGAGGATTGCCTGGCGTGTCGGCTGTGGCACATGCTCACTGTGCTCAGCACTATGACCTTCAGCTGGGTTCTCAGACTGAACCAGCCTTGGCTCACTCTCTCAAGCTCCTGATTGGCTGGGAGCTTGGTGGTTCCCTCCAGAATCTCACTGCATTTAGTCTAACAGGTGTCCTGGTGTGTCACTGACCTGCAGGCTCTGGGAAGCCTCAGCAGTTTCCACCTAGTGGCCATGGTTGAGGGGTGGGGCTGGGACTCTGAAGGGAGAGCTAAGGCTTTGAGCATTTGAGCCACCTGGCTAGGTCACATGGCCCATGATCAGAGTCAGGCTGTTAACGTTTCCAACAGCTTTTCCCAGGTCAGGACAGTGGGAAGGGAGGTGGTCTCTACTCTGAAGGATGAGTTATCAGTCTCCTTGTGGATAGAGTAGAGGCAGGTAACTGTCACGCCTCAATTTTGTTATCCACCCTTGTTGTCAACAGCTATTTATCGAGTACCTCCTATGTGCAAGGTACTGAGGCTACAAAGAGGGACAGGACAAGTTCTCTCTCCTGGTAAAACTGCTTTGTAATGTCTTAGTATGAGGCAGGGCAGACATCATGTCAGACAGACTGGGAAAGAGGCTGAGCTCACACAAATTGAGTGACATTACTAGAATTAGAACTTCAATTGCCAGTGTCTGGCCACATTGCCCTGGAGGCCAAGAAGACTGGGGGTTCCCTCTCCCGTCCTAGTTCCCCTTTCTTTAACACAGCAGACAACTCACTCTTCCGTGATACACAGAGAGTGGTGGTGTCATGTGGATACTGTGTATAGCTGGGGCTCCCCTCCTCCTAGGGCTTGGGGTCCTTGGGGAAAGGACTTGCATATGTGTGTGTGTGTGTGTCCCTGCAGCCTTGGGGCTTGAAAGCAGGCAGCATGGAATGGTCCTGGTTTGTCTGTGATTATGCCGGATGTTTACATCATTTGTAATGAGACAAATTGGGACAAATTGCCAAGAACACTTATGTAAATGAAACCAGTGGAGATGCTCAATGCCCAAGTTGTGTCTTTGCTTTGTCTTCCCTTTTTCCCCAGAGGCTATGCCTGAGAAGGAAGAACTTTACATTCTGGAGACCCTCTCCTCCTGATGGTTCCTGCCCAGAAAACAGATTCAGTCTGCATTCCCCAGAGCCTCTTCCACAAGTGGCTCGGCGAATCAAAGCAAGGACTTTGCACTCAGTTAAGCTCAGGGAAAGGGACCACAAAGATTAACACGGCTTTCATTCAGGACTTTTCAGAGCCTTGGATAGGCTAAGGAGCTGTGATGCCTTCCTACTGCCCCTGTGGCCTTTAGGACCATGGAACATGGGGTCTTCTATAGAAGCTGGTTCAGCCTTGGGTAAGTCAAGCAAACACTGTCTCCATCAGGGCTAGGAACCCCTCTGGTCCACGCAATCTGGAGACTGGCTGCTGTAGCTCAGGCTGTCGAGGAGCCTGCAGTGAGCAAGCAGTGAGCACCCCATGGGATGTATGACACCCTGAAGGCCAGAGTGTTTGGGAGGCCTTGGGTACCACTAGCTGAACTTGGTCTTACATTTCACTCTGTCTGATCTGCTGGCCTCAGAAGGACCAATTCATAAAGGCTTCTGTGTGGCTCTGGCTGCATTCTGCCAGGGATATCCTTCCTCCCTAGACACTGTTGTGGCTACCGTGGCTCAGGCAGGATGTTGACCCTTGGAAGTCATTAGTTCAGCTTGTTGTCTGTCCTCTGTGACCCACACAGGCCTGGGGCTTTCTTAGAAGGACTGTGTTCTTAATCAAGATGAGAGACAAGAATCAGCCACAGTACCTGGTGTGGTGGTGTACACCTCTAATTTCAGCTTTCAGAAGCAGGGGCTGAGGGATGGGGACAGACCAGGAGTTCAAGACTCGCTTGGGTTATATGAAACCTAGTCTCAAAATAAGAAAAGAAAAGAAAACAGATTCACAGCTACAACTCATTATAGATGAGGATGACCAAAGAGAACACGCAGAGCCAGGGGAGTCTGGCCAGCATAAGACACCTGGAAAGGTGGAATCTAAGGATATTTCACATACACACACAGGGGCATGAGGGGTAGGGAGTCAGTGAGCTGAGGACAGGTATGTGGAAATATGTTCAAATCAGACAGGTGAAGACTTAGGGGCCAGAGAAAGCAGGCTGGTTTAAGATACTGGATGATGACACAGCATGGCCCTGGGGGGAGCGCAAAGACAGGGGTCCTGCTGAACACGGGGCAGAAAAATCTACAACAGATGATGCTGAAGAGAGGGTACCGAACCCTACTGATTTCACACAAACACCTGTGGAACTGCCCCTCCAACTCAGGCCAAGCTGGGGAGTCCACAGTGGGAGGGCCATGCTGGGTGGGGCCGGGTGGGGTGGGGGTTCTTCCCGAGCTGGGAGCACAGTATAGTTGAAGACTTGCTTCTGCCATTCCCTTGTCAGGGCTCTTCCACCAATGTTACCTGGTATGCTCCGTCACTTTAGTCCAACAACTCAGAGGCCAGATGGTGCCCTGTCAAGACCTGCCCCCTCTCGCAGTCCCCATCGTGCCCTGTGCTCGTGCTGTTGGACATTCTATGTGTCTCTCCTTTCTGTCCCTGCCAGCTGGGGCCATTACCATGCTCAGCTCTGTTGCCTCCATTGCTGCAGACTCCCCAGTACCAGCTTCGTGACTGGCCAGGGCCTGAAGAGAGTGTTGATTGAATAAATAAATGCAAGGATGGTGAAGAGTCCTGGATGCTTTCCAAACTACCCTACAGAATCCTATATATTGTCCTCTTCGGGGGTAAGGCTCAGAAAAGCAAGTGCCTCATCCAGGCTTCCATAGACAGCCACTGACAGAAACAGACTCAAGCACAGACTTGAAGCTCTCCACTGCTCCGTCCCTGTCCCCAAACACCTCAGACCTGCCTCTTTTAGGAATTAAAAATAATAGGGCAGCAAGCCCAGGGGGGAGACAGCAGATCAGGGATTTGCCCTGTGCAGCTGCGTGGAAGGGCTTGCGCCAACTCTGTGCTCAGCACGGCAACAGATGGAGTCTGAGTAGCTCAACTTCCTCATACATGCAGGGGTAGGTCCAGATTCGAGGAAAGCACTTGGGCTTGGAGCCCGATCTTCTCTGTTGTCATAGCAAGGGGGGGTGGGGCGAGAGAGGAGGCAGGGAAGTCTCCTTTTGCCATTGGATGACTTCTAACCCGGTAGAAAACCCCCAGGCACTGGGATTCTCCGCGCCACGGGCTCCCACGGTCCAGGCTGGGACTGCGATGAGTCTTTCTTAGGACAGGCAATTAATCAGGAGTATTAATGAAAACGCCAGCTCCGAGATTGCAGAAACTTAAGTAATTTATTGGGGATTGAGCTCAGGCCATTAAAATGTCATTACAGGCCTGTCAGCTTGTGCCGAGGAGGAGCCAGCCATGCCGGAGTGCGACCGTTTAGTGTTCTCTGAACAGGAGCTTGGTGTGTGCCCTGCCGGTGAGGACGGCTCACCGCTCCCTGTGTTCAGGCTGGGGCCCAGAGCCTCGCCCACCCCCGAGAAGCAACTACTACACCGGGCACTGAGAGGAGACACAACCAACGGAGACGCAGGCCCTGCCCTTGAGGGGCTTAGACACTTCCAGAGGGACCACGCACGATATGGAT
The DNA here is from genome assembly GCA_028658305.1 of Pachyuromys duprasi. Taxonomy (NCBI): domain Eukaryota; kingdom Metazoa; phylum Chordata; class Mammalia; order Rodentia; family Muridae; genus Pachyuromys; species Pachyuromys duprasi. Next base: position 23,069,508 of record CM053757.1, read on the forward strand.
GTGACCAGCAGAGCAACTCATGCAGGGTGGGCTAGAAAGACAACTCTGGCTGATGATGCACAGAAGGCTTCCTGGAGGAGGAGGTCACAAAAGAATTTTCCCCTCAATGAGTTGCTTCTTCCTCTACCATTGGATGGGAGAGGTGACTGCAGAAGTCAGCTCTCTGAAGGCTCAGTGTCCAGAGTCATATTCAGTGGGGACAAGGACCTCCTGGAGGGGGAAGACACTGTTTCTTTCTGGAGTGAGAGTGTTAAAAGCATTACTCATGTTGAAGCACAGATGGCACATACAGGGCGTAAGTAGGATGTGTATCTGGTCCTATAACAGGAGGTGTGATTAGGAGAAATGGCCAGAAAGTCAATAGTGAACAGTGTAGTGTGTGGCCTACACTCGACTGGTCAAATGCCCAGCCTTATGAGGTGACCTTGGACAGTCTGGCTAATCAGATGCTCAGTGGAAGAGGAGTCAAGGCTCCCACAGTCTCGCTGCTGGCCCCATGGTGTCCAGTTCCTACCTCTTCTCTACAGTGTGGAGGTCTAGGGCCCCCTTTGCATGACCCCAGCCTTCCTTCTGGCTGTGGTAACTCCCAGGAGGAGTAGCCCTTTCCGGTCACCCGCACTGTCTGCTGTGACCCAGCCAGACAAACTGTGCCTCTCTTGCGGGCACACATTGGCTCATGCTCTCTAGGGATTTGATGATTGCTTAGAAAACCCACAAATCGTCTATGTCTAGTGGGCAGGTAGATGATGTCTTCCTGAGCGTTTCTCCAAGCATGGAGTTTACTCTCTTTCTGGGGCCACTGAGAGCCAGCATCGTCAATTAGTGACCCTGCTGAGGGCTGACGAAGCGTATTCCTTACCCCCTCCTCAGGTACCTTTCACAGAACTTATCTATCGCTCTTCTTCTTCCTCCTCATCTCTTTATTTGTGTGTGTATGTGTGGGGGTGTATGCAGCTGTTTGTATGTGGGGTATGCATCTGTTTGTGTTGGGGGTTTATGCATATGTGTGTGTGTTCTGCCTTGTGTCTGCATATGGGTATCTTCCTGTATTGTTCTTCCACCATATGTTTTGAGACAAGGACACTTCATTGAGCCTAGAGCTCATGACTGGGATAGACGGGCTGGCCAGCTGGTCCTTGCCTGTCTGTGCCAGCCCCCTGGGTATTGGGGTTATGTATGCTGCCCTGCCTAGCCTTTCTGTGAGTGCTGGTGTTAAACCCAGAACCCCCCACACGCAGAGCTTTTCTCTGCCCACTGAGGTATCTCCCATCTCCTTCTTGGTTATTTCTTAGTCTAACAGAACCTTCTTGCTATGTATGTATTGTTACTTTACAAATTTTGTTATTATTTTATCAGAGAGATGTGCTGGATGTTGCTGTAGGGACACAAGCCCCCAACCTCAATGACCCAGAGCAGCAAAGGGGTCATCTCTAGCCTCATTCCTTCCTTCTGTTCCCTGGGCTTTCATCTCCCCCACCTCCGTGGGGTTCAAGGCTGGGCTCCCAAAGCTGGCCAGCTCCATGTTTGTTACGTTCTTCACTTTCCACCTCGCTTGTCTGAAGTGGGGGACAATAATAGTATCTGCTTAATGGGATGTTGAGAAATTAAACAAATTAGCACAGAGAGAGTCCTCAAATCACACCTGACATAAAATAAATGCATAATTAGCGTTTTGTCTAATTATTAGCCAGAATATTATGACTCTGTAGAAGAGATACAAAAGTGAGCTAAGTGGGTTTCACGCCTCCAGTCTGAGATACACGTTGGGGTAGGAGTAATGGGTGTTGGCTTGGGGCAAGTAGGACAAAGGATAAACCAAGGATCTTCCAGGTATGGACAGGGTGGAAGGGCCTAGACACTCTTTCACAGCAAAATGAGAAATTGGGTGTGTCCCTGAAGAAGCGTTCAGCAAGGAAGAAACGTGTGTGTGTGAGTTTTACAAAAACGTCTATGTAGTTTGGACAGTGGGTGGACCCAAACCCAGCCCAGGAGGCAGAGGCACCTCGAGGAGGCCAAGGTTTCTTCTGCGATCTAGGGAGGAGAGTTTGGCAGGTCCTGCCATTTGGTTAACCTTTGAGGACTAGGAGGTTAACCATGGGTTTGCAGCTGACAGGCCCAACTCACAGCCATCATTTGAAAGGAGAGTCAAGTCGGGCTGCGACACAGGCCACATTCGATAAGAGCTGATGATAAGAGCTGTTAGGCTGGGACCGGGGACTCATCTGCTCCTCTCTTGCCACCATGACAACGCAACTCCACTCCATTAAACCAATTGTCTCCATCTTCTCAGACTCGGGGAAATGGGAGCGATCTCTGGGGAGGCCTGGCCCGTCCCTGACCTTGGGCTCGCCGGGGAAGCTGGACATCTTCGGCTTTGTGCAGCAGATACGTTTGTGGTCCCCCCACTCCCCTGTCTGCAGTCTGGGATGTGTGAGTCAAGCCTGCTATGTGCATCTTCCTCCCAGTTCCCCATTAGTCTCAGAAATGGAGCCAGCTGGGAGAATGGGGCTTCTGGCTTGTGATGGCTGCACTCAGCTAATTGCACTTAATTTCCCTGTGCTGTGCCCAGCAGGAGCCTGCTGAGAGCTCCCTGGGCATTCAGCAAAGCTGGCTGGCCCAGGCTACTCAAGACCCAAGCTTGCAGCTGAGTTGGAGATTGGGAGAGGGGGAGGGTGCAGTGTGGGGACCTACTGTATGAGGGGCTTTCTAGGGACAGTCCGTACGTCCACGCCCCCTTTCCTGCTATGCTGGGTCTCTGCATCTGCCTGACTACCTGAGCTTGCAGGGCAGATGTCTCTGTGTAGCCACCTTTGTCTTCATACCTGACAAAGCACTATACCACCAGGGCGGCCACTCTGCTGGGGCCTGTGGTTGGCTCAGAGTTTTCTAGTTCTCTGGACTAACCCCTCTGAGGGACTTAATTTGTCTGTCTTCTCAGCTACATCAAAGCTGGGGCAGGGACATGTGCCCCACAAATACATGTTCAATTAATCACCCTTTCCAATAACCCTGAGATGGGGCCTATCGCTCAGGGGTCATCAATCGCTCCATCTTGCTCCCTGCAGGCCTCATTGAATTAGTTCTTGGTCACCTGACTTGCTTTGGCCAATATAATAGAGAAGCCAGGCCCTAGCTTCAGAGTTACAGCTCTTTCCTCTGAAAGCTGCTGGCCATGAAGGAGTTACACTTCGAGTAGGCTGAGGAGGCGAGTGGGCCAGGTTCAGGGGAGACAGTCATGGCTAGGGGCTCCAGGAGAGAAGAGAGGTGTACAGCTGCAGGCTTTCAGTGCCTTTGACATTAAATGGGTCACAATGATGCCTTCTTGAAAGGCATGATTACGTATGATTCCTGCCCTTTGACCTTTCCTGCCCTGAAAAGCTGGACTCACACTTTCTGCCCCACCCAGCTTCTCCACACTCTGTGCTTTCCATGGAGATTAACCTCGTTGTACACTGATGCCCTAGGGCTTGGGACAGGGAATGAGCAGCAGTGAGTTAGCTCTGACAGAGCCGCCATCTTGGACTCTGGACTGTCTTGCTCTAAGTCTGGGAGTTACTCTTCTAAAAACTGGCCCTACCTTCCTACTCCCATTCCTCTATCACTCCATCTCTGCTAGTAGATGTGAGAATGACTCCCAGAAGCAAAGGCTACTGACATTGCCATTGTAGAAAGTACCTCAAAAACCTTCAAGCCATGGTTGGTAAAACTGAGTTGAGTTGCCATGCCAGAAGACATGGAATCAAATCCAACTCTTTGGATTATTTCTTGGGGGAGGGTGGCTTTAGAGAAGTCTACTCATGGGGGTGGACACAGGAGTCGTGTACCACTAGCTATGGGCAGAACTGTGGATGGAGAAGAGGAGTGATGTTTGGTAAAGAAGCCTGTGCAGGAGTTTGGAATTTGTCCTTTGGGGATAATCCTCCAGGAAAGATAGGCTCCTGTGAACACGGTGAGACTTGGGATTCATCTGCAGCCATCAATGGCCAGCTGGTAATCAAAGGCCACTGATAAATGTCTGGTGAGTTCTGCAAAGCATGGCTCCAGTGGCTGTGCAAGGACACTCTGCAGCCCTGCTGTTACTTGGGCCAGGACACTGTCTGGGGGATGCTGTTGGCCTCTCTGGAGCGGCTTTCAGTAAACGGTGCCTTGATGGGTCCTGCAGGCTGGTGCTGAGGGCAAACTCCAGAAGCAGCATCTGGAGGTCTTGAGGGTGTTAGTGTTAGGTGTGTGGCCAAGGTGACACGTGCTGCGCACGGCGGCAGAACTCTCTCTGACAGGGATTTCAGGACGTCACTGGTTTGTTATTGTGCTATTTGTCTTTTGTTTTCCCCAAGTGAAGCATAAGGAGCCAGGATCACCGGCGGGGTTATTAAACGCAGGTGCCACGTGCCCAGATTCAGTGGAGCATGTGAGCGTCGCAAGGAGCTGCTGAGGAGCACTTCCTGGAGGAGCAATGCCGTAGAGATTTGCCTTGAGGCTCTGCTGGCTGGGGCTGCTCTGAACTTGCTCACGAGAAGCCACAGCAGTGAGCGCTCATGACAAAATTTCCTTTCACTGTCAGAATTTCCTCTTGTAAATAAAAAGAAGCTAGCTTATTAAAAATGAACACAGAATCCCCACATCTGTGAAACTGCACAGGAAGGAGTTGAGGTCCCGCAAGTAGCTGAGCACTTTCGCTCTAATGATGGTGACACAGGGTGCCAAGGTAACCCCTCTTTACATAGGTGTGGTCTACCTCCAGGAAGGGCCAATGCCTGCTCTGCAGCCCTCTGAGACTTGTTTCGATTGCCGTTCCCCATCCTGTGTGAGCAAGCATTTCAGCTCTTACCAGGCAGAGAGTAAACAAACAGCCTCATGCTGTTCCTGCTACTTGTTGACTCCCCATATGACTGGAGGAGAGAAAGCCCTTTCTCGCTCTGTGTGACGAGAAGATAGCTTTCTCTTCCAGTCCTTGCTGTATCAGATTCAGCAGGTGATGCAGCGTACAGCACGCACAACTGTGAACAACCTTCCCCTGGCCAGGGTGTGGCATTGTGGGGAACCCCAGGACACCCCATTCCACCGCTACCGCACAGGAGGGAGGCAGCCATCTTCCATGTGGAAGGGGAAAGCTAGGAATGTTAAGTTCAGGCAGACAGGGCAGCCCTTCCTGCTTCCAGCCAGGATGGCACATACAGATCCTGAAATGTAGCAGCTCCCTTCAGTGGGGGCAAGTTTAGATCGGCTGGGAGCCGTCATTTCCCGGAGCAAAACTTTCCCACGTACCAATTTTGTCTGTATTCTACTTCTGCCTCACTGTCAGTCAATCAGGGGAACAGTTCTTTCCATCTTACGGATGGGTAAACTGAGGCTCAGAAAAGTACAGCAAGTTTCTGGGGTCACGAAGCACCACCAATGGCTTTCATGTCCCTTCTTACAGTGATTCTCCAGCCGCCATCCCGGGCAGATCTTCAGTCTGGAGGTGAAAAGCCCTTCAGAAGAACCCGTGCTGCTTCCCCAAGCCAGCATTCTTCACTACTTCTCCCCAGCTCCCGCCAATCTTGTTTCTGTCTTTCTGTCTTGCGTCTTCATGAGTCAGATATCGTTTGTATGCCCCGAAAACTCACGCTGGGCCTTAATGCCTCAGTGGGGCAGTGTGAAGAGGTAGGGCTAGGGGAGGTGTCACTTGCAGAAGGGATTAACGTCTACCTTGTGGGACTGTGTTAGGGCTCTGAAGACTGGATTAGCAACTGATGAGACCACGGAGTCCTAGCCCATGCCTCAGTTTCTCTTGCTTCTTCTATCGTTTGGTCTCTTGTACATATGTTTCACCATGTGTTGACACCCACCGTGTTACACAGCCAGAGCCCCCTACAGTAAAGCTGCCCTGTGTGACATGTCTGACCAGACATATGACCAGACCATGAAACAAGTAACCCTCTCTCTTTTTAAATACATCACCCCGTAGCAGATATTTTGTCATAGCACAGCAGACTGAGGCGTTCTGCTCATTATGGCACGAGCCTTGGGGTAAATGCCTCCAGAAAGTGTCCAGAAGAAACAGCTGGCTCCACGTCATAGGCCGTTGCCACAGAAGGGCAAGAAAACAGGTTGGTAGTGTGCACGTAATAGCGGAGGGAGCTTTAGCCTGAGCCAAGAGACCAGGGTTGTCTTAGCCCTGCCGTTTGTCAGTACTGGTGTGATACCAAAGGTGGCCTGAGCCTGATACGGCCCCTCTGGACATCCTGGATCTCTATGCTCACGCTTACCTCCCACCTCCATTATATCTCACATAAAATGGGCTGAACCATGGTTGGAAGGCACCAGGTACTGATCCCCAGAGTCCCCTAATAAAACCTTAAGTGGCAAGGACTTTGCAGATGGGATTAAGATGAGAGATTACTTTAGATTTTTCAGATGATCCCTAAAGGTAAGAAGAAGGGTCCTTGTAAGAGACTGAGGCAGAGAGAAGGTACTGTTGCCACAGAATCAGGTACCATTACCATGGCATGGCCACAAGGCAAGGGCTGCTGGCAGACATCAGACACTGGAGGAATCTAGCATCCAACTCCCCAGCAGCTGGTGGCCTCAAGATAAAGCACAAATCTGCAGATGCTGAGACTTCAGTCCAACGACACCAATGAGGACTTCCAGCTGTTGAGACAGCTGGATGAACTGTTGTTTTAAACCCACTTGCTCTGTGGTAACTGGTTCTAATCATCAGAAGAGATGAATATAACTGTAAGTATCCTCCTTTCTAAGAGCCTTGGCATGAAGGTCCCAAAGGTTCATTGGAGAGTGGACACCCTTGCTCATGGTGCATGGCTGGAAGCTTTCATGTTAGGGACCTTGTTCTTGCCCTTCCTGGAGGCCCTCATTTCACTGCCACATGCCCTCTCTCTGACCATATAGATCCCTGGCCAGTTCCAACATGGTTGTCTTAAGTTAAATAGCCTGCTTGGCAGCAAGAGAGCCCCTCTGGATTGGAGCCAATAGTAGGCTGGGCTCGACTGTTTTATCAGAAGACTTTTTTCCAAGAGTAAAATGAACATGAATGTTAGATTCAAAGAAATCCGCCTTCATCTCTAGACCCTGTATCTCACTGATGCAGGATGAAAATCCACCCCAAGACAGGGTGGGCTACTGACCATCCCTAATTGGCCAGTTGTCCCATACCATAAATGACCATATTTGAAGTGTTACTGAGGTGAACAGGCTTACACTGAGTAAATGGGAGTAAATGGGAGAAACCATTTACTCCTCATGGCTACCCTATGTCATGGAAACTGTGGACACACTCTCATTCTGCTGTGAGGAAACTGAGGGGCACACCATTGATAGTAAGCTGAGGAAGCGTGGCTGATAAGTGGACCCTCCCCTGAACAGAGCCCAGCTCCCCTTGGCACTGGGGGACATCTTGACGTGACAGACAGAGGATCCTTGGAGACTCTTAGGGGTGATTTGGTCATACTGGGCATGGTGGGGAGCCCACATGGTCCCTTTGGGAGCCTTGGCAAGAGGATCCTGAGCTGTTTCCTGGGGAGGGAGTCACAAGAGCAGCTGGGCAGGTGGGAATCTGAGCCCAGGCCATGGCAGCATATGGCTGACTCGGGCACCTTGCCCAGTCTAGGTATTGTGTTGAGGGAAAGAGCAGTTTCTTGGGCAGTCATGCTTCAGCAGAGGGAAGTGGGAGCCAAAGGAAGTGGAAACAGCTGATGCAGCAGCATTCATGGCTGAGTGCTGCAAAGAAGTGGGCAGATGAGTCAAGGAAGCTGGGGCTGCCGCAGCAAGTGTGACCTCACTCCCGGCTGGCAAGAGAAACTATTAATTTCCCTAAGTGCTGTTATGAGGTCTAAGTGAGGCCATGTGTGTATATGAAACATGCCACATGACTCGCCAAGCCCAGGTTCCTCTCTCTGCCCAGCCTGTAGCCTTAGAACAAGGGGGGGGGGAAACTGAAATGACCAAGTTCTGGGTAATAGAATTACAGTCTCTTCCTTCCACTCTCCTGTTCACTAGCCAAACTGATTGGCCAACTAAAGCTGCCAATCATTTCATTTTACAGATTATCAAGAGATCACTATCTGATGATGTAAAACAAGAACAAAGACCTGGGTCTCACATCACCTACCGTGGCCATGAAAACACAAGCAAGTTGGTACAGCTTTTGTGGAAAACAGTCCAATATTCCTTTGTTAAGTTAGACGTAGGATTACCATATGGCCAGCAATTTCATTTCCAGGTTTTCACCCAAAGAACTGGAGATATGTTAAACAAAAATGTGGCTATGAATGTTTATAGCAGAAATCTGTACAATCGTCAAAAGATAAAAACAATTCAAACGTCCATTACTTGATGGACAGGAAACATGGTATGTCCACACATTGGGGTATCATTCAGTCATAAAAACGAGTGAGGTACCAGCACATGCCACACAATGGATGAAGCGTGAACACGTTAGGGTAAGTGAAAAGAGTTGGACACAGAAGGCATATGACACGTGATTTCACGGAGGTGAACGTTCAAGAGCAGGCAAATACATAAAGTCAGAAAGCAGAGGCTGAGGAAGGAGGGGAGGAGAGCTGCTGGGAATGAGGCTTCCGGTGATGAAGTCCAGGAAGTGGGTCGTGGTACTGGTCGGAGGACACAGGATGTCCTTAGTGCTGCCGAAACTGACATTTAAAAAACACACGTACTTTGATTTATGGTAGGACGACAGTTCAATAAACCACCACAAATGGAAAAATCACAGGTTGAAAATACATTCAGTACACTCGACTGACCAGAAGTCCTTGCTTTGCTCAGCCTCCCTAAATATGCAGAACTCTTACAGTAGCCTACAGTGGGTGCAAAAATATCCACCACAGAACCAGCTTTCTATTCAAGTGCTGAGGCCTTGTGGGGTGCAGGCGTGCTGACCTAAGGCCTGTCCCAAGCAGACTGACAGGGTGGTTATGCTTTCACACATCACAGTCAGAAATGCAGAAGACAAACTATCGTAAATCCTCTGGATGAGGATGAGCTCATTTTGTCCTGTGTATTTTATCACCATAGAAATGAAAGATAAGCTGGGTGTGGCAGATCCCGTCTCTGTCTCTTATACAAATTGCAACTGGGAAAGATGATGAAATGAACTGGGGGCAGAGGCTGAAAGGTCCCAAAGAAGGCTAGACTCAGAAGCTTCCTGTGCCAGCTGTCATGTGAGGATCTGAGGACTCAGATAAAGAGACCCCTGGGCTGGAGAAGAGGCAGATAAGAGAGGGCGAGCTGGGGCTAAGGGCCAGGGGTGTGGCACATTTCCATCCCCATTTAACCACCAGAGAACTGAGTGGTGGGTCCATCTAATGCTACCCACCAACAGCTTCAAATGAAACCCAACTAGGTCTTCCTGTGATGTCCGAGCCTTTGCTCCCAGCACCTCGATGACCCCAGGTTGGGTAGACAGTCCACCCTGGTGGCTTCCTGAGCTGGTGATGGGAAGAAGGAGATTCAGTGGCTAGGAGGAGAAAGCATGATCAGGAAGGAGGGGTTTCAGGCAGATGAGGAAACAGCATTTTTCTTTTAAGTGTTGCTTGCTTGCCAAGCACTTCTTAGCCCCTCCAAGATCAGAGGAGTCCTTTCCTATGTTGTGTGAAATTCCCTGTCATTCTGGCTAGGCAGTGCTGTGGAGACCAAGGTGGACAGCTAGGAATCTATGTATTAGGGTAGGGGGTCCCAAGCACCCCACGTGGAATCCCGAACATTAGCTCCAGCAGCCCTGAGGTACTAGGAGGTTTGTGTTTGTGTTTGTGTGTGTGTGTGTGTGTGTGTGTGTATCTTTCTGTGGCTTCCTTCCTAAATTTCTCTAGGCTTCTGACCTTCACTCCCTGGGCTTCCAGGAGTCAAGTGGCACCAATGGGTCACCATCATGCAAAGCCTTGCCATTTGTAGCTGTTCTCTGTCCTCTCCTTCCAAGTGTGAGATGGGGCGCAAGGCAGATCAAGGCGGCTCTGGGCCTGGATCTTCATTGTTCTTGCTTGGCCTTCATGCAACAGGTACCCTGTCGCTCCTGCTGCCCCAAACCCCCTTTGTGGATATTCTACTCTGGCCTGTGTTTTGCTACCTGATGGCTTTGGCATTTTCTCAGGCTACAATGACTCTAGGGTGCCCCGAGTATCATCTTCACTAAGTGCTATGGGTCAACCCACCCCACAAGCTTCATCTAGATAGATTTCTATCACTGACAAGAATTTCTCTAGACTTCAACTTGCCCTCCCCACCTCCCCATCTTAGCAGATGGTGTCCCCTGTTGGTCACAGCGGACACCTGTGTCATCGCCTGCCTTCACTGTAGCATATCTCTGTGTCTAGTTGAATGCGACCCTTTCTGTCCATCTCACTTTCAGCCCTGCCAGCTCTTCCTTTAACAGTTCTCTGGATGACTTCCTGTTCTCCATCTCTTCCGATCTCTCCTGCAACAGTATAGTACTTCTCCCCTCTCGTCTGGTCTTCTTCGTCAATACCTTGCATGGCTACATCCCCAAGCCCAGTGTCTGCTTGCTGGGCGTTCAAGTGAGTGGGGCTGTGATAAGCCCCCACTTATCCCACAGCGCCAGATGGGACTGTTCCCAATAGCTTTTGCTGAGTTGCTCCTCTCCTGATACCTCCCTTCCCCTTTGGTTTGGCTAACTGTCACCTGCATGACCTCTGCTCTCAAAACACCTTGGGCACATCTCTTCCCTGATGTCAACTCAGCCCCATAAACATCCTGTCCTGTTGCATGTGTTGTGACCCCATGAAGAGTCTGTCCCCGTGTGTTTGGTATGTCCACAGTTGACACCTGTTTCATTTATCACTGTATCCTGGCTCCTACCACAGGGCTTGTTTCAAAGTAGGAACAGAGTATGGAACTGGTCCATATGAAGCCAGTTAATACATGAAAGGAGGCTATCACTGAGGCTGAACATGAAGCCCCCAACTCCTGGGCAAAGCAAGTCGAAGCTGTTCCTTCAGCAGCCCTTGCTGCCAGAGGTGGGATGTTGCCCATGGGAGCTCCTTTTGGCACCAGTTCTTCTCAGCAGAACCTCCAGCGACACTCTGAATTCCTGTAAATTACTTCCCTGCTATGACTTGTAAGCCACGTTGCCAGGCAACAAGAGGGGATTTGGTTCTTATCAAAGGGCTTCATCTGCACGTGATTTGATGGAAGAGTGTCCTAGAGCAGGTTAGGCATAGGAAGAACCAGGCTTATTTAGCCTCACTGTCTCTTCTACTAGCTTTTGTCTGGGGATGACCCATGACCCTGAAAATAGCTGACTGTCTGGAGTACTGGATGCCATCTGACCAGCTCACCCCACGACTGTGGGACCATAGGCTCATGGGCCCCATGACCTAATGTAGAACCTCAGGGTCACTGGTTTTGAGATAAGGGAGGCTAGAACTCACACTCCAGAACCAGTACCCTGCTCCATGCCTTTTCCTTGGTGGGTTGGTTTCTTCTCTCATCAGAGCCAGTTGTTGGCTGTGGTGCAGTAAAATGGCTCTGGTGAAGACCAGCAAGGACTCTATGGTGCAACCCTTGACCTGGGAGCAGTGCAGGTGTGGCTAACCACTCCACTAACCACTCCAGGTACGATGGTACCCTGAGTTTAGGGACAACTTGGCGTTGGTTGTCAGGCTTTCTCTTAGCAATGCATGGGAGTCACTAGATGGAAAAATAAGAGAAACCCAAGTTGCTGCCATGGCTCTTTGAGAGTGTCCTGTCGCCAATTCCAAACATCACAGCCTGCAGAGCAGGCGGGAGGATGCTCAACTTAAAAGATCCCTTCCAACATCAAACCTCCAAAGTGCTGTTTACTGGGCATCTGCTACATCCAGGAACCCAGCCAGGCATCCATCATGCTTCTCTCTGACACCCCGGGGTTTGCCTTCTCTCCCTCCATGACTCAGAGGCTCTGGGTCTAGATGCTGGTCTGAAAGTCCTCTGTTACTGAGGGACAGTATGGAGAAAACTGCTGTTGTGGGCCTGGATCAATGCCTAGGCATTTGGTCCTCTTCCTAAGTAGAACTAACGAACAGAACGAAAGCAAAGCAAAACATGGTAGATCTTCCACTCACATAGCTACATACACCAATGGCACCAGCTGAGCATGTGCTTGTAGTGGTAATGGGCTCCTGGGTTCCTGGGGGCTCTGCAATACATACACAGGCAGCCTCCTGCCTCCTGCGTCCTGCCTACTGCAGGAAGTCAGGTAGACCTGGTGTCACCTGGTTTGGGCCTCAACTCGGTCCTCTCGGTAGCACCTGAGGCTTGATGGCAGATGCCATCCTCTGCTACCTGCTCTAGTGCCCTCTGCCAGGGACAAATCCCAGGTCAGACTCTGTGCTCCTCTGCCCGTGTCCATGGGTTTCACTGATGCCTCCTTTCTGATGCACCTGATGCCTCCTTTCTGATGAGCTTTGTTCTCGGGCAAAGCTCACATCCCTTGCCGTACAGCCATGGAGATTCCTGAGCAAAGGACAGGTCCCCAGCTCTGTTTAAGGGAACAGGGAAAGGTGGGATGAATGCTCCCCACTCTGCTTTCTTCACTATTCAAGTCTTTATCATTTTTTTTGCCCCCATCTACCCTCAAATTTCATTCTCTCTCCTTCCATCTCCTTTGCCTTTTTAATGCAACCAGCATCCTACTGGGAGTGAAAAATAAAAGAAGCCCGAAGTGTGCAAACTGCTCTGCCTGAAGTTAGAGCCTGAGAGTGGCAGCTCCTGACTGTGGGAGCAGCTATTTATTTGTTTGTTTGTTTGTTTGTTTGTGTCTATTTCAGGCTGGCTTCCAGACAAGGTCCCCCTCGGCCTCCTTCCCTCCCCAGTGTCTCTGGGGAGGCCTGGCAGCTGACCGTGGTTCTGATCCAGTGCACCCATAATTACTTCCAAATGTTATTTTCATGAAGCCATATTCTCTTCCACACGGCTGTGGCTTCCAGCCGTCACCGCCATGTGCCCCATTAGCTCAGGATCGAAAGCTGGTGTGTTTAGAAGACAGCGCAGCCAGAGTCAAGCCTAGGCATGTGGACAGGCTGAGTGCAGAGTGCAGGGGCAGGGCTTTTAGCATCACCTGCAGCGTGTCTAGAATTGACCAGCTTCGTGCGCTTTAAAATCTTTGTAACCTTTTAAAATTTACCATTTGATTGACAGGTAAAGCTTGCATGTATTACAGCAAACCATCACGTTGCTTGGATGTCTGTATACTGTCTGATGGCTGAATCAGTTTTGTTAGTGTACACAATCCACAGTTTGCACTTTGTGTGTGGTGAGGATCATTAAAGCCTATTCTCAACAACTCCCATAAATCTCTGTTATCTTTAAAACAGCAAGGCAAATATGCACATAGGACAGGTACAGAGATAGGAGGACTATGTGCAGAAGGAAAGGCCAAAGGGAGGGAGGAAGGAGAGCAAGAGAGGGCAGTGGGAGAGGAGGAGACAAATATGGAATGCGGAATCTATCTATTACCTATCTATCTATTACCATTCATCTGTCTGTCTGCCATCTAGATGACAATAAATCAATCTTGCAAAAGAGAAAGAGGACTATTTGTGGGGAGGAAGAGGACCAGCAGGGAAGAGAGGGACAAAAGTGGGAAATGAGAGGATAAATACAAGCAACACACAATGATACACATACATGAAAAATTCCTAATATATATAATAAAGCCTATTATTTTGTATGCTAGATGGAAGGTAAGAACATAACAAGCCTGTTTTAGAGATAAAGAACTGAGCTGAGGGACTTGTCTAAGACAACATAGCTGGGAAATGAAGAGCTGGGATTCAAACAGTGAGATCAAAAACCTTGATTCTGAAGGGACCCGTTTCCAGTATTGACTGGCTGCCTGCTGCCTCCCGGGCCACTTATCAACTCTGTTTCTGTCTCGCTCAACCATCAGTGGCCTTGAGGAGCACGCTGTTTAATATGAAGTGAAATGCGTGGAAGGAAGGAGAGCCTTGAACAGCAGACCAACTTCTCCAGCTCTCACAGCTACCAGATGTCAGAGTTGAGACCTGAATCCAGGCCCTTTGAGAGTAGGCTTGGCCAAATGTCTGACCTTCTCCTGCAAATAACATGTGTCTTTTGATTGTAAGGCACCAAGCTGGCCCTTGGCAGACTGCAGTGAGTGTGACCTGTGAGGGGACGATTGTGTGGTGGCATTCTGGTGCAGTGTGGTGGGCCTCACCTGTGTGTCGGGTGGTAGGAGCATGGTGTACCATGGGTGAGTTGCTAACTTGGGTTGGGGGTGTCAAAGGGTTCCCAAGAGTAGGGGAAATTTCAGCTAGTTGTTAATCTAAAATGGAAAGGGAGAAGGAACAATACAGGTCCTGAAACAGAACACGGCATGCAATGCATTCAAGGACACATAAGTCATTCTTTATAGGATTTTTCCCTCAAATTTTAGATGGTGAGCAGTATAAGGCGTGCATAGAGAGGCCCCATCCAGGACCATGGTAACTTAAGTCTAGAGTCAAGAACTAACTGTCGCAAGTCCCAGTTCTAACACTAACTAGTTGGCCTCAGGCAAGCCAACTGGCCTTTCTGGGACTTGGTCCCTTCATCTACAGAGGTGACAATGAGAAATGTACCTTACAGGTGGTTTCAAAAGGGTTGCATGAGCTGGATCCTGTAACATGCCTGGCACATAATACACTCTCAGCGAATGTTAGCCCAGGATTCCTGAGGACCCAGCAAACCAAGCGAAAGAGCTTTCATTTTCTCCTGCACAGAGTGGGCAGTGCAAGGAGTACATGGCTCCTAAAACAGGCATGTGCTGGTGCCTGTTCACATGGGAAGTCCTGTCTGATCAAATCCCCTGTGCTCTTATTCAGGCCAGGATGTAGAGGATGTTCATGGTAAACTCAGCTGTTTGGACTCCTTGGTTCTCTAGCTTCTCCTGTGCCCACTCAGAGGGATTTTCCAATGCCCTCATCTCCCCAAACCATCATATGCCCACCCCATAGCTGGGAATCTGCTGGAGGGCACACCCCTGAGCTGCCCTCGGCCTTCTCTTTCACCTCTAACCAGAAAGGCTCTACTTGGTTGCCTCCAATGATGGGAGGTTTGTTACTTAAGGCAAAAGCTTTAGCCGTGGTAAACCAGATGCCTTGATTTGCTTTGAAATATAGAAAAAGCAAACCAGTGTTTCTGTGACAATGCAAGGGATTCTTAAGGAGGAAGGGTCTGTTTAGCATCCGTACAAAAGCTGGAGTAAAGGTGGACACAAGAAGTTCAAGTACCTATGATTACTAGCATTAATTGAGCACTTGTATGCTTGGTTCTTGTGAGAGTTCATTTTCTAACTCTGTTCACATATGTTCAGCAAATATCCAGAACAGAAAATGTGGTAGGAAAAGGAGGGGACCCAGTCCTGCCTGGCTCCTTTTCATCTCTGGCGATAGTTAAGAGATGTTGGCAGCCCTCAGAGCCTGGGCATCCCTTGGAAATTGCAGACAGGCCATGTATAGCTGGTGCTTCACCTTCCTGCTCTCAGCGTCTCTCTCCCTTGCCTTTGCCTTCTATGCTCACAGGGAGGGTAACACAAGGAACATCCAGATGGTGCTCCTCATGGCTGCTGTCCTTTCTCCTTCAGTTTCAGCCTGCAAGAACCTCTCCTCCCTCCAACAAAGCCTGGCAGAGTGACTGTCCAGTGGCCCCCTATTCCGAGACAGCCCTAGGGAGGTGAGGGCCTCCTGGGGGGTTTCCAGTCTCTCTTAGTTGGATGACATCAAAGTCTCCACTTCTGCAAGCAGCTCTTTTGAGTCTCTGCTTCAAGTCTCTTGAGCCTGTCTTCTCTGCAGATGTCTTTGATCTTGCGTGGTACTTGAGACAGTAGCGGATGGTGACCACAGCCCGACTCTGATTATGGACCAGATTTGTGTGGCTGATGTGTAGAATGCTAGCTACACAAGATCGCAACGCTAAAATGGCATGCAAGTCCTGAGTGTAAAGTCTGGGGGCTTCCATCTTGCTTACTCTTTTGATCCTCATGCAGTTCTGTGAGAGAGGCCATACAGACAGGTGCTCTTGTTCCAATTGTACAGGTTAGAAAAAAAATGGAGCTTGGGAAGGGCGATATGGTTTGCCTATATGGGCTGCAGTGAAAGCTTAGAGCCAGGTCTTTCCATCTCCTGGTCCTCACACCTCCTTCCTGCTCTTTTTTTTTGGGGGGTGGTCATGCTCTTGAACTCCCAAGGTTGGGTCAATCATCTGGGGTTCTGTGTCCAGAAAGGGTTAGTGAGAGAATCTGAACTTAGGCCCAGTGGGAAGGCACCTGTGCTAGACAAGTGTTTCTCAACTGCAGTGTGCAGTGACCCCCAGCAGCTTGTCCTCCTCAGCCTCCTGCTGCCCTGGATTCCCTCCGGTTAGTGCCAGGCAGGGGAGGGCTGCAGCTCTGCTTTCCTCTCAGCTTCCCCGGCCTCCTCAGAAGCAGGTGGCTTCCACTCATCTCCCATGCAGAGGGCGTCGAGCTGGCAGAAGGCAGATGAATGAGCTCGTCAGCCAGGGAAGAGTCTGTTGCTAAAATACACGGTCTGATTAGGAGTGATTGAAGGGCTGGGGAGAGGGAGGCTGTAGTTGGCTGTGATTTGTCCCGGATTTGAAGTACTTCTAAACAAGTCACCGGGAGGCAGGAGCAGGCTCGAGTGCAGCGGTGCGGGCCGGCGTCGATGATACATTTCTGAGGATGGCAGGCCATTCCAGGCAACTCTGGACAGAGTTTTGAAATAGTGTTGTGGAATCAGATTCAGTGTGTTTATCTTGCTTCTTTACCTCTTGGCATAAAAGCTTCTGCCCCCCCCTCCCTTCACACCCTTCTATTCCGTCTCTTCTTTCTCCCCACAGCCCCTCTCACCAGCATTAGTACTGAGCTGCAAATGAAGTGGAGGTGGCTGGGGAACAGGAAAACCAGCCTGGTGTGGAATAATGATGTTATCTGTGGCCCGAGCCCTTGCCTTCTGTGTCTCCCTGACAGGAAGAATGTGCTAGGGGGATTTCATCCTGTCAAGAGTGAAGGCGGTAATTGGGGCCAGTGATTCACGGCCCATTTATGGGCTCATGAATACATTTATCTTCCAGATTGTTCTCATTTCAAAATTCCATGATTGCCTTTCCTCTGAGAGGGGGTGGAGGGGTGGGCCGGTGTCAGGAGGAAGACTTTCTGCAGGCAACGGGTGAAGGCAGCTCACTTGGAGAGCACCCCTGAACAGTATTTCAGTCAGACAGTTTGCTGAATGACTGGGTCAACGCACAGCAAGGACAGCTCTACCCTCACCAGGAGACTACTGTCAGAGAGTCACTGTCCCACTTTGTCACTCTGCCTTGGCGTGAGCCAGGACTGTGCTGCAAGGGACTGTCCTACGCCTAGCCTGATGACTGGACAAGTCACCCTCACTTGGGGGTCCAAATGATGACCTTAGATTGGTCCTCAACAGAAGCAGGACGGACCAGTGCTTAGGAGCTTTGATGTCAGAGCTCTGCTGGGTTCAAACCCTGGCATTTTCCTTTTTCAGCAGCTTTATGAGCTTGAACATGCTCCTTAAATTCTCCAGGCCTCAGTTTCCCCATGAAACTTGTGTAGTTGAGAGAAATGGTTTCCTTGTCAACACTGGAACAGAAGTGATGTGAGGTCAACACTTACTCTCCCTTTCTCTTGCTTTGCCATCTGCTCCCCTGAAGCCCTGATCCTTGACTTTGATGCCACCATCCAGCCTCATTGGCTGGAAAGCCCTTTGGGGAGCCCCTTCCTGCTTTTAGCACAACATGTCCTATATTCATTTTAGTCCTGGTCTCACCTCCAGCTCTGTCTCCCAAGAACCTCACTGGTTACTCAGGCCTTGTGCTGCAAGGGTGCCGAAGTAGGAAGAGCACTCGGCTAGGTGGTTGTCCAGCTGCGGGTTTGCTGTTGGTCAAGGCCCTCGGAAGGATTACGTACCCTGTACCGGGAGGACAACATTCCTGACTCTGACTGCTGGGGCTCAGGATGGATTTTCCCTGTGGTACTATCCTCCTACCCTTGAGTGGAGTTCAGGCTGGAGTCCTGGTAGGGGATGTATTTTGCTTGCAGACCATTAGTTAGAATTTCATAGCTGTAAAGCGACACCGTGACCAAGGCAACTCTTACAAAGGAAAATACTTATGAGGCTGGTTTATAGTTTCAGAGGTTTAGTCCATTATTGACATGGTGGGACGCATGGCAGCGCGCAGGTCAACATGGTGCTGGAGAAGGAGCTGAGAGTTCTGTATCTTGATCCACAGGCAGCAAGAGGAGACTGTGTCCACACTGGGTGTAACTTGAGCATATGTAAGACTTTAAAGCCTCCTCCACAGTGACACACTTCCTCCAACAAGGCCACACCTCCTAATAGTGCCACTCCCTATATGCCAAACATTCAAATACATGAGCCTATGGGGAGGGGGTCATAACTATTCAAACCATCACAGGCCCCATGCCCTTTAAGCAGAGCTCGATTTGATTTGAGTTTCTAAGGTGGGAATTTCTCCCTCAGCCCTTGGTCCAGGAGGACCTCCTCATGGCAGCAGCCCTTGTAGTCAGAGTTGGGCATGTCCGTGTGTTCTGAGACATGTGCTGACAGTTAGAGGCACAGGTGAGCAAGCGAGCCCTGAAGAGGGTCAGAAGCGCCTCTTATCTTCTACAACAAATTGTGTGGATTGCTGGCTCTTTGTTGTGCATAAGAGAATGAGCGAAACCCCTGCTTGCTGTTTCCTTTTTCTGTGCATGGAGCCCTGCAACCTTTCAGGGCAGTTCATTCCAGTGCTGGAAGGGAGCCTGGAGTAACATGGCATTTACTCTGTAGGCAGCCCAAGTACTCAGGTAGGCTCTGAATGAAGTCAGCTAGAGCTGACCACCACGGCATCCTCTTCCATGCACTCTTAAGTGCATCTCTTCTTTAAGGTCAGTGGCCGGCCCCACATGTCAGATGTATTGTCTAGTTCCACAGCACAAACTTGCAAACTGTGTAGGAGCCACCAACACAGTTTCTGTTGGAGGGCAGAAATTATACTTTAATGCAAGCTCTCCAAGGGCCACCTTGCTTTCTGTTATATGTCAGAGGTCTAGAGAGGCCAACGGGCTTTTTCAAGCTCACAACCTAGGCAAGCATCTATCACTCCCCTACATCCCCAGCCCTCATTTAGTTCTCATTTTGGTACAGAGCTTAATGAAGGTGTTCAGGCTGGCCTTCAATTCACTGTACAGCTTAGGCAGACCCTGACCTTGCAATTTTGCTGCCTCGTTCTCTCCTCTGTATCTTAGACTCCAGGCTTGTTCCCCAAATCTGGTCCAGGGGCCATTTCTCTCCATCAGCTCCTATTTCCCCTCTCTTTTCTGGGAAGGAAAGACCTCAATCATGTATCCCCAAATCCTTGCCTTTCTCCAGAGGCCCACACTTTCACAGCATCCTCCCCATCTCTCTCTGCTCAGGGAGAAAGCGATTGAGCGCTCAGGGAGGAGGGATGCCCCAGCCAGGGATGAAGTCTCACTTAATGAGGGACTGTGGGAGGGTGGGGAACACACCCGATTTATCTCTGTTGCCTAAATACCTCTTAAATTCTCTGTTGAATACTTCTAATTCAGCAGAATGTGAACAATTATAGCAGGAAGCTATTCATAGGTGGAAGGGGGCTGATGGAATTATTTATCAAAGTGACATTTTAATTATAGTGAAGAATGAGTTTGTTGTCACCGAGATGGAAGGGTGGTGTTTCCCGGCCTCCACACTCCCCAGGGTAAATTAAAGAGTCCCTTTCTCACGGTAAGTCCATTAGGTGTTGGGAACACAGGAAGCCCACGGCAGGTTTTTCGGAAAACATTTCTGAGATGGGATGAAGTGAGCTCCTGTGAGAGTGTCTGCTTCATTCTCAGATGTGTGGAATCTCCAGAATGTGATGAGTTGGAAGGCAGGAGCCAGATGTCTTTGGCAAGTTCCTTCTCCCTAGTGAAACCTGTGGGACAACTCTCCTGCCCACACTGATCTGGCTTGACACTGTTAAAAAGTAAAATAAACGCATGGCACATTCCAGTGTGCCAAAGTGTATTTGGTACAAATTAAGTCACTTGTAGTGAATATGCTTATATCATTGACCACCCTGACCCCAGTTCCTCTTCTCCAAGGCAACCCACATATCTAGATTCTCCTGAATCGGCCCTGAAATGATTGACACATTCAAAGCACATTTGTAGTCTGCATTGCCTTCGGTTTTCTACTTTAGCTTTCACTAGCATACGTTATCTCCCCAACTAGGAGGGAAGCAAAGAGAAGGCACAAATTATGTTGGAAGCTTTTCTTGTGTTGGCCCATAGCTCATAGAATGTAGCATTAATAATTCTGCAATGTAGTCTCCTGCCAGACACATGCATAGCAGTCTGCAGAATCTCCATTCAGATCTTTGACACAACCAATGAGGAGTCCATTTATACTCCTGTTTTATAGATGAGGCAGTCCTGGTAGTTTGGCCTGGATCAAGTGTTCCAGGTCACTGATGCCAGGTACCCTTGGCCTTGCCTCTGTGCATCCAAGAGTTAACAGCATCATGTGTCTGCCAGCCACCAGGATACTGCGTATGCCCTCAGAGCACTTAAATCTATGCACGGAGTAGGACAGGGAGAAGGCGGATAAGTATGTTGACATGATAAGGTGTAATGATGGTGAGGATGCACTTGGTATTCAGAAGGAGGGAGAATGCTGTTTAAAACAAGCTCTATGGCCTTCTTGGTGCCTGGCTTTGGAGACTTGTTCATTTTAGACCTCGGTTTACCTAACTGTGAAATGGAGGTAATGTTTCATCTTACTGGATTGTTCCAGGGAATAATACCTAAGAAGAAGTGAGAGGTATCAAATATCAAATAGCCATTTTTTCTTTTATGTATATATATATATATATATATATATATATAATCAATAAATATAAGGAGTCTCAATGTCATTAACTCTGCCAGGAAAATGCAAATCAAAGCCTCAGTGAGAGGCTTGCTCCTCGCCCCGTCATATTAAACAACAGCACAGCATCCCACAGGCACAAACGCAAAAGATGACACTTGTTTCATGGGAAATCTTGCAAGACTACAAATTGTGCATGCAATCCATGTGGGAATGGAAGCTCCCCTGAGAGTGGGCTGGCTGGCCCCAGGAGCGGGTTTATTAACCATGTGTGGTGAACATAAGAACACTGGCCGTGCAGAGGACAGATTTGTCCTTCATTACTTATGTGAGTGCCTACAGCTTCTCTCTATGCCTCATCTGAGAAATGACTACTGTGCATCAGATAAAATATTCTAGATTAGGGCTCAATATGTGGCTGACTTCTCACGCCCCTCCTTGCTTTCGGTTTCATGGCACCCACTCTTTTATTTTATGACTCTAAAAAGTTTAACTAAAGTGGCGGGTGTGACCCCTGAAGATTGAGCTCACATTGATGGGCAAAGGAATAGGTTCCCAGATTAAGTCTCAGCCTCATTGCCAGGCCTGTGTTTATTATTTTTCTGTCTGCATCTTTTCCAGCCTCTGATGCTTTAAGTAATGAGTTAAGTGACTATAAGACTTCTTGCCCCCCTTCCCCACAGATGTCCAGAGGGTAAACTCCTGGAACCTCTGGGCAAGGTATCATATTCACTAAGGCAATTGTAGATGTGCTTACATGAAAAACTCTGGTTGGAGGCTCTGCCCTCGCTTTCATGCAGTTGGACTAATGTAACAACCAGGCCTTCATGAGAGAGAGGTAGAGGATCAGAGTTGAGGACACATGATAGCAGAGCAAAGGTAGAGTGGAAGGGCCTAATGACAGAGAAAGAGGCTCTGAGACAAGGTGGGCATCCTCTGGGAAGTGAGGCAAAAGGATGTGTTCATGACTTTTCTGTTGGCCAGTGCTGCCCCAAGCACTTTATGGACACAGCTTTATTTACTCCCTACAATGGTGTTGTGGATATGAACATGTTTTGTTTTGGTCCTAGGTGTGGGATATGGGGCTGGTTCAGAAGGTCCACAGCAGCAGACTGTTTGTTTCATGCAGCCTCTGAGAGGAGCTCTTTGGCAGCTGCAGATAGTTTGAATCTGAGGACTCTGGGAAGAGAATAAATGTCCGAGCCCAGAGAGTGGAGTGAAGAGAAAGAACAAGGCTCCTGCTGCTCTTAGTTGCTGTTGTGAGACAAGAAGATGGAGATCTCCTGAAAGGAGGATTGGACTGGCTCCAAGGAACCCGATGACCCTGACCAGCAGGAAGCAGTGAAGAAAGAACTCTGTCCCCTCTCCCACTAACCCCTTCTCTCTCCTACGTGGTATTGGATGGTGAAAGGGATTGGGGAGGAATAGGGAGAAAGAGACATAAGAAATGTAAATAAAAGAGTAAAAAAAAAAGTACGCCAGTATATGATGCCCAGACTTCAGGCTTAAAATAATGAGTAACTATTTTAAAGAGATTTTAAGTAATTATTTTGAGGAGATAGCAGGGTAAGGAGGACAAATATACCATTTCAGAATATAACCATAAGGTTTACTGCAGCTGCTACTGCTGTTTTTTTTTTCCACTTTACTTCCAGAGGAGATTCTCTGGTTTTGTTTCATTGCAGAGTTGGCAATGCAACTGGAAAACTGGCAGATAGAGGTTGAAATGCTTGGAAAGCAAAAATCTCGTTGGTAAAGGGAGATTAGCTGGTAACTAAGAGCCAGAATTTTCCACAGTTGCCCCCAGCCCTGTTCCACACGCCTTCGGTAGCAAGTTTCCCCAGCCTTTGAGCAGGCTGGGGAGCCGGGGGCAGAAGGCTGTACAGGCTAAAAAGGTTAAAGGGAAAAAAAGTCTGTTTCAAGAAAGCGGGTTAACTGTAAGCAAACTGAGCTGGGAGAGGAGCAGCCTCAGGTTGAGAGATTAACAGCATTAGCTTTCTCAGTAGCCGCCAAAAGTTTTAGATGTTGAAATGCTCAACGCTGCCTCACAGCTTAAAATGGCTGGTTTGTTAACTCAGAAATACAGTAGGTTCTGCCAGAGAAGTAAGCAAATGAGCCATTTCAGGCAGTACTGGGTTCTATGCAAGAACATCCGGGTAACTTTTGGCCATTAAGAACCTAGCTTGAGGCTCAACAGCAAATGTATGAGTCGATCCACAGAAGAGCAGCTGAAAGTCGTCAGGTTGTAAAAGAAAAGGGTTTGGTTCCTTGATTATCTTCTTTTAAGAAAGCAACAGCAAGTTTTATGTATACTAAAAGAAAAGATGTGGGGTTTTTGTTGTTGCTTTAAATAGAAAGGGGGTAAATGTTGTGGATATGAACATGTTTTGTTTTGTTCCCAGGTATGGGATATGGGACTGATTCAGAAGGTCCACAGCAGCAGACTGTTTGTCTCATGCAGCCTCTGAGAGGAGCTCTTTGCCAGCTGCAGATAGTTTGAATCTGAGGACTCTGGGAAGAGAATAAATGCCATTTCCCAGAGAGTGGAGTGAAGAGAAAGAACAAGGCTCCTGCTTCCCTCTTGCTGCTCTTAGTTGCTGTTGTGAGACAAGAAGATGGAAATCTCCTGAAAGGAGGATTGGACTGGCTCCAAGGAACCCGATGACCCTGACCAGCAGGAAGCAGTGAAGAAAGAACTCTGCCCCCTCTCCCACTAACCCATTCTCTCTCCTACCTGGTGTTGGGGTATTGGAAGGGACTAAGGTAGAGTAGAGGGAAAATATAAGAAACTTAAATAATAGAGTTTTATTTTTTAAGTACACCAACATAATGATCTTGAAGAAAATGAAGGGCTGTGGTCCAGACCCAGAGATATGAAGCAGTGTCCATTCATCATACAGAGGGTGATAAGTTTAATACACTTGGTGGGCTTTAAGGTTAACTTAGTTTTTACTGTAACAAGCTGCCACTCTGTGACTACTGAGACCCACTAGGGATGCTTTATTTTTACCTGCTCTCCATTTTCTCCTCCTTTCCAACATCACCATCATCAACCATCAACAATACCAGTCATCATCAACCATCAAAAATATCAGTCATCATCAACCCATCACCATCATCACCGCCACCACCACCACAGTCATGGCATCCTCCTACAGCATCTAACAAGGTCCCATACAGGATACAGAGGAGCAACCTCTCTTGATGTCTTGACAGATGAGTCTTAGAGGGTGGGCCATGCCACAGCAAGTTATAGAGAAAAAGGATGAGAATGGCCACCATTCACTAAACACCTGCTATGTACCAAGCACTATGCCGCATTGTCACTCACAGAGATATTCTGAGGACTATCCGATATGCTATCTATTATCTCTACTTTATAGATGAGGGTACAAAGACCCATATATGTTGTGTTGCTCAGCTTGCCAACAGCGAGGGGAAAGGCCAACACTGAGGCAGACACATCTGATATCAAAGACTGCATGATCAAACATCCGTATGCTCTCCAGCTCCCAGAAGAGCAGGGTCAAGGCCGGGTATCCCAAAGAAGCTATAAGAGATGTATGGAAGTACTCTTTCTGGCTTTGGGAGGCTTGGGATGTAGAGCTCTCTGATGCATGGCCAAAATGAGAGACTGCCATGATATGGTGAGGGAGTGGAGTCTGCCATGTGCCACCGGGAGACTGACCCTGTCTGCCTGGAAGGGTACACATGGAGAATGTGTTTAGTTCTAATTCCCTCTGTTCACTGTGCTATTGGGAGCTGAGTTCTGGAAGCCACTGATTGCTTCTGTAATGACAGAATCATCTTTTCAACAGGCCCGAGGCATGCAGGTTATGGTGGGTCTGGTAATGGGCAGAAATAAGGCGAGGGGAAGGTAGCAAACAGAGCTAAGCAGCTCCAGCCAAGGTGGGGTGGGGATGGACTGGGAGGATGGGGGTGTGCCACAGTCACAGATTCAGTCCTTGGGAAGGCTTGGCTGAGGAGCAGCAAGGATCAGAATGTGCCTGAGCACACTTAGTAGCACAAGTGCGGTGGAAGGTGCCAGGGGAAGTGAACAGGGACTGTGCCGGAAGCTGTAAGGCTCACACTTGTTCCACCATCAGGCTCAGGGTCCAGCTTATCTGCTTGCACGGTTCACCTTGGGTGGACCACCACTCCTCTTTCTGCCTCTCTCTGCAAACTGAAAGAGTCAGCGCTGGGGAGATGATTCAGTTGGTAAAGAACATGCTGTGCAAGGCGGAGGATATGAGGTCAGACCTCCAGCGCCCATTTAAAAAGTGGGTGCAGCATTTATGGCAAAGACAGGCAGATCCCTGACAGTTGCTGGACAGTCAGCCCAGCCACCTGGTGAGCTTCTGGTTCGAGAGACAAGGTAGAGAGTGATAGAGACACCTAACAATGACCTTTGGCCTTTACATGCACATGTGCTGGCATACATGCATACACACAAATGCACCTGTTTGCACGTTGCCATGCAAGTACGTAAACATTGTACATATGCCTCCCACACCCCTAAATACGCCTCCATGCACATAGGCACACATGTATGTAAACATATTGTACACACATATCACATCTCTTTCTCCTCTCTCTCTCTCTCTCTCTCTCTCTCTCTCTCTCTCATACACACACACACACACACACACAAATGAAAAGGGAAGTGAGTCAGATGTTCCCAAACATCTGGACAATAATAAAGCTTCTTTAGAATAGGTACATAGTTAAGATAGCAACAATTGAACTCAGATTGTTTTTTTTAGGCAACTTAGAATTCTGGGTTTGTAACTGACTGCTTTAGCACCCGTCTCCTTTCCTGTACACTATGGGAACCACTGGCACTAACCTGTTAAGAGGCTCCTGCCAGTCAAGCATGAAGAAGTCAGGGCTGGACCTTGAGAGTACTGGGCAAAAGCAGCCATGGTGACAACAGCCACGAAGCCAGGGGACTGCTGTGCCGTGGGTGTTCGCTCTTCTTGTGGGGGAAGGAATGTCTGTCTCTGCAGCATTTCTGGGGAGCAAGGGAAGGCAGCACCTGGCTTTCCTATTCTCACTGATTGGAGCTGAAAATAAACCTGAAAATCAGCTGGAATGGCCAGAGCTTGTGAGTCATGGGATGAGACCCTCTGTCAGCCACTGCATCCTGGGAGCTGACTCTCTATCGCTCACTAGCCTGGACACTATGACCTGGGTAGCTCCTCCATGCCTCACACAGACTCTTCAAATCCTTCAGCTCCTTTGTCCTATATGCAGATTATTAGTGCTCAATGCAGATGTCTTTACCATTGTTCTGCAGACTCCTAGATTTTCCTGACTCAGGCTTTCGAGTAGATTAGCAATTGTATATGTTTCTGGGTTCTAGTCCCACGGTCTCCCACCATCCTTCGAGCTGGCCTTCAAGATCCTGTGAGAGGGCCAAATGCCTCTCTCACTTCCTGCTTCAAACCTTTTCTCTAAACTCTGCATTTGAGAAGCAGTTCACAGTGGAGAGTAGGGGCTCATGCCCAGCACGTGGGAGATCGAAGCAGGTGGATCCCTATGAATTCAAGGCCAGCCTGGTCTACAGAGTGACACCTGTCTCTCAAAACAACAGAAGTAACTTATTCACTGATTTGTCTATCCAGAAAATGTCAGACCAGTTTCTAAGAAGCAGAGTGTCTCAGAAGGGTAACACAGCGCTGATGGGCCATAAATAAACCTCCTTGGTCCAATACCCATGGCAGACATCACTAATCTATCACAGCACTTCTTTCCCCCAATTCCAGATCCTCCTCCAAATGGGCCCAAAGCCATTTCTCGGGCAGCCTCCCTTCACGCACGGGGCTGGCTCAACCTTACTTTGTCTTTGGATAGCTAGAGGTGGGGTTTCCAGCAGTACCACTTGCCCATCATGGCCTTGAAGGGTGTGCACATTCGTCCTGAGAATGCATGCCCCCAGGTTAAAATAAGGGCACCTATCTTTACCATGCAGGGCTGACGGATTAGAGTTAATGAGTGCCAAGAAAGAGTGTTTGGGTCTTTTCTGCTGCTCTTCTCTAGCAGCTCAGTGGCATTCCCCGCCTCCAGGATGGTATGAGGCTCAGAAAAGCTGGGTAAAGATGATCAGGTTCTTGAGCCTCAAGATCCTAATCTTTGAAGATCATTTCCTGTCTCAAAGAATAGATTTCAAAGCTCTTCGGTCACACAAATCCTCTCTAAAGTCATTTGGTGGACAGGGAGAGAACCTGGATGCTGATGGTCACTCGTGTGTGTATCTAAATAGCTTGGAGATGAGTGTGCAAGGGAAGCAACCTAGGCTCCAGAGCTTCTCTGTGCTTAGCATGGTGTGGAAAGTGCAGGGAGGCCCATGGTGGCAGCTGGGACTTGCCTCCAGCCTGTGCTCTGCTCTCCTTCCCCAGCAGGGCCGTAGAGATCCACCCACAATCAGAGGAACCTTTACGTCCACTGTGCAGGCAGCTGCTCAGGAGTTATGAAGACATACAAACTGACAGCTCGTCAGCTCGGTTGTCAAATACATTTGCTGTTTACTAAGTGGTCGTTAAAGGCCGTTCTGTACTTTGATAAACTGGGGCAGAGCAGGCCCAGGAAGCAGTCTGTGCCTCTGTAACTACATAAGCAAGGATTGGAAGGTGAAAGGGCCTGCTCACAGCCTCTGGCTTTCTTCCTGGGCCTCCTCTCCTCTGTCAACTGCAAAGCTGGTCTTCTGGAGGGCCGGATTCCAACAAATGGCCATATTCCAACACTCTAGGGTTAATGACCTCTGTTCTGGAACGGTCTCTTAGTGTAGCTGTTGTCACTAACCATCGGGCAGCCTGAAAGCGATACCAGCACCCAGAGAAAGAGACGGATACAGGTCACACAGGGATGCTGAGCATCTGTTTACACTGAGCCACTTGTTTTCTCTATTTCTCATGGCATCCTTTGTAGGGAAGGCATTTCTCTCAATTTAGAGACTAGCAAAAGACCTCAGAGAAGCAGCCACTCGTGACCACTATGCAAATGAGCAGGAGAACCATCTGCTATTCTCAGAGCCAGTCGTCCAGTTCATTCACACACCATGGGTGTATGCACCCATCATTCATGGATCCTTCAGCTTTGTTTGTTTTTTAAAATTAATTATTTTTTTATTCACTTTACATCCTGGTTGTAGCCCCCCCCTCTCCTCCCCGGCTACTCCCTCTCCTCCCTCACCTCTTCCTCAGAGAAGGAGAACTCCCTTTCCCATCCACCCCAGCTCATCAAGTTGCTTCACTACTGAGCATGTCCTCTTCCCCTGTGGCCTGGCAAGGCAGTCCTGCCAGGGGGAAGTGATCAAAAAGCTGGCAAGTGAGTCCCTGTTTGATGCATTCCCCACTGCCCTTACTAGAGGACCTACATGAGCCTAAGCTGCCCGTCTGCTACATCTGTGTAGGGGGCCTAAGTCCAGTCCATGCATGGTCCTTGGTTGATGCTTCGGTCTCAGCAAGCCCCTCTGGGCCCTGGTTAGTTGGCCCTGTTGGTTTTTGTGGTGCTCCTGTCAATTCCAGGTCCTTTTCTCTTTCTTCTCACTTTTCCACAAGACTCCCTAAGTATTGCCTGATGTTTGACTGAGTCTCATCAACTGTTTTGAGGAGCTGCTGGGTAGAGTCTCTCAGACGACAACTCTATCAGGTTCCTGTCTGCAAGCTTAGCAGAGTGTCAGTCATAGTATCAGGGGTTGGCACTCTCCCTGTAGGGTGGGTCTTTGGTTGGGCCAGGCATTGGTTGGGCATTCCCTCAATCTCTGCTCTGTCTGTTCTATCTTTATCCCTGTACATCTTGTAGGCAGGGTAAATTTGGGGTTGATGTTTTTTTGTTGGTGGGTTGGAGTTCCCCTCCCTCTTTTAGGAGGCTAGTTAGAAGGTGTTCTCTTCAGTCTATATAAACCCATATACCTACAGACACTTGATTTTTGACAAAGGCGCCAAAACCAAGACCTCAATATAATACCAGATATACTAAATCTATTAGAGGAGGAAGTGGAGAAGAGCCTCACACTCATTGTCACAAGAAACAACTTCCTGAACAGAACACCAACAGCTCAGGCTCTAAGGTCAACAATTAATAAATGGGACCTCTTGAAATTGAAAAGCTTTTCTAAGGCAATGGACACTGTCAACAGAAAAAAAAAGACAATCTATAGATTGGGAAATGATCTTCACCAATCCTACATCTGACAAAGGGCTAATATCCAAAATATATAATGAATTCAAGAAATTAAACACCAATAGACTAAATAACCCAATTAAAAAATGGGCACAAAACTAAACAGAAAATTTTTTAATAGAGGAATCTCGAATGGCCGGAAGCATTTAAAGAAATGTTGAACCTCCGTAGTCATCAGGGAAATGTAAACCAAAATGATTCTGAGATTCCATCTCACACCAGTCAGAATGGCTAAGATCAACATCTCAAGTGACAGGGCATGCTAGTGAGTGTGCGGAGAAAAGGAGTGCAAACTTGTATAACCACTTTGGAAATCAATCTGGCGCTTTCTCAGAAAATTGGGAATAGTTCTATCTCAAGACCCAGCTATACCACTCCTGGGTATATATCTAAAAGACGCTCCACCATACAACAAAGACATTTGCTCCACTAAGCTCATAGCAGCTTTACTCAAAATTGCCAGAATCTGGAAACAACCTAGCTGTCTCTCAACCGAAGAATGGACGAAGAAACTGTGGCAGATATGCACAATGAAATACTACTCAGCGGTTAAAAACAATTCATGAAGTTGCAAGCAAATGGAAGGAACTAGAAAAGATCATCCTGAGTGAGGTAACCCATACCCAGAAAGACACACATGGTATATACTCACTTATAAGTAGATTTTAGCCATATACTACAGGATAATCATACTATAAGGCACAGACCCAACGAAGGTAAATAACAAGGAGGATCCATAAATCTCCCTTGGAAGGGGAGATAGAATAGACAGAGGTAGTGTTTGAAGAGAGGGAACAAGGTAGGAGAGGGGGTGCAAGAGTTAAGAGGGTGGAGATCAGACCTGGGGAGAGTGAGGGTGGGAGGACACAAGGCCTGTCGAGAAAAGGGAAAGAGGGTGGGGACATCTCTGTGACAAGCTGGAGACCTAAGTCAGGCTCCTGGGAGGATATGAGAGGGATTCAAGCAGTGCCTCTTGTTTGTTTTGTTTTTAAACAACAGAGATGGCTAAGACCTGATCGCACATCACAATCTTTTCAGTAATATTAATGTCATGTCTACAGAGCTCTAGTTGCACATCCAGAAAGTCACTGACTACCTCAGAGAGGACAAGTCTTTCCATACTGGTGACTCATGAGTGAGTCACAGAACTCATTTCCACTGGGTCCAGATGTGTCTCACGATCTGTTTGAAAAGCATCCTTTAGAAAACCATAACCAGATAGAGCGTGGTAGAGCACACCTGCAACCACAGCCTCAAACTCAGGAGGTGGAACAAGCACATCAACCATGAGTTCAAGGCAAGAGAATTCCAGGCCAGCTTGACAACAGAGCAATGTCCTGTGTCAATGAAAGAAAGGAGCTATAGCAATAACCTGGGCCCTGTGGCACAAGCCTGTAATCCTAGCTATTCAGGACTCTGATTCAGAAGTCTTGCAAAATGAAGGCTTCTCTGGGCTACAAAGTGAGTTCAAGACTGGCCTGAGCAACTTAGTGAGGCCCTGTCTCAAAACAGAAAGAAGAAAAAGAAGGAAGGAGGGAGGGAGGGAAGAAAGGATGGAAGAAGGGCAAGGAAGAGGAGGAGAAAGAGGGAGGGAGGGAGAGAACGCTAAGGAATTAATAATTGGCATATGATGTGAATTCTATTGCCTTCTGGATGAAAAATGCCACACACCAAGGAATCATTCTGTTCTGATACTCTTTGAGACTAGGAGCTGGGGAGAGAAGGGGACTACTGGTGATTACAGACATGGGAGCCCAAATCCCATACAAAGTGGCCAGTTGCTAGCTCTGTGACCTTGGATGAGTTAGTTTCAATCTATATCCTTTAGCTCTGGGTCACCTTAGCTTCACTAATCAGCAGTTCAGGGCGTATCACCTGATGGGATGGACGCAAGTGCTTTGGTATGATGTGGGCAGGTATTGCTTCCAGGCTCCTGTGTTGAAGGCTTGGTCCCCATTGGAATGACTGGGAGAAGTAGGGCTTAAGGGGGCCTGCTGATTAGATCACTAGGCAACGCCCTCAAAGGGTTTTGAAATCTCAGGCCTCCCTACTCCCTCTCTCTCCTTCCATGAGAGCTACTTCATCCAAAGCAACAGGGCCAACTGATCATAAGCTGAAACCACTCTAATTGTAAGCTGGACTAAACCTTATCACTCAATGAGCTGATGGTTGCAGGCATTTGTCATGGTGACAGAAAGCTGACTATCACTTGTTCCCTTGAGTTTCGTGTCTTGGTACTGAAGAAACATCATCCTGGAGTCACAGGGCAGGACTGGAGGGTTATGAAGGAGATATAGCCTCATACATTTTAATGATCATGTGCACAGCTATCTGAGCGGTGACTCAAATGAATCACAGAGGGATTGCCTATTCTCAGGATCAAGTGGGCCTCAAAGGTCATCTGTATCTGACACTTGGAACCCTCTCCTTTCCGTCTTCACAAGAAGGTGCCAACATCTGCTTGAATGTCTCCAGGGAGATTTCTGCTTCTCAAGGCAAAGCTCCCCCTGCTTGGACATCTCTAAGTAAAAGCTTTCTCTCATAGATTGATATTAATTTACCTCATCCGACTTTAAATTCCTGGACCCAAGAGGGCCAACTAATCCTTTAGCCTCTTGATAGATGTTAATGTCACTATATAATGCCTCTTCATCCTGCTCAACCCCTGCTATTTATCTCCCTTTTTCTTCATGCTAAACCAGCCTCTCAACTAGGCCTTATATCATGTGATTCTAGGTCTCCATGCCGGAGGTGTTCCTAGGGGCTGTCTATTTCCAACCTCAACAGAGCAATTGAATTCTAGTTTGCTCAGCGTAGCACATCATAGGAACAGGGAACTGGTTGGCTTTAACTCCTGGAATCAAATGACTTGGATCTCAACTCTGTGTAAACATGCCCGGGCTTCACCTGGAAATCAGAGCCAATAACAGTTCCTGACTCATGAGGTTATTAAAAAGACTGAGTGATAAATTCAAAGTGCATCCAGGAAGTGCCCGATTAATTTGAGCTTCAAAGTGCATCTAGGCAGTGCTTAACTGATGTGAGCTCTTTCCATCCAGACTTGCTAGAGATGGTGATTCTGTTAACCTGTCTAAAGAAGCAACTTTGCGGCAGAGATTCTAAGAGGCCGTGATTCCTGGGATCAGCTTTGTGTTACCCACAATGGGACAAGGACGGTTGGGTGGTGGCAGAGGGCAGGGTTGGAGGAAGTAGAACACCCAGGTGATTAATGGCTGGGGCGACTGAGTTACTGTTGTCTTTAATTTTCTTCCTTAAAGACTCAGAGAATCAAATTTAGAGAAGAGGAGGCTAAATCCTAGGCTGCCAAAATGCACCACTTTCTTGCAAGTTCATGTCTATGAACTTGCAAGAAAACCTCATTATTTTATTTTTATTTTTATACTTTCCCATTTAGGGCTGTTGGTCCCAGGGTGTTTAAGTGCTGATTCGGGGCAAAGCAGATAAGCCAATAATGAGCTTTTGGAATGCCTCCTCCCTCTCAGGCAGGGATCAGAGAAGAGGCAGACAGGGCTGCGGGAGAAAGGTGGGGAAGGCATGCTTTGATTCCTTCTGAGACACTCTAAGCTCCAGCCCAGCAGGCCTTCCTGCCTCCAAGCAAAGTCAGATCCGACCCTGAGCTGAGGATAAAGAGCCTTTGGGTCCCAGGGGACCCCCGCAGGGCTGTTTGAAAAATCTTTGCCTTCACTTCATGGTACCTCAGGATTTAGTAGCTCTCAGCAGGGAGCAGATTCTCAGAGGAAGAATGTCACAGCCAGGAGATGAGGTTAATTCATGGCCTTTTCAGTTGTGTTAGTAGCATGCTACTAAAAATGTCCGAGGGCTTGGCAACATTGGCACCTGAGGGTGGGGTTCTAGGACCAACTTCTTCTTCTTCATTTTTTCCTCCTCTTCCTCCTCCTCCTCTTCTTCTTCTTTTTCTTTTTCTTCTTCTTCTTCTTCTTCAATGCTGAATGGGCAGACGAAGGGCTGTCTGGTCTACCTGAGGCTTTCTGTGGCAGATGTTCCATTGCTATTTCTCCGACACTCACCCTGGACTACCTTCTACATGGCTTGTAAAATGCAGCCCTCTTTCCACTGTGTTGAATTCCTGGGGTCAAAGGGCAACCACAGGTTCTTCTCAAGGTGCCAGGACTCATGAGATTTGAGTGCAGATGCAGGCCCACATGGTCTGTTAAGAGGTGGCTGTTGCTTCAAAATAAGCTGCACGTGGGAGTTGGGGGTGTGTGAGGACAGAGTTAAGAGAGAATCGCTCCTGGCTCTATGTCAATTCCGCTACTTGAGTGCTGCTGCTGAGTGACAACTTGCTACCCAGTGTGAGTGACAAGTGCTGTTATCCCGACTCCATTTTCCAAAACTGACTCCGTTTTCAAAACTATGCGCCACATATCCACTGTACTCCCACCTTAGGGCTGTTGTTCCTGCTCTTATGTCTCCCATTCTACCTTCTTAACCTAGTCTAACACTGAGTCTTCCTCAGTGTTCACATCTCAGCTAAACTTCCTTTCCTCTGAGGTTCTCCTTGCTTATTCTTTGGCTGTTTGCTTGTCTGTTTCAGTCGACACCTCATCTGTGTTTTGTCTAGTGTTTGTCTGCTCATGATCCATCCACTTCTACTTTAAGACCCTTTTTTGAGTACCTTCATTGCAAAACCATCAGTGTCTGGGCAGAGATGTTGGCTCTGGGGTTAGTCTTCTCCATTCTTGATGACTTCTATTTTTTATGGGTTTTCCTCAAGAAGTCTGTGTTCCTCCGATAGCCCCTAACGTGCAAGGCATGCTTGATGAGAGTTCAGGGAGACACAGTCCACTGTCTGTGGTCAGGGTTAGGCTTGCCAGAGAGATGGTTTTGGCTTGCTCCAGAGCACTCAGCTAGCCAGTTTTCTTAGTTCCTGTCCTCCACTTCTGTACCTGGAGAGCTAGCTGTTCCCTTCCGTCAGGCTGTTTCCTGAGCTCTTGAGCTCTACCTCAATCAACATCATCATAACTGCAGTGCCTGTGGTCTCCTGAGTGGTGTCTCTGTTGCCCACAGCCCCTCAGCTCCGCTGGCCTGCTCAGTTCCCCTTGTTTTCTCTTTTTCCCCTCAGATCATTCTATGAAAATGAGAACTCTTCATCAACCACAGGCCTTCCAGTGTTTAGAGAGGTTTCCTGCTGACATGTGGTGAGCCCTCGGGCCACATTTGTGATGCAGTGAATAAGCATACCCCATGCCGAGTCCCAGTAATTCCACATCTAGCAGTTTATTGGAAAGAGGAATTCAGACTTGGGTAAAGTTGTTCACTGAAGCATTTTTTTAGGACAGCACAACACTGTAAACAATTTAAAATCAATCAATAAGAGATTAGATGAAGAACATGTGGTGTAGATACACAGTGGAAGATTTTCAGTCACAAAAGCAATGAAATCCTGTTATTTGTGGTGATGTATTTGGAACTAGAGGACATTATGTTAAATGAAATAAGCCAGGCATAGAAAAACAGGTGCTTAGTGTTGTTACTCATATATGGACGCTCAAAAAGTTGATTTTGGGGGGGGTTCGGGGAAACAGAGAGCAGAATAGTGGTCATTATAGGCAGAAAAGAGAGGAAGGAAAAGAAATAGAAGAAGGTCAGATAATAGGTATCCAAACATGGTTAGGTAGGACAATAGATTCTAATGTCCTGTGCCATAGCAAGGAGTGAGTACAGTTTACTGCAACTTACTGTATGTCTTATAAAAAATGAGGAAGGAGGAGTTTGAAAGTTCTAGACACCAAAAGATGATGAATATATGAGGGTATGGAAGTGCTAATTACCATAATCTGAAAGATCATTATGCACTACGTATATGTATTAATTATCTCACTGCACCTCCTAAATATGTACACTCATAGTGCATCGATTAGGAAAAGATGGACTGAGATGTTCTGTGAAATCATATGGCCTTGGGATGCATTCAAGTAACTTTCAATGTTTTGGTTTTCTGCTGTCTATAAATAACACTATATTGACTACCTTCCTTCTTGTACATGTATTTATTTCTGCCTTCTTTTTAGGGTAGAACCCTAGGAGTTGAATCATTTAATATAAACTCTTAAGAAAAGTCCTTCTCTTTCTAAATTCACAAACCTATCTCTCCAAATTCATTAGCAGATTATTTCAAGTCCCTGTGAAAACACTAGGGTTTTAGTTTGTTTGTTTCTTTAGCCCATTTTAATCAAACAAAAACAGTGCTGCCCTGGAGTGAGAATTAACAAGTGAGACATTTCATATTAAAAGATTCAGTTAAAATGAAGACAAAGGCATCGTATGAGCTCTGACACTTACATGCAACAGACACATAAATGGATTTCTCATAGGCTCCAGCTTTTGACTCGATGTATCCAGGCAACAGAAGCCTGGATTTAATAACAGATGTTCGCTGCATAGCAATCACCATATAATGCCAGGGTAGACTAAAACAGCATTTTATCAACCAATAAATGTGCTGTTTGCTTTATTTTACCATGTTGTTCTTCAGTTCTCTTCAAAGCCGAGAGGACAGATTGAGTCACTCGGCATCTGCTGGGAGCAATATGCTTGGCTTCATTTAAAATGAAAAATCAGGTCTGTGTTTACATTTTTCACTAAAGCATGGGATCTGATGTGCTAACACACCCAACTGGGCTAGCCGGAAGAGCTTTCAGGAAAATTTCAGGGAACCTGGGATGGACACAAGAAGCCACCCGCCCTTCTGAGAACGACATATGGTGGCCCTTTCACTTCAGTCAGCCTCAGTAGAGGGAAGTCTGCTTCCCTCCTACCCCTAGAGACCCCAGCTCCTCCATAAACAAGGGTCTCTAGACTTTGACACAAGAGTCTCCTGGAAAAGAGCAATCAGCCAGCAATCCTTGAATATCTACCTATGTGACACTGCATGCTCCTGAATACAATGATGTAATTTCTAGGGTCAAACGTTACAAAGTTAGTAGCCTGGAGGAATGCTGTTTCAAGTTGGTCTAGGCAGAAAGAGATGAAATAGAGGGAGAGGAAATGCAGGCAGTATTGGTTCCGGATGCTCTATCTGCCTCCCTGTCTGCTCTGCATGCACAGGTTCAACGAATAAAGGGTCAAAACTAATTGAAAAAAATTGTATCCATACTGAATGTGGGAAGACTCCTTATCTTTTCATCACTCTATAAACAATGCAGTATTGCAATCGTTTGCATTGCACTTAGGAGGCTTTAGTTATCACTTGATGTCTGGTGATGACTTGGAGTATACATGATATGGTCAAGTTCTATGCAAGTGCTATTCCATTTCACACAGGGGGCCCAGCACCCTCAGATTGGCATCTGTAGGGGATTCTGGATCTAATTCCCCTATGGGCACCCAGAGACAACTGTGCTATGTGCCAAATAGCAGGCTAGTTTGTTATATATTGTCTCACTCAGAACTTTAATTTGAGCTAATACTCATTTGTTGAATCTGAGGCAAGATAAAGGACTGGAGAATTGTAGCCACTTGCCTAATCAGCTAATAAATTATAGGCTGTGGGAATAAGGGAGAGGGCTCAAACCTGTGCTGGCATTTCCTGTAGCCAATTGCATTTTACACCGATGATTAAAATAATATCCCCCATATGCTCTCTTAGAACCTTAACACTTTGTTAAGAAACTTACTCTAGGGTTGAGGAGATGACTCAATTTGTAAAGTGCTTGCTTTCTAAAAAGAAAATTATTAAGTTGAAGTTTGATCCCCAGAACCCAAATAAAAATATCTAGGCAGGGTGGGATATATTTGTAATCCCAGTAGTGAGTAGACAGAAATGGGAAAGGAGCCCTGGAGCTTACCAGCTGGACAGTCCTTGCCTACTTGGCTAGTTTCAGGCCAATGAGAGATCATGCCTCAAAAAGACAGAGGACAGTATTTTAGTAATGATGCTTGAAAAAGTTGCCCTCTAGTCTCTACATGTATACATACTACACACACACACACACACACACACACACACACACACACACACACACAGAGAGAGAGAGAGAGAGAGAGAGAGAGAGAGAGAGAGAGAGAGAGAGAGAGAGAGAGAGAGAGAGAGAGAGAGAGAGATACCTAACAACCAATACACGTAGCTGGGTCCTGTGGTTTGGATCTGGCTTATCTCCACCAATACTTACGCTGAAATTTGACTTCCAGTGTAATGGTGTTGGGAGTTTTATGAGACAATTAAGTTTTAGGAGCTTCACTTTTATGAATGGATTAATATCTTCCTAGAGAAGACTAGGTTATGTCTCTCAAGATTGGGCTAGAGCTCCTGGACCTGGATTCATTACAAGAGCAGGATGTTTTGAAGTAAGATTGTCCTTGGTATTTTGCTCATTTTTGAATACGCTTTCTGTTATGAAGCCCTTGCAGGGCCAGTGGATTCCAGCTTCAGCATCATATGCTCGGACCACAAGAACTTTATGCAGTACCTAGCACTTTTGTGCTAGTAACAGAAATGTGCTATGACAGGAGGTGCGGCTGTGTGGCTTCCGAGGCTAGGTCACCAGAGCTACGGCAGATCCTGCTTTGCTTCCTGGAATCCTAACTGTAGAAGACTGCAGCTCCCATGTAAGAAGTCTGATTGATGTTAGATTGCTCTAAACTTTGAGGTTCCAGTAAAGAGACTGTGTTGATGCTTAGGAAGACAGAAACCAAGCTTTTACCCAAAGTCCTGCATGTAGCACCATTTTTTTTTTCAGTGTTGGGGAAGGAATCCAGAGCCTTGGGCATGCTAGGCACATTCTCTACTGTCTAAACACACCACCAGCCATCCTGAAAGGGGAACTTTATACGCCACTTGCATTTCATCAGGCTGTTTTTCACAGAGCAGACATAAACCATCCCTGCCAAAGCCTGCGTGAATTGTACACTAGTGAGCAAGAGAAATGACTCTTGCTGTTTTACGGCATTACTTTGGGGGTGTTCGGTCACACTGCAAAAGCTAACACTGAGGAGCATTCGGTGTGCCATTCACTCTGATTCTTGAGTATCCAGGTAAATATTTTTCAGTTTAAAATAATGTAGACAACTATGCAAAAGGGGCAATAAGGTCAGCTGCTGCGGGGAAGACCCCAGTGCCGTCAGCAGCCTCATCTGCTTTTACAATGCAAAGTTGAGCCAGAATTTTGCTACTGAACGTTTACTGAGAAAATCTGCACCCCCTGTTGCCCAGAAGGAGAAAGAAATGAGGGAAGTGGGAAGGGAGATAAACAGAAAGACTGAGTGGGGAGAAATTTGAGCCTCTTTGGTGCCAGTGCCTAAGGACAGAATAGTTTTTCACACACTGATGTGGTATCGACAAAGACCTTGTCGACTTTCTCTTGACAGATACCTAAGACAAATCATCTTATAAGAGAGAGGGGGGTTTAATTCAGCTTCAGTTTTATAGGCATGGACCGGTTGGTTTGTTGTTTGGGGACCTGTGGTGAGGTGGCATATCGTGGTGGCACCGAGAAAGTGGAAAGCAAGAAAGAGACCAGGATCCCACCACCTCCTTCAAGGGCACACCTCAATGATCTGACTTCGGCCCATGAGGACTCACTTCTCAAAGTTCCAATACCATTGTGAACTGCTGACCAAGGCTTTGACACACGGGCCTTGGCAGGGATGGGGCACTTATCCAAACCATCGCAACTGATATTAAGTGGCCAGCAGCTCATAAGAGAACTCAGTCTCAACTTAAGCTTGGGTTTCTTATTTGGCAAGCTTCCACCTGAGACTAGAGCAGAGATCCCCAAATAACTGAAACTGAATTTCCTGCCAGGGTGGCAGGTAGTGGCTCAGGACACTCTGATTTAAAGACAAACCTGAACCAATGTCTCTTATACCTGTTTTTTCTTCTTAAATATGAGCGCTTGTATACTATATGAAAGGGGAGAATTCCACTAAACATTAAATTATTTTTTTATCTTTATGTTACTTAATATGTACAAACATAAAACTTAGGTATAAAATCCTTATGCTTTTAGTGCTATTCGGCTATGAAACTGAAACAAATTTCTAAATTAAATACCAATAAGACTGTAAAAGCAATAAACTTCAAATTAACAACCTTAGTTTAATACGAGGCTGGTTGTTGGAATGGACTACAGCTGGCGGTGAGTCTGCAGTGTGGGGCTCATGTAGCTACATCCTATGAGACCCTCTGCCTCACTCTGCAAGGTCCTAGGGAGTTACAGTCCTTCTGCTGCGTACGCTCTGGGGCCAGAGTCTCCCCCCCCCCCTCTTCCCGTTTCTTCCCTCGTTTCCCTTTCCTGTCCCATTAGTCCCAACAGTAGTAAATGTAACTATTAAAAAAAAAAGACATCTGGTCCCACTCCACCGGAAGCACAAATGTGGGGATGCTGAAATCACACCCCAGAGGCCAGGGCTCAGCAAAGTTTGTTGGACACCAAAGAGTGGGGCATATAGTCTTCGATGCAACTACCCAGCTTTACTGTTTTGTTTGCCTAAGTAGCGTCAAACGTGAAGTGGGTCCTCCATAGCCACAGGACGTTGGCTTGAGGGTGGCTTGCAGATACCAACATCCGTGGGTGCTCAAGTCCTTCCCACCAGATGCCACAGTGCTTGCCTTTGAGCTATGCACATCCTTGGGTGCACTTTGATCGCCTCTCAGTGACTTATAAGACTCAATACCCTGAAAGTGCTGTGTAAATAGCTGTGACCCTGGATTGTGTGTGGGGGGAGCTTTTAAAACTGTAGACAGTGGCAACTGAAGGTAGAAGGTCAGGGAAAATTTGGCAGTGGTGAATATTTTCGGAATGTGTAACAACCAAAAATTCATTCAAAATCAAATGTCCAATGGTGTGTCTGGCAGCAGTCACCTATGCTTTAGTGTGAGACCTCACCAAATTTGGGTTCTGAACACACACACACACACACACACACACACACACACACACACACACACACACACACCCCTTCTACAGTGTATTCTGTCACACCATGCTGTACCATGAATGCTGCCCAACTAGAGACTGTGTTATGAACACAGTGTTTTCACTGTGCATACGGAGTTGTCTGCTCTTACAGAAATGTAATGAATGAATTATGAAAAACAAATATTTTAAATATTTTCCCTCTGTCATTCTTCAACAGGTAAATCTTGTCAACCTGTCTTTGGATTAGATTACCCTGGAATGCTTGGTTTTAAAAAATTGTTGTTTGAGCTGCTGCTTGAGTTTTAGAAAAAAAAAAACACTGAGAATTTTGGTTTGAGATTAAGAAAGAAATTTTATCAATTTTTGAAATGTCTCTAAATGCACTTCTGCATTTTGTACTATGCATTTATGCAAAGCGTCATTCTCTCCACTGGTGAGAATGTTGATCAATGAGCAATCGAAAGTTGATCAATATTGAAGACTGTGGAAGATACTCCACATCCAGTGGCGAACACGCAACCGAGTGTAAAATTTTCACGTAAGAATGAACAAGTCCATCCATGTCATTAGTATGCAAGTATACATCCATATTGAATAAGTGATAATGTATATAGCAAATAATTCTTTAGAAACCACTTCTTTATGATTTGTTATCAGCAAATGTTTACTTTGTAATCTTCCTTATTTACCGGGGGTCCTGTGCAAAAAAAATTTTTTTTTTGGCAAAGAGTGGAAAAGCGTAATGCCAGTGTTCAGTGGTGGCGCAATGAATTGAGTACCGGAACCCTGCAGTGCAGAGGGAGGCAGCTGCACACAGGTGGAGGAAGGCTGCCGGGTTACAATATGGTGGACTTTGGAACCCAAGTTACGTGACCTTTTAAAGGTCACGGTATACTCTTCTTTTGATTTTTTTTTTTTTTTTGCTAATCTCGATTTAAATCATGAAACTATTCTCCGTGTGTAGAACATTCAAAGACAGACTGGGAAACAGTTGAGCAGTCTGCAGCCTGGAGTTTGTGGATGGCTGACTTGGACAGCTAGGAAGAGAAGAGTATTAAAAGAGCTGATGGGGAGTTAGACGCTAAACTGTTATATAACTGAAAGTTTTACATCAAAGACAGCAGTCACTCTGGAAGACACACAGGCTCTGGGACTCTCTTTTAGGATTTGAATGTGAGCAGCACTCTCCGGGGCAGACCAGAATATTCAACAGGGCCCTAGAAGAAGATTTGACGGCTCCAGAAAGAGGAATATGTTTTTAGATGACCCCCAACTCCAGTACACGTCACGCATTGGGAAAACGCTGATGGGGTGGGGGGCAGATAAATGGCTCAGTGGGTGAACTGCTTGCCACATGACCATCAGGATCTGCGTTGAGATCCCTAGCACTCGTGTAACAGTCAGGCAAGGTGGCACACACCCACAACCCCAGGGCTGGGTATGGGGTAACGGAGATGGGGAGATCTCTGGGGGATCCCTTGTCAGTTGGCCTAGCCAAAACATCAAGTTCTAGGTTTAGTGAGGGACCCTGTCTCAAAAAAATCATGTGGAGAAAGATAGAGGAGGATATCTAACGTCAACCTCTGCTTCTACAGGAGCACAAAAGGATGTGCATACTGTGCACATTCAAACAAACATGTGTGTATGCATTTATACTTACATACATATCTATCTATCTATCTATACATTGAGTACTAGAACCCTGCAGTGCATGTTCTGTAATTCATGTTACTATATGTTACTATAATCTTCCATGGACAGTCTAGGATTCTGTTTGCTGTTTGGTGTGTGTATATGTACACACACACACACACATACACCAAACAGCAAAGAGAATCCCAGACTGTCCGTGGAAGATTATACTAACATACGTTTCTGAAAAACAAATGAATAAAAGAAAAAAAAAACCATTGATTGCCTTCTAGTCTGGTTCCCGCTACTGTGATCAGCGTCATGACAAAAACATCCTGAGGTAGAAAGGGTTTATTTGCCATAGAGGTCACAGTCTGTCATCAATGGGGGCCAAGGCAAGAATGTCCCAAGTATATCAATCGGTGCTAGAGGCCTAACAGAGCAGATGGCAACTGGCCTTAGTATCTGCTGGCTCCAAGTCCTCAGATTCAACCACTGCTGACTGAAAAGAGAATCAGAAAGTAATTGCATATGTCCTGAGCACAGATGGACTTTTTCTTATCTTTATTCCTTAAACAATACGGTGTAACTACTATTTACACAGCATTTGCATGGACAGTAGGAATTAGAAGTCATCTAGAGATGATGCAAAGTACCCAGGAGGATGTGCAGATGATGTTCCTTTTTTTTTTTTTTTTTGACAGGGATTTGAGCATCTGGAGAATTTGGTACCGTTGAGGATTCTGGAAGTGATTTTGGTGTAGCAAGGCACAGCTGTGTATGTGGTATACTTGGTACAATGATAACAATACACAGAGCCTTCAGCAGTGTAACCATTAATGAAGGCACGTGAACAGTTGTTGGAGAGCTGAGTTCTGTTAGCCCCATCAGAAGTTGAAAGGGTCTGGGATGGGCTGAATTGGGCAGCACAGAAACAGTACACAGCTTGCAAGCCCCAGGCAAGCGTAGCCTCACCCCAGAGCGTGCATGCTCCAGCAGCAACGCTGCACAATGAATATATCAGTTCAGTCAATAACATTGTACAACTCGTGGTAAAAACCGAGAGGCGATTAATCATCAGAACGGGAAGCATTTGATCCCTCAGCAGAGAGAAAATAGGGACGGCTTGGCCGAGTCCGGCTCTCTGTGATCTTTTAAGTGCCATTTGTTGGGCTTAGACACGGTTCCCTTTGGTGTGGGGGTTTGCTGAAGCTTCAGGGAGGCAATGTGAGTCTGGGAAGGAGGGCTTGAGGTTCAAACAAGTGCTCTGAACCCAGTGGATTCTGGGAGTCAAGGGTCCCTCTTGAATCCACCTGCAAGGTGATTTTTTATTCTTCTTGGGGAAATTTGTGTAGAAAGTTGTAATCTAAGAAGCCAAAGCCCTGAACAGATGTTTGATTGCTTATTTGATTTTTATGTGTGTGTGCGCGTGTTTAATGAAGGCAATGCTTCAAAAATTTGGAGCATTATACGTTTGGTCTGTTTCTAGCTTCTCTTGAAAAAGGGAGATCTGGTCACATGGCCCCACACTCTCCTGGGCACACAGGCTGGGGACAAGCAGCAGGCGCCTCCAAGGAGGGTCTGTGGGCCTCAGCTGTCCCACTCCACACTTTGTCTTCTTTTGGCAGGCACAGCCCCTGTCTGCTTGCCGTTTATCACTTTGCACAGGGTCTATTTGTCTTGAAGTAGAGATGTGCTCCCTGTAATCACATCTCTATTAAATGTGGGGAAATGAAAGATAGATC
Organism: Pachyuromys duprasi; assembly: GCA_028658305.1. Taxonomy (NCBI): domain Eukaryota; kingdom Metazoa; phylum Chordata; class Mammalia; order Rodentia; family Muridae; genus Pachyuromys; species Pachyuromys duprasi. The sequence continues at coordinate 23,112,870 of CM053757.1, forward strand.
AAGAGGGGGACATTTTTCAAGAAAAATCATGGAACACACATTTTCTTGTGATATTGAATAATATTCTTGGGTGTTTGGTATGCAAATAGCCACGTTGGTCCTCTTGCTTCATCTGACCTAAAGCTGAAGACTCTGCCCTGTTCCCTAGGCTTCCGTAGACCTCAGTGCAGAGGCACAGCCACGGCAGAACTCGTGCAGTCATTGCTGGCCGATCTACTGCTTCGCGCTAAGTACTGGCTCAGGTACCTTCCCTGTCCTCCTCCAGACTGGCCAGTAGAAGGAATTCCAGCAGTTTAAATCAGCTTTCCCTAAGTTATTGATGGAAAGCCACAGACATATGGTATGAAGGTGGAGTAGAGGGAGGGATGGGAGTGAAGAGTGGGGTAGACATCAGGGGCCGGCAAGAAAGATGCTATCTCCAACGGAGTCATACCAGCTGTTCCAGATGAGGAAAGATGGGTCAAAACAGAGAGGCAATAGGGAACAGTATAAGGAGCTGAGGAACTGGAGGAAGACGGGGCTGTCTGGAGTGTTTAGCCTGAGGCAAATGAGTCCTGGGGTGTCAAGAGCTGAGCCCTGTGAGGTGAGGGATAACTAGCGGTGGTGGCCATTAGAAAGGGATTTCATAGGATTTCAGAGATGAATGGGTATACCTTAGTTGCCAAAGAAAAGCTAGAGGTAACTAGAGCTCCAAAGACAGCCCTGCAAAGGGAGAGCTCAGAGGGAGAGGAGTAAAGGCTGGATAGGGCTGGGGGATGGCTCACTGGGTAAGTGCCACCTACTGCTTAGGAGGTCCTGAGTCTGAATCTTCAGCAGGGCATAGCAGCAATTATTTGTGACCCTCATGCTGCAGGGGGTGTTGTAAAGAGACAGGTGGATTCCAGGGCCTATTTCAAAAGGTAAGCTTGAGAGAGGGAGAAGAAGAAACCTGAAATCGACCCTTAGCCTTAAGACATGAATGCATGGACATATACACAGGCATACAATATACACATGTACATACATGCAAACACACACGCAGAAACACACATGTACACATACATATACACGTGTACACCCATGAATTGGGCTGAAGAGGGATGCATGGCTCTAAGGGCAGTGTCCCCTGTAGCATAGTGCCGAAGACCTTTGATACTGAGGCTGGCCAAGTCTCAGGAAACAAATTAAAAGGCTTCCAAGCAGGAGAGAGCTGGTGCCTGGCTTTAGGACACCACTGGACATGTTCCAGCTTCAGTTCTCTTGTTTATAATCAGGATAATGACAAATGCATCTCAGAGCAGCTACAAGGTTAGATGCAGCGTGAATCCCCCACACTAGGGAAAACTTGGTAAGATAATTTTCAGCAGATTCAGGTTGCATTTCTAAACTTGACACCCAACCTGGGATGGCGTAGCTTCATTTCCTCCCATGAGGCACCTCGTGCTTGAGTCCCCACTGGGAGGAGCCCTCCCTAGTTGCTGCCTGCCATCTGTCGCTGGTGTTCCAGGGCCGACCTGCCGCTTGGCACAGGGCTGCAGTCATAATTACCACTTCTGAATCGATTCCTCCGAGCCCTTTTGAGAAGGCTGAGGAATGCTGTGATTAAAATGATTTAAAACCGGCCTCCTCTTTCACAGCTTTTAATATTTGATAAGATTTTGGAGGGAGTGAAGGATGAGGGCAAGGCAGGAGGTCTGCAGGTTTGTAATACCAGCTGTAGCTGGGGCTGTAACCTATGGGGACATTCCAAACAGGAAAACAGGATAGGGAGGAGAGAGAAGAGACAGAGACAGGGAGACAGAAACAGAGACACAGACACAGGGAGACACACAGGGAGACAGAGACAAAACAAAGACAGAGAAAAGGAAAGAGAAGGAATGGGAGGAGGGAAGGACAGGGAGGGAGGGGGAGAAAAGTAGGAGGGGAAAGAAGGGAGGAGAGAGGAAGGGAGGGAAAGAAGTGGGCTTAGGAAACCAATGGAACGTTCTTTTCTTCAAAGGAGAAAATACTAGAAAAGAAGGGAGAGCCTTATTCTTCTAAGTTGTGGGTGGCTTTAAATTTCAACAATAATTAAAATTGCTATTATGGAAATAATAATAAGAAAACTATAATAGCAGTCACTTGTCAGGGACCCAAAACTTGCCTGGCAAGTTGTGTGTGTGGTTTTTTTTTTTTTTTTCATACAGCAATTATAGCTGAGATTTGGGTTTTTTTTTTTTTAGACACTAAAGAGTGAGCTCAGAGGGTAAAATAGCTTTAGTAGTGTCATTCAGCCAGGTGCAAGGAAAGCTGAAGTCCACACTAAGGTGGGTGGGCTCCCCAACCCCATTGCCCCTCACACAGCAGAGCATCAGGGTACACACTGGAAAAGAGAAGCAGGGTACTCCACAGGGCCTCCTGCTGCCATCCCCAGTGCTCACCTCAGGAGCCAGCTCCTCCCAACGCCGCAAATGTCCTGGTGTTTCCTTCCCTCTACAAGTCCAGGCCAGTCCTGCTCTCTCCCTGCTAATTTCCTTTTTTTTTTTCTTCTTCTACCAGTTTCTGGCACTGTTCAGGCATCTACACTTACTGAGGACAGTCTTTGTATGAATCAGAATGATCCTGGCAAAGCTATGTCCAGGCTTACTAAGTACCAGACATTGTTAGACCACCCCTTTTCTACCCCTTACCTCTGGTACCTTCTTGGTTTGCCTGGAAATTTGATGAATCTAGTACCATCACTATCATCTATTTGGCCCCTGAGGAGAATGGGACTCAGAAGTGTTGGGAAGTTTGTTTTAGTATCCCCTGGGTGTTAGAAGCAATCTGGAAGCTTCACAGAGCAGGGTCACAAAACAGACCCTGAAATCTGTCTGGGAGAGCAGAGGACAGCCACCTCCTTCTCTGCCCCAGCCTCAGATTCCAGGCACCTAATCCACCTGTGTTGGCCTGAGAAGCCGCTTTGTTCTTTTGATCTCAGGAAGGTAATGCTAGATCCAAGTCATTGTTGAGGAGCTGTCTCTGTCTTCTTGGTGTTGCTCCAGGTTCCCTGAAGAGCCTGGATGTTGTTGGGGGTGCTGCTGGTGTAGCAGCACCCTGCTACGCCCCTCCTTGAAGGGAAAGGATGTACTGCAGTTGGGAAGGTTCACCCAATCATGAGGTGGCAAAATCCATCCTGACAACAGAAAGGGAGTGTTGGGAGACGTGGCATTGAAAATCTCAATGGGATGGGAGAGAAAACAGACAATTTCAGAGAGAGAACATCCCCAGAACCTCAGGAAACAAAGAACATCTCTATTCAGCAAGGGTTTTGAGATATACTAGTGCTGTTGAATGAATGAGTGAATGAATGAATGGAGTCAACGGTCTCCTGCAGCAGACTCACAGTAGTGTCCTAACAGGAATAGAAGCAATTTGCAAAGACATGTAAGGTTTAAATGCTCCACCGAGGTGATCTCTATTGCTCCCATTTTAAGTATTTATTGTGTTGGGTGTATGTGTACATGTGTATGTATGTACCCTGTTCATGCAGGAGCCTGTGGAGGTAAGAAGAGGTGTTGGATCCCCCTGAAACTGTGGACAGTCATGAGCCACCATGTGGGTGCTGAGAACCCAGAACCCAGATGCACAAAGCAGTGAGTGCTCTTATTTATTCTGAGTTATTTCTCCAGCCCCTAGGGCTCTCAGTTTGTATGAGAGGAAGCTGAGATTCAAGGGAGGCAGCCACCTATAAAAGGTGGCACCTGTTGTGGACCATGGACTGAGAACTTATGAACCTGACTCTGTGGCCCATGCCCACACATCAAGGCCAGCTGAACTCTGGCTGCCAGCTTCCCACTTTGTTTAAGACAAACTCGTCTATAGGCCTCTGGATTCACAGAGGGGGTGTTGTTAGGGCTAGCTCAGGAGTTGCACAGTGAGCAATGGCTTATATAGTCAGTTTGCCTGGAAAGGCCTACTTCTCCCTGCTTGGCAATGATTGGTCAGATCCCTGCTATCCTAAGAGCACCCTCTAATCTTCCTCCTTCATTTTTCCTTCCCTGGGAGCTTTCAGCGACTGCAGGTGACCATTATCTAGTGGCCCTGCCCTGGCCCATAGAGCCTGGGGTGGAAGTTTTAAAACCTGAATTCATTGTTAACCTCTGGTAGCAAAACACCCAGAGAATTATCCAGACTTCTGCCCAGAATACTATCATCTAGAACCATCTCTGCTACATCCCTACCCAAGCTCCTCACCAAAGGCGTTTCTTCCTGGCTCTGGCTCCAGCTGTCCTTCTTCACTGCATCTAGGTCTTCACTTCTTTAAGGACAGGATTCTGACTGTGTAGGTAAGCAAGGTGCTTGTTTCTTCTGCCTTTTGAATTCCTGCCCGATTTAGTCTAGGACTCCTGAATATAATAATTAACTGCTTCATTTCCCTGGGACGCTTTTTCCTCCTGACTTCCCATTGGATGTTTGTTCTGACCTCTGACCTTCTTCCTTCTTGTGCCCTTTTTCTCGAATGTTTCTTGTTGTTGTTGTTAATGGTGATGATGATGATGAT
>CM053757.1:23117870-23136305 GCA_028658305.1 Pachyuromys duprasi
TTTTTTGTGTGGTTCCTGGTGGGTGATTAGCAGCATCTCAGGAACCAATGTAGTAGATCTCAATGGCAAGTGATACCATGAAAATTAATGTGCCCCCATATATGACCACATCATATGCTGAATGATGTGTGACCCCAGAGATCCTATTCTTAGGGGCAAGTGGGACTCAGGCACTTTTGTTGTCAGATCTTTTAGGTACCAGGTGTTCTCAGCTATTCCCAAGCTACAGAGGCCTCACCTACAAGTCCTGGGTCAAATTCTTTTCTCAGCACACTGCTGTCTTTCTTTCCTTGGGATTCCATGCTGCATCTTGCTTTCCCCTGATTCTTTGTGTTTGTTTTCATCCTTTTTCTAGTTTATGATTTTACATCTTAATAACCCTCTCAATTTCTTATGTGCTGAGTGTGTCATTAATTACATGGTGCTCCATTCTCATTAAGAGTTTTGGCCCTGACAATCAGGCACCTGTTAACCTCTGCCTCCCTCCTCTGCCTTGTTTTCTACTTCACTTTAAGCCTTCTTCACAGTCCAGTCTCCAAGAGAAACTAGCAATGTTGTTTGTGCATGGGAGGTCTTTTAGGGCTTTGCAAACATGTGGCTTCAGCTGCCAGGTTGTTGCCTGCTTTTTATTATGTGACCTTTGGAAAGCCACAGAATGTCTTTGGTATTCTATAGGATGCTATGTCTTCCTTCTCTGTTGGAGGTTGATCTGGTTCATGTTACTAGCCCTCAAGATCTAATTACACCTATCCTTGTTTCGTAAACCTGCCAAAGGCATAGCTGATTGGTTGATTAAACGGCCTATACCTGGGTAGGGCAGAATGGGGTATGTGTGACTAAGGTTCCTGGGACTTTTGGGTTCAAGGGAGGAAAGAGAGAATCACTGAAAATAGATAGATAAGAAGGACGCCATGATGAGTTAACACAGAGAAATCACATGGGCCTGGAGGAAGGACTCCAATGATGGCGAGGAAAGGCACAAATGAAGAATAAAAGCAGGTATTTATAAGATTATGGATGGAAGATAGTTCAGATGAAGATGGTGAAGGTGGATGGCATTGGATGGGGGCTGGGAGACAGGTGGTAGGGTTACTGAGCCAGTGTGGATGAAATATCTGCCTGACCCAGGGTAAATAAAGTAATTATAAAATCTAACACATGTCTGTGTCTCATTATTTATGATGGCAGGTTAGTTAATACTGCCATGATAATCTTAGGGCTAATAATAAGCAGTATATATCCCAACACTCCTATTGAACTTTAATTTACTATAACACGTCTCCTTTACAAGCTTAAGTGAAAACACACATCACTACAAACAGTTACACAAACACTACAAACAAACTTGGAGGAGGATTTTCCCCAGATGTCCCTCTTCTCTGTTCCGCCCATATAGTTACTACACTCTGAATTGACTTCATTTTTCTCATTTCCTTATGTGTTAGATACCGTCACACTTCACTGGGTTGTGTGCAGATGGGGCAGCGGGCTTAAGTACATTATCTAATGACTTCTGACACAATCCTCACGAGCACATATGATTTCTTTCCATTCTCCAGATAAAGATCTTGAGGTCACAAAGTCCCACCAGGAGAAAGACACAGCTTTAGATTTTAGATTTGAATTTTCTCTGCTTAAAAGGCTTGCCTTGCAAATCACTTTGATCCTCGTATGAAACTAATAGACTTGAAAATAATATATGAATGTTAATGTATGTAGTGAGACAGACGTGGTCCACTAGCACCCTGCACACAGTAGGTGCTTAGCAGATATTAGTCCCTTTTCTTTCCTATTGGGCAGGATAAGTACATTTCAAAGTGTTTAAAAAGAAGCATGTTTGAGAAATTCTTCCCTCTACCCAGCTACTCTGTGCTGGGATCTCATTTCCCTTAAACTGAGGTAGTTTCTATCCGTGAGCTTCATGAAGGACTAGAGATTGTGATATTGGTTAGAGCAATACTGGAGGGATCAGGTCACCTCCACAGTGACTCTGGGGAGAGAAGGGGCTGGTGCTTTGGCCCATGGCAGCTCTCAGACAAGGACATTTGTGTATTGGGAACGAGCTGTCCCCACCTCTAATAGAGACCCGAACGTCACTAATTGGCAGGCAGAGGCTGTGTTCTCTCTATGGGAATCAGAAGGGAGCTGAACGTGCTTTGAATGTTAATCTCCTCATCAACCTGCGCTTGGGGGCCGGGGAGAGAAAGGGAGAGGGAAAAGGCCAAAGGAAAACAGACACCACATACACAGCTCTGATGCTCTACACTGTGTGCATAATTAGAAGCCCCATTCCATATTCCTGCCCCACGTACTTTCACACACACGTATTTGTGGTCTGTTATTTCATGTCCTAAAGTAAAACTGAAAGTGCACAGGATTTGAATGCTGGTAACTTAGAGCGAGTTCCCAATCCTCTTTCTTACCAGCTCAGTCAGAAACAAATCTAGCCTTCTCAGCCCCAGTTATGTGTCTGTTAAGTGAATATGAAACCGTAAGACATGGAACTGGTACACATATTTGTTGAATAAATTACAAAAACTTGATAGATTTCTCAAAAGGATGAAGCAGTGGTTAAGAAAACTGTCTGTTCTGCAAGAGCGGGAGAAGGTGTCAAAGTATCATATAATGCCTAGCACCTGACAAACTAAACACAGATCTCTGGAGAGGGTTGGATAAGACCCTGCTCCTTTAAGAAGCAGCATGGTGTACCAGCAGTCTGATGTCCGTGCCCAAGTGGAGGATTGGGATGCTTTTCAAGGATCCAGATCCACAGGCTCCATCTTTGAACAGCGTGTGGCTTAAGAGTCCAGGCAGATAGGAAACAGGCAACCACAGTTTTCTTTGAGTCTGCAACAACTCTAGACACAATGACCATGGTCAGCGTTCAGGACCATGGTCAGCGCCACAGTCTGGCTCTTAATGCTTTTCTCTGATCAAAAGGATTGAATGGGGTATCACAGGAAGGACGCTGTTCAAATAAGTAGTTTGGGGCCAAGTTTACCTTCCCAGACATCTGGAAACATTTCAAGTGCATGTGTAAGATAGTCAGATGCGTGGAGCTACAATTTTTGAATATTTCCAGCATACTATGTCATACAAAGCACACTTTATCTTATGGTACATACATAGCAACAGAAATTTAAAATTACAAAATTTAAATTTGTTACTAGGCAGCTGAATGGAGTCTTCCTGAATCCATGGAGTCCATTAGAAACCTCTTTTTACACAACTAGTTCCTGATGTCTTCTGAGTATATGCAACACAGGAAGGGAAAAAGTAAAAAAAAAAAAAAAAAGAGTCAGGACTCTGTGTGTGCAGACATATGTGCAGCAGGTGCATGACATGGGACTCTTCTGAGTGTGCCTGAATCATGAAATATCAGAAACAGCACACACATCCCTACCTGAGATGTGTGCCTCTGCCCTTGCTTTTTCTACAGAAGAAAAACAAAGGGAGTAGTGAGGACTGCAAGCATGGCTCAGTGGGAGACTCCTAACCTAGCAACTATGAGACCCTGGCTTCATCCACAGCACAACAACAACAACACACACACACACGCACACACACACACACACACACACACACACAGAGAGAGTCAGAGACAGAGAGAGACAGAGAGAGAAGATATTTTTTTTACCACATCTTTCATGCCAAACACCAAGTATGAATCCTTCACTGTGAAGCCTTGAGCCAGAATGCAATGTGTGGACCTATGTGGAAGAAGATGTTACTTCTATAAGGCTGCTATAAGGGTATTGAGCTTGAGTCCAGCAGGGTCTGGATATCATGCCATGTAGTTCCATCAATAGAAGCCTCTGGGATGTAATTCTGGTCAACTGAGCAATGGATTGATTCAGAATAATCACAAGCCTCCTCCTCTTCTTGCTGAGCTTGTGGAGCTGGGTGGTATAAACGTGCCTCAGCCGAGGTGGAGAGCAGCAGCATCTGCCAAATCACTCAGTGAGACACTGTGCCCAGGGGGGCTTCTCACTGGGAGTGGAGATAAGGGCATGATTGTGGATGTAGGATGGGGAGGCTCTGGCTTTCCTAGGTCATCCTGACAGGTCCCCCAATGGGTCCAAGACTGGAAATGCAGAGTGTAAAGGGAACTAGGTGAGAGAGAGAGAGAGAGAGAGAGAGAGAGAGAGAGAGAGAGAGAGACAGAGAGAGAGAGAGACAGAGAGAGAGAGAGACAGAGACAGAGACAGAGACAGACAGATAGAGATAGAGAGAGACAGAGCTCTGGATATCAGACTTGCTGCCCAGGTACTCATGGGGAGGTGGAAATGACTCTCTTTGCTGTTGCAGCTGGGATGATGGGGAGCCTCAGAGGCGGGGGCTCTGTGTTCTCCTATAGAGCCTGAACCCCATTCCGGGACAGTGTCTCAGCTGCAGCTTACAGCTCTGGGCTCTAGAAGACAAATTTCTTTTTACTACAATTCCAGGAAACTTGTAATGCAAATGTGGCCCTGGCTTTTCTTATAAAATCCCTCTTTTATAAGAAAATGGAGCATGCCATGTTCAGATATGAGATTGGTACAGGGGAGATGGTGTGCAGGGAACTGAGGTGCACGCCTCACATAAAATGTCAGACTTTGCAGAGGACTCTTGCAAGAAAGGACTCCTTGAAGGGAGTCCTGGACTTGGGGAACTGGGAAAGGAAATGAGGCCAGATAAGAGATAATTCATATGTTTACTGGACAAACATTTACCAGGTGACTTCCACACATCAAGTAAGTCCCAGCCCCGGAACACCGCAGTACAGAACAGGGGAAGCCTTGACCTTCACAGAGCTCATGAGGCTGTTGCAGAACCTTCTGTGGTCATGTGGTGCCTGGGCAAAGCTTTCACAATGGAGCTGCTGTGCTCAGGACTCAGTCTACTTATACTTGAGTCCACCAGGACTCTCTCCTGCCTCCACACTGGTGAGTCCCCTATCTTGAAATGCCTCAGCCTCTTTTCTGCCTCAAAAATCCATTTGGGGGATGTCTCAGCTTCATTTAACCTCCCCAAGGGTGTGGCTCGGAAGTTGGGCTAGACACATGGCTTTTCCTTTTGGCTTGTATCTAGCTTAGCATTTGCCACTGATCTGCTCTTCTGTTTGTCTCAGGGCAGCTTTATCATTTTACAGCCTGTTTCTAGGATAATCCTGGCACACCAAGACACTCTATAAATATCTATTCTCATATTGAATGCAAGTGAATAATACGCCACTTCTGGGTTTCTGGTGTGTACTAGATACTGGGTTTATGGGTGGTAGAGAGGCCAATAGGTCTTCAGGAAGCCTCCAGAAAATGGGGGGCGATCACTCCAGACACAGCACTTGGTAGGCTGAGTGTAATTTGTTCCTGCCACCCCTCACAACACAGGGACATTTAATTTTTATTATGGCATGCCAAAAGGAGGGGCTTTTAGGAGGTAATTAGCTTCTGCCCTTAGTAATTTATTCGTCTCTTTATGTGATTAGTAGATATTATTAATAGGATTACTCCAAGAGAAGGTTTGGTGTAAAAGCCAGCTGGACCAGGTCTCTCTCATGATCTCTGTCTTTCACTATGTGTCTTAGGATTACCATTGCTATGTTGAAAAGCCATGACCAGAAGAAGCAAGTTGGGGAGGAAAGGATTTATTTGGCCCACATTGCTGTTCATCATCGAAGGAAGTCAGGACAGGAACTAAAACTAAACTCCTGTCTCCTGGAGACATGAGTTGATACAGAGGCCATGGGGCAATGCTGTTTACTGGCTTGCTACTCATGACTTTCTGGGCCTACTTTCTTATAGAACCCAGAACCACCGACCCAGGGGTAGCGCCACTGACAATCAGCTGGACCCTTCCCTATCAATCACTAATCAATAGAGCACCCTACAGTCTTGTCTACAGCCTTATCTTACGGAAGCCTTTCTTCAACTGAGGTTCTCTCCTCTTAGATGACTCCAGCTTGTGTCAAGTTGACACAAAACTAGCCAGCACACCATGTAAGACCCTGGATTGCTGTGAGATTGTTAGCAAGAAGGCGGTTACCAAATACAGACCCTTCAACCTTGGACCCAGACCATAAGCCAAAGCAAGCTTCTCTCTGTAGTTTAACCACTCTGTTGTATTGCATCCCTGGCAACAGGGAATGGACTGAGACAGTGTGAGCTGTGGGAAGAGAAGTTGAAGGCCTCTGCTGTCTTTAAATTAATCTCCCATGGTCTCCAGCTAGCCCCCCCCCACCCCAAACTTACTGGTCTTGGCTACTGACAATATGTATACTACTGTTCTCCTTGTTATGATGAACTAGCTGACAAAAGCAATGTATAGAAGGGGTTTTGAGGGGACCATGGTTGAGGATACGGTCTTTCACATAGGGAGTGTGAGACGGGCAGTCACAATTCTGTAGTCAGGGCCCAAAGACAGGTCTGCTTATGTTCTCCTTATCCAGCCCACAAATCCGTGCTGCTCACATTCTGGGGTGAGTCTTCTCAATTAAACCTCTCTGGAAACCCTCACAGCCACACCTGGAAGTGTGTTGCCAGGGTGATTTTAAATTCTGTCAGGTTGACAATCGAGATTAAACACCACAGGGAGTTAAATGCACAAATGAGCCCTAGCCAAAGATCTGAAGGGCTTCAGGAAGGGTCCAAGGCCACTGCCAGCTGCCTCTAAACTCCCATAAGCTCCAGCCAGCTCCCTGCACTCCCCCTGTCCTGCCCAGTGGTGCCATTTGGTTCTCACAACACCTCAGCCACCTCAGACTTTGCCCATTTCTCTTGTCACAGTCACTGTGGCTATTGTGTCATCTGCTTGCCAAAAACCCCCAATAGGGCTGGCGAGGCAGGCAGAGGACAATACTCATCTAAGGATCTAGGGGGCCAACCAAGCAGAACAGGGACTTTTTAATTGACATTTAAATGTCAACACGCCACATTAAATGTTATGGGTGTTTCATCTCAGCCCCGGAGGAGCATAAACACGTCTCCCACTCCTTAATCACTGCCCACATTCATTACAGATGCCCTTTGGTAAGTGGAAACAAACCCAGTGCAGGGCTGCTCTCCAGCCAGGAGGCTGGGTTCTGACTACAGAGTGGATGTGTCACCCTCTCGCCCAGGGTTTTGTCTTGGCCACTGGGCTCCCGAAAGGAGTAGGGTGGATAACTAGAAGGAAAGTTTAGGGGAAGAAGAGGCAGAAGAAAGAATGGAAAGGAAGAAAGGAGGGAGAGGTGGAGGAAGGTAGAAGAGAAGAAGTCCATAAAGCCACAATCACAGAGAGGCAGTGAGGGTCTGAGGACTGGGATGCAGGACAGAGAGCTCAAGGAGGCAAGACACACAGAGAAGGGCAGGAAGAGACAGAAGATGAACAGGGTTTAATGCCTTTTACAGATCACTGCTTCCCTGTCACTGTCCATACCGTACCTCCAAGCCCTATCCCCACTCATCTTCCTGTGCCAATCTGCAACCCGATTCAGAGTGCTTACAGTCCAAGCTAGAGCTAGAGGCAGAGCTAGTTCTGGGGCGAGACACACGTTGCTGGGCTAGCCTGTGGCAAATGAGCAGAGAATTCTCTTGTGTTAACTGGAAGACCAGAAGCTGAGAGAAGGACCTGAGAGGTGTGAAAAGCTCTGCCCACAAAGCACAGCTCACCTAGCCGAGAAGAGGCAATGTTTAATAGACGGTGAAATTTTGGAGTCAGCCTTTGAAGAAGACATCGACCTAGAGGCCAAGGGCAGGGCAGAACCATCTACAACTGCAGAGAAGACACAATTAGCTTTGAGAAATTAGAGCATAGTTATAAATAATTTCAATGCTAGAGTTTGGGAAGGAACTAAACCTGAATGACATCTATTTCCAAATGGCATTATTTCTTGGATAAGAATGACAGAAGCAGTAATTTAGGACTAGAGAAGCGGAATTGTAGAATGGAACATGTTTTTTGTTTTTGTTTTTCCTGTACCGGCATCAGCTTTACAGAAGGAGTTTAGATGGGAAAGAGGGGAATTAATTCAGTCTAGAGGAAAGGCAGATGTGTCTTGAGAGGCATCTGAAGAAAGTTCGCAGAGATGGTCTCTAGATTCCAAGCAACACAGCGCTGCCCAGGGTAGACTCAGCTGGGAAAACCTGAGTGGGTCCTGTCAGGACATATGAAAATGGAAAGCCTTTTTCCTTCCTTGACTCCTTCCTCCCTTCATTACTGAGTGTGGTGCACACATATGATTGTGTGGATGGTCGGGCACGTGCTTGCAGAGGCCAGAACAAGACACCAAGATTCTTCCCCTATCACTCTCTGCTTACTGCCTGTGGACAGAGTCTCATTGAACCAGAGCTCAGTGGTTCTCCAGGCTGGTTGACCAGCAAGCTCTTTGGATCCACCTGTCTTCACCTCTGGCCCAAATACTGGAGTTACAGCACATGCAGCTCAGGCTGGCTTTTGACGTCGGTGCTGGGGATTTGAACTCAGTGCTTTTATCCATTAAGCCATCTCCTCAACCCAAGACAATTTTCTTTAAACCTAGTATTTTGTAGACAGAGAAACACAAGCCAGGGAGAAGATGGGAAGTCGTTCGCAGCAGTACTTTATAGAGGCTGATGAGATACAGCCATTTATGTCGATCTGCATTTCCTGGGTTTTAAGCAACTTCTAGGTTTACAAACATTTTGCTTCATTTTATCAGAGTTGCATGTCAGGGCTGATGCCCTCAGGGATCTGTTTGTATTTTTCCAGCTCATTAAAACCTAACCAGAGGCTTGGGACCGTTTGGGTTACAGCTCCCCAAGTCAGTACTCAGATGCCTCTTCTTAAAGATGTGCAGGTGGAGTGGATGGAAGCTCTGTCATTCCCCGCTGGTCCCAGGGGCTGTGGAATGCTGGTTGCTGCTCCCTTAACAGCCCTGAAGGATTACTTTGTGTTCTCTAGATCTTGGATGGATCTGGAGTTGCTTTGCCTACCTGCATCCCAACTTTTCTTTACAAGTGGGTCTGGTGATGTACCTGTCCAGGCGGGAAGGGATTGTCTCCTGGAATCCCAAGCCACCACCCAGCCTTGACTGGCAAGAACAGTTTGGATAATAAGAACCTAATCACTGAGCTTCTTCTTCATCATCACAGGCAGCTGGGTTGTGCTGCAGCTACTCCGTAGAAATTCGAGGAAGGGAGGTGGCTAGATGAGCCAAGCAAGGGGTGGAGTTGACGCTTGGTACTCAAATCATTCGAACCTGAAGATGTCCTCCCCCCTACGTCATAAAGTCTGCCACTCTCTAGAGGATCCATATCTGAATGGGGAGGAATAAGGGCAGCCACATTAAAACCTAGCCATCTTCTGAGATCCACCCACATGCAAGGTCTGCTTTAAACATGGTCTCCACGAAGAGATCTGTCTCCTCTCAATCTTCATAAGAGCCCTATGCTAATGACTCAGTTTAGCCCAAAGGTCTCCCTGTGGCCCCAAACCCTCTGTGACTGGGTCCCTGGCTGCTCTTCAACCTTATTTATACCACGTTCTCCCTCCTCGTCACTCTGGCCTCTTTCCTATCCCTCAAACTTCGTTTTACCTTTGCAGAAGCTTCTCCTTCTGTTTAGAAATGTGCTTCCCATTGGTGATTAAGACAGGTCCTCAAAGGGGCCTTCCGTGTTTCCCACAACGCACTAAGTCCTTATCCTAGCCAGTTCTGAGGAACAGCCAGGGCGCATGCCCTGCCTCTGAGAAGATGGGGTCCTTGCTTCCCCCATTCATTGCTGTGTACTTAACATACAGTTAAAGGCTGGACATACAGCAGGTGTTAGATTCTAGACCAGTCACTGCCCAGGTCATACCCATCTGCAGGTATATCTCTCCCATCCTCATAGCTGATTCTGCATACAGGCCCCAGGAGGATTTCTTTCTTCCACTCTGCCTCCAGGACCAGAGACAGCCTGGTGGTGATGAAGGACTGAAGTGCTTTTCTGTCCATTTGTTTGTCATTTTACTTGAAAGACAAAGTTTTGCTGCATAGACCAGGCTGACCTCAAATCCTGCCACCCAAGTGTTGGGATTATAGGTGTGGGCTACCACTCCCTGATGTGAACTACTTCTTTAACACTAAGTTTGCCAGAGGAGTTTGAAGTGGCTTTGTGGGCCGTTCACAAAGATCTTGAAGACCAGCTCTGGACTCAGATAAGAACTGCTGGGTACCTTGGGGTGAGAACTGTGGGTTCTTCATCAATTACATAGCACAAAACCTTCCTGCTTCCCCTGAAACCTATGAGAAGGGACCTTCAGTCAGCCATGTGGGCCTGAGCCCTCCTTAGATCCCACATCATGCTCCTTTTTGTCTGTCTGCTTATGGCATCAGTAACTCTTCTGTATAATTTTCTTATTCCAAAGGACAACCTGCCTCATTATCCCTCTTGAACCCCAAACCTGAAGCCTATCAACAGGCAGTTTAGTCAATGCTCACAGTTTGCGGCATAGGAAGGATGCCAGCGGAAGTGAAAAAGGAACTGGGAAGGAGGGGGGAAGGCCACTTCCTCCTCAAGCTGACCTCACAATGAATTCATCTTTGGGAAAAAAAAGTTTGACTAGAGTCTACCTGCTTGACAATAACCTGCTCTCACAACAGCTAACATGCCTGAATGTTTCCTGAGAACCTGGTCATTCAGCGGATGAATTTGCTCTGTCCTGTCAGCCTCACATGATGGATTGCTTTAACAGCCTGATTTTAGAGCAGTGGGAGAGAGGCCCAGGGGTCCACATCTCCTTGTTCAAGGTTACACAGCCAGCAGATGCTGAGCTGGCCTGGAGCTGGTTCTGGCCTTTGCTGCTAACGTGCAGGCCCTGCTGTTTCTCATGGGAGTTGAGAGGACCTGTTCCAGGTCAGACAAGACAACATCTGAAAACGGCAGCTGAACATTCCAACGCGAAACACCAGCATCTAAAATCTAGGCAAAAAAAAAAAAAAAAACCTAGGAAGAATATTTTGCAGTTTGCTGTGAGATGGGGACCTAGAAATATTCTAGACATTGAGGGAGGAGCCACCATAAGCATGCTTGACTTTTCTAACTATGGGGGAAGATTTGAAGCAAAACAAAGCAAAACAAAAAAACAGAACAAGACAAAACAAAAGAAACAAACCAAAACCAAAACAACAACAAACACTGAAGACTTCATTCACAAGCTGTGTCACAGATGGGACTAAACGGAGACAGATGAAGATGTGATTCAGACTGCCAGACTGGAAAGCTGGCGAGGGCTGGGTGTCTGTAGCACCTATCTGCCATGGTCCCACACTGCTAGCCTTGTCCCACTCCTCTGCCCCTGCTGCTCATGCAAAGGGCATTCCATCAGGAAGGTACAGGGTCTGCACGGCAGGGCAGTAGGGTTTAACCATGCTCTGGGCATCTCAGATCTTCTTGAAAAATGACGTTGTGGTTGTTAAGCACAAACACTGAAGAGGAAAGTTTTCAATGATGCTTTAGACCAGTGGTTCTCCACCTTTGGGCTGTGACTCCTCTGGGGCAGGATGACCCTTTCACAGGGGTTGCTTAAGGCCATCTTCATATCAGGTGTTTACATTACTATTCATAAAGTAGCAGAATTAGTTATGAGATGGCAGAAGCAGTAATTGTATGGCTGGGGGGGGGTCACCACAACATGAGGACCTGTATTAAAGGGTTGCAGCATTAGGAAGGTTGAAAACCACTGGTTCAGGCAGTGTTGTGCCCAACTGTTTGGGGGCACCTGTGTTTGCTGCTTGGCCTGGGGAACATGATCTGGTGAGGTCTGCTTTGCTCTCCTATAAACAGGGATAATACTGCGTACTTCACAGGCTCTTGAGAGTTACGTGTGCACTACACTATGTCTGGTATGCATTGAACAGTCAAGCTGGTTTTGTTGTTTGGGCTGATTGTGTCTACACCAGTTCTGCCCCATGGTGGGCCAGGAAGTGGCTCAGAAGGAACCTTGTAACCAGGCTGGGCTGTTTCCTCAGCTGGCCTGTATCCTGTGGCTCTAGTTTCTTTGCAGGATGATGGGACAGTCTCTGACCCAACACTTCACAGAGTTCCAGCTGCCTTGGCTCTCTAGGACTTGCAGAGATACTATCTCAATGAGGGGCTGTCAGAGAGACAGGGGCGCCCTGACAGGTGAGGACAGCCTTACCACGCTCACAATGGTGGCACAGCATAGCAAGAAGTACTTGCCCTGATGTGACCAGAACTTTCCAGAACCCACTTAGGACAGTTGAGACAGAAGCAGAGCAGGTGTGTGGCCTTTCTGGGAAATGATGCTATGAAGTAAAGACGACAGAAGCAGCAGAGCCAGCTGGCCCTTGGTTAAGAATCTCGAAACCACCTCAAATGACCCTGCAACTTCCTCTACCAGGGCCTCAATTTTCCTATTTATAACATAGGATGATAATGCCAACCTGGTGGTTATTAAAAAGGTTAAGTTCGATGCTCAGCAGGCATATATATATATATATGTCCGTATGTTGGCTCCTATATAGGAGAAAGAACAGTTTTAGGAGTTGGGGGAAACTGCCTCAGTCCTGCCCTGAAGATTCTGCTAGAAAGTTGCTTCCTTGGCTCAGGTGCTGAAATTAGGCAAGGCACGTATGCCCTTGTCTAAGTCCTGCATGGGGTTCATTCCCACCTGATCAGTGAGCACAAGTCACTTCTAGGTAGAGCAAGAAGGAACTCAAGAATTCTTGTTCGCAGAAGGTGGTGCCAGGAAGGAAAGTGATTCTGCCTCTGCCTGCCAGTGCTGAAGGATAATTACAGGGCTTGTCAAAATAAGACGTGGAGATGGAGCCTACTCCTCGCCAGCCAGCTTCTCAGATCCCCTGGGAATCCCTGCTTTAATTAAATACCTGGTGCAAATGCGGGCTCAGTGCTGGATGTGGGCAACACGCCTGGATTAAAAGTCCATCCCAAACACCCTTGAGCACGAGCTCTGTGGAGCAGTGCAGAGGACGGGCTGGGGGAAAAGGAGAAAGAAGAGGAGAGAGGGAAGGAGAAAAATGATAAACACTAGAAAGAAACAGAGTCAAATGAGGCTCTGTCTGCAGCAGAAGGAATTAAGCAGAACATAAAAAGAATTTCCCAACTGGGAAGCCTGACTGCAAAGAAATTTTCTGTCTTGATTAAGAAAAACCAAACTCAAGTCCTTGCAATTGGCCATGGGTGGTAAATCTCCGCATGGGGAAGGAAGCTGGGGTTTGCAGCCATGGCTTTGGAGCTGCAGAGCTCCCTGGGTGCTTGAGAGCCCTTCTCTCTTCCAGGCCCCTCTACCCTCAGGGCTCTCTTTTCATTACCCTAGTCTGGCTTTGTATACAAGACACGTCTTTTAATCCCCTTACAGAATGGCAAGCCTGGCTGCAACATTAGACAAGACTTAACTAAAATCCAGGGGTGACAACCACAAAACACACAGTAAGCACATCTCCAATCCCGATAAGCCTGTATACAAAATGCAATTTCCTTCTGGAAGCTCCCGGGACCATCATATCCTTCCTAGGCTGTTAGCGTTTCCCAGTACAGGCCCACTCCCCTTCCTTACTCATTGTAGGAAGACTGATGGTCTCAAACTACTTGCCTGTAGGACTGTCCCGAGTTCTAGATATATTTTGTTGGGGGACAGACAGCCTTTTTAAAAAATCTTTGAGTGATGTCTGCATATCTGGATGTTCGTGAACAATCATGGCCTCATCGGGTGATATTTCTACAGGTGTGATTAGCGGGGTCCCTCCCCTTAGCCCACACACGCTCTTGTTAAAATCTGACATGTGAGAGCAGGGCCCATGGCACTGTCCCACTGTGCTGCCCTCCTGTACTGAGGTAGGTGTCAGAGCTCTGTAAAAATCTCTGCCCAGACTTTCCCCTAGTCAAGTCACCTCATGCTCCTTCCTCCACCTGGCCAGGTGTTCCCCTGATAAGCTCCAAGGGGATGTCTTCTACATCATAAGATTAACCAAGACAGACTCCCCGGGCCCAACCCTTCCATAAAGGCTTCCTTACTTGTAACTGAGAATGGCTGATCACTCCATCCTCTGAGGAGGTGAGCAGGGCTCTGGAACACCCTACGATGAAACCCACGTCTTCAAACAGTGAATTGATTTGCACCGCTGTGCTCCTGGAAGACGCAGACAGCATTCTAGCTTGCTGGCTCATGGACAGCAGAGGGACAGGCTATGAAACAGTGTCTGAAATAATAGCTCCTCTAAGTTAGCCTAGGCTTCAACCCTGGTTCACTGTGACCTAGGACAATTGACTCAGCTTCTCTGGGCCTTGGTGACTGCTCCCACTGAATAAAGAGAGTTGATATCTGTAAAGAGCATAGTAAGCATTCTTCTAGCTGAGGATGCGACTAAGGTGAAACAGAGGTGTGCAGCGTCTAGCTGGGAACAGATCCTAGGATTTGTAGGCAGCCTCCTCGGTTCAGGATTTGGTGAGGCAGCTATGTACCCCTCATGGGACAGTTGTGTGGAGTCCAGTGTGGGGTAGGATTCATCTGGACTTCTTCCTCTCCCTTCTAGGCTGACAGCCTCATGCCGAAGTATTTGGCCTCTGCATACCCTTGGAAAGGAAGCCCCTGCATACCAAGCAACCCAGATCTGAGGATGACATCATTCCTGGGAGCTGTCCAAGATGAGCTGGGCTGAGTGTCCTGAGTCTGAACGCTGGCCCTGTTCTTGGCCGGCATCGCCCCAACCTGCACAGCTCCTGATTGCCACTCTAGAGCATCTCAGGCCCTGCTGTCTCTTCCACGCCACTGAACTGTGAAAGGCGGCAATCAGAGCTTGTCATCCATGCTCCGTATCTTCTACCAGGTTCCTGTTGCGCTTAGGTACCCTACTCACTCCCATCCCCTAAGCTCCAAAAGGCCTCACAGGTGCTGTTTCTTCTGATAGCGCTCCCCTCGTTTTCTGAGGCCCAACCACTGCTGGGCCTTCCCTTCTTCTTTCCCATCCTAGCCTGGAGAACTCTACTATCTCCCTGATGTGCTATATTCCTGGTCTTTCATGTTACCGAAACCTGAGCACAAATGCCATCTCCTCTGAGAGTCCTCCAGGGTTTCCACATTCGGAGAAGCTCCTTGCTCTGCCTATACTTCCTTCTTCTGTACCCTCTGGTTTTACTTCCTTTGCACGGCCTGTTATTGTCTGGAATTACCTGCCCTCCCCCAACTATTACCGAAGCAGAGTATTAATTCTGTGGAAACCAGAGCTTGATTTTCCTCAGTTACGTTTAGATCTGTATCCCAGCTGCCAGCACAGTGTCTGGCACACAACAAACCCTCGATAAATATTTTAGGAATCAATATGTGAATTAATGGATTCATTTCTTTTCAACGCCAAGAGCTGCAGTGTGGTCCCACCCAGGCCTGATGCCTCACAAGCCTTTTCTTTTGACAAATAGTTCTAATTTTACTAACTTCCTAAAGGCAGAGAAAAAGCAACATTCTTGCTCAGTATAGCAGAGAGGCCTGGGCCATTCTCCCGCCCATCATGACTGTCAAGAGCACTTGCACATGTGCACATACAATTCCCTTTCCAAACAGGAGAATGTTTGATGAAGGAAAAGACAGTGGAGTCTGACCTCAGGCTCTTTGGGATCTCAGAGCTAGTAAACTGAGTCCTGACCTGAGATTGCTGGGAGATGAAGGGCAAGGTTGATGCTGCCATGAGAATTACATGGCTGCCGTTTTAGAGGCAGAGGGAAGGAGGTTTCCCTTGTGTATTTGCAATGGTTACCCAAGTGTCTGTGGTCTGAGGTCTCTACAGTGGAGGAGGTTAGGAGCAAGCTGAGTGGTATGTCCACTCCAGCAGTGCCTCCCAATATAAACACAGATGATAATATGACCCTGAGTGTGGCAACGTTCATACAGACACATGCAGAAAGCATCGCAGAAGTCCAGGCAAGGACCTACAATCCACTGTCAGGAAAAAACTAGTCAAATACCCAGAAAGCCTCAGCTAATTGAGCCCTAATACGTATACATTTTACTAAAACACAAGAGAAAAAGCAAGTGGGGGTAAGTGGGGAAGAGAAAGCATGAGAGTCGATTATCACCATCACCTCCATTATCATTGCCATCCCCATCATCATCATCATGATCGCTACTGTCAACATCATCACCACTGCCATGACCACACCATCGTTTACATTATTCTAGATAAAATTTGTTAGACTCGAACTATATCAGACGCTGTTACCCAGAGATTGTTTAAGGAAGAATCCTCAGATCCACAAAGATTCTGCAGGCCTGAAAACCTACCTTTTTGCTTATGTCTTAGTTACTTTTCTAGTGCTGTAAAGAAATGCTACGGCCAAGGCAACTTAAAAAAGAAATCGGTTAATTGGGGGCTTGCTTGCAGTTTCAGATGGTCAGTCCGTTTTCACCACAGCAGGGCACACAGCAGCAGGAAGGCATGGAGAGAGAGCAGTGGCTAAGAGCTTGCATCTGATCCGCAGGTGGAAGCAGAGAATGAGACTGGGCCCAACACGGGATTTTGAAACCTCAAAGCCTAATCATATACCTTCAACAAGGCCACACGTCCTAACCCTATTCAGATACTTCCACCAACTAGGGACCAAACACTCAAGTAAATGAGCCACGAGGAACTCTCTCTCCATCCACCTCGGCTTACCTAAACATCTTCCTCAGACTGCTTTTTCTAGGGAAACTTTCTCTCTTCTTTCCATAACCAAGGGTGTTTCTGCTTAGTCTTCCTTATATTCTTTTGAGAAGGGCACACTTACATCAATATATTCTCCTGAGTGGCAGAGTAACCAATGCCCAGCTCTTGGGCCTTTTCCTTAGCTACGGTCTAAAACCTTGAGGAGCAGCTGGGTTCTAACCACTTCTTAATGCCTGCCACGAAAGCCCAGGGCTCCTAGAGTCTCAATAAGACAGAAACCACATCTACCTTACCTCTCAGTACACCCACAGTTAGGCACCTACTAGGCTTTCCACAGATATTTGCTGAATAAGTGACATTTTAGCTGTAAAGCACTTCTGGGTGTTCACTGACAACAAACACAACAGCGGATGATCACTGTTCTGAGGTCCCATGTCTCTGTGGTCACAGATGGTTTGGAGACACCATAGCAGATGAAGGGAAATAGCCTTTCTCTCTTGCAATGTGCCTTGGAGTCCTCCATGTGTAGCATACTTTGTGAAGTTCTCATCTTCCACGAGAAGTTTCAAGACAGCATTTCCTAAGCATATTCAAGCATGAAGACCCTTACAACAGCCCAAATGTTTGTAGGCACCGTTTCAGGAGTGCTACAGTTAAATTGAATGTTCAGTGATTCTGTCTACAGTGGACAGGTTGTCTTTTCCTCTCTAGTACCAGGAGTGGAATCCAATGCCTCATAGAAGCTAGGCAAGCTTTCTCCCACTGAACCACACTTCAGTTTCTCTCTCTCCCTTCCTTCCTTCTATCCTTCCTTCTTTCCTTTCTTTCTTTTTTTTTCTGATGTAGGGTCTCATTAAGTGACCAGGCTGCCCTTGAACTTGCTACACAATCCAGAGCTCTAAGTGATCCTTTTGCATCAGCCTTCTGATTAGCTGGGATTACAGACCTGAAATACCAGGCCTGGACCTTAAATATATTCTTACTGTAGTTAAGAGGTAGATAATGATTTTATCAGCCTGTTCCACATAGTTCATTAGAGGTTTTCTCTGAACTTTACCGTGGCCTAATGTCAGCTCTAAAACCACCTCACTGAAAAAGAACCAAGGGATCCATTCTTTGAAATGTGCACAAAAGTTTAGATGAACCAGGCGGCTATGTGGAACATGCTTTTAAAGCCCAAGTGAGATTTCTTTTCATTAGAGAGGATAGAGCTGACGGTGACGGGATTTCTGGCTCTGGCAGAATTGAAATGAAGGCAGAGGGACCCATTCCCAGGAGCTTGAGTCCCCCTGTGTACTGCTTGCTTTTCCACCCCCCCCCCCACCGCCACTCTGCTAGGAAGCCAGCATCAGGTTTCCCCTGGAGAGGTACAAGGCCAATCAGGGACTCTGAAAACGGAGCTGGCGAAGCAGACCCGCTGCCTGGACATATTTAGCTGTTGAGGATTACTGACGCACTCACAGGTCACCTCTGGTCCTGCCTGAGATGATACTTGCTTGGAAACCTGGAGGTGAAAACTATGCCTTACCATGTAGGTAGATTCCCCCCATCTCACTCTGAATAGACTTTAGTGTGCTAGATCTTGATGCTAAAGGTGAATGGGCAATTATACCTTTAGTATGAAGAGGAGGGGGATGTGAACTATCTCGTGCCGGCCCTGACTTTGATTCTATAACATCCCAGGAAAAACAAAAATTCTTTAAAGAGATGCTTATGCTCCTCCCTTTGGCTATCAGACCATTGAAATAATGGTTCCCAAGAAACCGTAATTTCCCCCAGGAATATCATGCTGGAAGAAGAAAGAGACAGTGGAAGCCTGGTACCATCCAGAGAGGGAA
>CM053757.1:23136805-23230278 GCA_028658305.1 Pachyuromys duprasi
ATTACTGACGCACTCACAGGTCACCTCTGGTCCTGCATGAGATGATACTTGCTTGGAAACCTGGAGGTGAAAACTATGCCTTACCATGTAGGTAGATTCCCCCCATCTCACTCTGAATAGACTTCAGCGTGCTAGATCTTGATGCTAAAGGTGAATGGGCAATTATACCTTTAGTATGAAGAGGAGGGGGATGTGAACTATCTCCTGCCGGCCCTGACTTTGATTCTATAACATCCCAGGAAAAACAAAAATTCTTTAAAGAGATGCTTATGCTCCTCCCTTTGGCTATCAGACCATTGAAATAATGGTTCCCAAGAAACCGTAATTTCCCCCAAGAATATCATGCTGGAAGAAGAAAGAGACAGTGGAAGCCTGGTACCATCCAGAGAGGGAACTTGTTTTTTCTAGAAATTTCACAGTGCTGACAACTTGTCAGACTACCATGTAGGGAGAGACTGAAGCAGAGACAATGCTGTACTCTTAATGGTAAGGCCACATCTTGACCCTGACTGCTAAGCTATGCATACCTTTGGCCTCTTACTTAAACACCAAGCTCATGTCAAGACCCTGGAAGATGGACATGGAGAGGGCTCCACTGGACCTCTTCATCTCTCTTCCTACAGTGAATAAATCTCCCCTTTCAGCTTTTTACCACTAATTTGTTTCTTTAATTGACTGAGAATGGGTAGATAGGTCTGGTTCTTTAGGATTGCCAGGGCCCAAATCCTTATCCTGAAATATTTGGAAATAAGGGAGCAGATTTGTGTTTCCTGAGAATTTGTAACTAGGAGGAAGCACTCACTTAGGTTTGTTTTCTGAGAAATCAAAAATGAAGAAGAATTTAAAATGAATTTGAGTTTGTAGCTCAGATCACTGTAAAAATTAGTCTTCTCATTCTGCTCCCATGTCTTATGGGTATAGATAGGTGTAAGGGCAAATTTGTTACAACTAAGGAGAGTAACTTTGCAAAGAATAAGTGAGCTGGGGTAAACTGGTAAGTGGGCTGGAGAGAAGCAGAAGGGAAAATGTGAACGATCATGAGACATGGAGGCAGAGTGAGGGGCCTAATGCCCAGCCAGGCTCGCAGTTGCTCAGGTAGCATGCAGTACAGTTCTGAAGGCCCAGGAAGCCCCACAGTCTGTGACAGAGAAGAACTTCAACTAACTAAAATGAACAGCAGTTAGGCTAACATCCACCAGCTTAACAATAACAGTGAAAGCAAGAAGATGGGAGAAGGTTTGTGCATGAAAATTATTGACCATCGGCAAACGCATATTAGTGAAGTTAGAGCTGAAGAGTAAGAATAAACCAAAAACATTTTTACACAAAAATGAAACCGAAAGTTGACCACCAAAGAAAATTCTAGAAGATGTACCTTAGTTAGGAGGAAAATTAACCCAGAGAGGAGATTTGCTATCCAGAAAACAGATATGTCAATACATGTGCAGATGTAATCTGAGGTCACTGAAGAAATTAATGATACTGAAGTCCAACAGGTAGAGTTAAAAAATAAGAAGGTATTGAGTTCATGCATGATTCAGTAGGTAGTGGCTGGCCAACTACACACAGTGGCTACTGTAAGTAGAGTTAAAAGAAAATCTGTAAGAATAGAAGTTTGGGGAGACAGTGGAAGGGCTGATCCAATGGACCGAAACAGTGGATATATCCTCTCAAGAATTCTGATAGCTAGAAAACTATTCCTCTAGGGATATTTTCTGAAGACTGATCCTGGCAGGGGCAAAGGTAGCCTATTGGAGGATGAGTGAAGCTTTTGATACCTGGGCAAGGCTGGCAAGATAAACTGGAAGCCAGGGAGCCAAAACACAGAAGGCCAGGCAATGGTGGTTGGGACCCACAGGCCAGAGCTGGGCATTGAGGCAAAACAGCTGTCTGGGAAGCCAGAGGCGAGGCTGAAGTGTTCTGACCTCATGGGACAGAACCTTGGCAGACTTATATACTTGAATGTTTGTCCCTCAGTACATTTGACAGACCTTGAAGAAGTCAAAACTTGTAATGTCACAGGGCCACACTGTGGTTTGGGTCTTGAACATTCCCCCGCAGCCCATGTTGGTTCCTAGTCTGTCACTGAGGGAATGTAGTGGAGCTTTTAGGAAGCTGAACCAAGTGTGAAGCCTTTGGGTCACTGGGGTTGAAATCTAGTCCATTCAGCCTTTTGTCTTTACTCCCTGGCTGGTGATGCAGTTTCATTCCACCAAAAGATCTCTCTGTACGTGCTGCTACATTACAGCCCCAAACAAAAGGGTCAACCCAGCACACACTGGAACATCCAAAACCAAGTCACGGTAAACCTTAGCTGTTTATAGCTTCATTATCTCAGGTCTTTCATTGCAGAGATGAAAGACTGATCGGTACAGGGCAGAACTGAACCTTCTTCTGTCCTGTCTTGTCTGCGGGAGCAGATTAGTCAGGCTTTCAGTGAGAAGCCATGAAGAACCACAAACCTGAAAGGCTAGCCTCTGTCTCTCTAAAACTGCGACCCAACCCCTTTTGCAGTCTAGTTGGCAGTAATTGGCCTTTTACTTGCATTGATAGCAGAGGAAAGCCCAAGATCTCTGGAGGATTAACGGAGAAGGCCATGGAGTTCATCTGAACACAAGCTCTAGCTTGCTGTCACAATTCCTGGGGCTCAAAAAGGCAGGAAGAGGAAGAGAAAGGGAAGCAAACAATGAAGCAGACACACAGATAATCCCCTAATGATAATCACCGGAGAAAAACTTCAAGCTATGATTACTGTGTCAAAGACACAGAGAAAGAAAGGCATAGTGAATGAAAACAGCTTTCTGCTCAACTGTCAGCATTTATTCTCAATCAGGGGAAAAGCACAAACTTATTGGGTGAGTTTAAGAGCAAACTGGACTCAGCAGAGAATGGAGCACCTGTGATTTAGAGTCAGAGCAACAGACAGCAAAGTAAACGAGAGATAAGAAGAAGGAATGCTAAAATGAGTAGGGCGAGCACCATGTGGGACTAACGTGCTCAGGACTCCTGTCCTCTGAGCAGACAGAGAAGCCAAGCACAAGTAACACTGGAAAAAATCGCCATCAGGAGTTTCTGAAGTAGTAAAAGACACCAACCTGCTAATTTGGAACACCTAGTGAACTCCTCCCAAGTATAAAATACAAAGAAAACCACTACTAAACACTCCCCAGAGAAAAACGCCCAAAACCAAAGCAAAAAATAATTATATAAAAAAAATCATTCGGAGAAAAGACTTAGTGTCTCAAAGAGGGACTGAGGCCATTAGCTGTCCTTCCAACAAACTTGTATAGGATCTAGAAAGCAGTCTAAAATGCTTAAACAGAAAGAAATGCCTCCCCTTCAGGATTACTTCTACAACAAACTATTCTACATAATAACAATTTCAGACAATGAAAGCTAAGAAAAACTGAATGCCACCATGCTAACTGTAGAAGAGAAATTGGTGGGGAGTCTCCAGCATGAGGGAGAAAGGAGAATTCTAAACAGAGCAGAAGGCTACAAGAAGGGACGGGGAAACCTGAGGTAATGTAAAAGAATACTGACTAATCTAAACAACAATGCTAGGAGATTCACAGCAGAGGCTAAATGTTCAGCAGCACAGAAATCAAAAGGGAAGCTGACATTCAACTCTTGGAGGTTCTTGCATTGTTCTGGAGGTAGTTACGAGTGCTAGCTTAACAATTCCACACTCAGGAGCAGAGGCAGGGGGATCATGGGTTCTATGTCAGGCTGAACCAGATAAGACTGTGCCTCAAAAATTAAAGAGAACTGTAATGAGCTAAAGGCATACATCCCAGTGTCTAGGCTCACCCCTGCAAAAAGCTAATATGGAAAAAATAATAACAAAAGTGTCTGCTTAATTAAATTCAAAGATATGAAAGAAGAGACAGTTGGGGGAGAGGTAGTGCAAACAGGAAACAAACGGCAAGTAGTGATACGGCCCTGGGTTCAATTCCAAGCACTGCAAATGATTTCTCTTGCCATTCAGCTGTTGTTGGGGTGTAGTTTCATGACTGAGCTCTTGTCTAGCAGGTGCAAGTCCCTGTATTTTATTCCTAGCACAATGAAAACAAAAATTGCAAAGTGGTATGATTAAAATCAACAGGATCAGTAAACATCTTAAATATAAATGGACTAAAAATAATATGATAAAAATCAAACTAACAATACTAAACAGTCTGTGCATTGGGAAGGTGTAATCACAGTCCAAATGCTAATTATCATTCAAGAGGAGGGTAACGTTATCAGTGAAATCTCTATGTTAAGTTCATCTCTATTCTGAACTATGTTGGAAAGTCTGGGTGCTCACCTCAACCTGACAAGCACTGTTGTTTTTCAAGTCAGCAGCTACAAGGCTTGGAAGTGAGGGGAAGAGAAACTCCTTGTAGAACCAATTCACTAAAGAGCTGGCCAAGTAAGTATTCAAATGTCACTCCCTACTGACACTAGTTTCTACCCCGACTCATCTCATCTATAGCTTTGTTATCTTTTCCACGTTTGGCTGCTGGAACCATTCGAGGAAACAGTGGGGATTCAGAGCAATTGAGGGAGACAGGTGTGTGTCCCACAGAGCAGTGGTTCTCAGTCTTCCTAGTGCTGCGACCCTTTAAGACAGTTCATCTTGCCCTAGTGACCCCACTCATAAAATTATTGTCATTTCCACTTCACAACTGTAATCTTGCTACTGTTATGAATCATAACATAAATATCTGTGTTTTCCAGGGGTCTTAGGAGACCCCTGGGAAAGGGTCCTTAGACCCTCCCAGAGGAATCACAGGCTGAGAACATCTGCTCTAGAGTCTCAGAACTTCATCAAGTCAGTCATGTGCTGTCGGATGACTTCTTCTCCTCTTACGTTTAAACCACAGACAATGAGAAGCCGGGCATTATGAGGTAGTTAACAGAAGAGGAGGAGAATGGCAAGGATGCCTATGCTGCAGAAGATTATTCTGATTATATTATCCTCTAAATGACTGCAGGATGTCCAGGGAACACTGGGAAAGCTCTGAAACACCCATCCTAGCGGCCTCATCTCTCATGATTCACAAGTCAAGCAAAATGAGGCACAGCCTGATTCAAACCTTTCCCTGTGCTGCTTAACAGTGAACGTTTAACTCTAGTTTAAGATGAATCTTTTTGTTACTGTTTTTTAGTTTAGTGTATGTATGTGTGTATGCATTCACACACATGTGTGCAGTTGAAAGTCAGAAGGCAATGTCGGGTGCTGTTCCTCAGGGTGTCTCATTGGCTGAATCTTTACTAGGAGAGCTGTCCTTCTGATTCCACTGCCCACCACTCCACCCCTGGGATAACTTGTACATGTTACCATGCCTGGCTTATTATGTGGGTTCTGGGGATTGAACTCAGTTCCTTGCTTTTGAGTCAAATGCCTTATCACTGAGCCATCACCCCAGCCCTAAGTAATATCTGCTGGGATCAGTTGTCCTGAGAATGTTGAATACTGCCTCTCTCTCTTTCTCTCTCTCTTTTGGAATACTAGCACATATTATGTATCAATGTTTGTTTCCTTCAATGCATACGTTGAAAGTGATCCCTCAGACCGAATTGTGAGGTCAGGCTCCTGGGAGGTGAAGATGTGGCAAGGATGGGATCCTCCCAAATGGTATTAGTGCCCTAATAGAGGAGGCACATAGAGGCAAGGTCCTTACCAGACATTGCCAGTGCCTTGATTCTGGATTTTCCAGCCTCAGAGCCATGAGCAATAGATAGCCACATTTTATAAATTACCTGGCCAAAGGTATTTTGTCATAGCAAGGCGAATGGACTGAGATTGCTTGTGTCTGTCTTCTTTCCTTTGCAAAATCAATTCTGACACCTGGCAGCCATGAGTTAAGCACTCATCCCAAACCACCCTCCCAGCAACTCCATAAGACATTTAGATGGAAAAGCTGAGGTCCGGAAAGTTCATGTGATGAATTTTTCTGGTGCCTCACAGGGAGTTGATGACTCAGTCCAGCTCTACAACCCACATGGGTTGGATTTCCAAACAAGCTTGAAATGGTAATGTTACATGTCATAATTTATTTTTCTCTCTACAGGGTCGTAGCAGAGCCTGCCTCGTAGTAGGTGTTTACTGCCTGCAGGACTGAGGAGCTGTTCTAATTCAGCCCTCTGTTCAGCGTGATGTGGCTAAATAGTACTGTTATCACCGTTCAGCCTGACTTGGGGTGTGTGGCCAGGAGCCCAGGGGCTGTAAATCTGAGATGGTGATACCTCCTCCAATTGTTCTTCTCACCCTCAATGTCCCTGGGTCCAGGGAGCTGGAAGGGATCCAGGGAACGCCAGACTCCTCGCACTGCTAGGCCTTGTCAAAGGCTCTCTTCAGATCCATCAGCGGCATCTCCCAGAAGCCTGCAGAGGCACCATCATCTCACTTCGGGGCGATGAGCGAAGTGGACCTCAGAGAGGTGAAGGCCACCCCAAGGCCAAAGAGCCTGAAGCAGCAGAAGTAGTCAGCGTATCCGGCTGTGAGCCTCTTCCCCCTTCCCAACTGTCTCTGTCACTTTATCAGACATCATGGGCGGGGCTTCGCTGGGGGCACTGTCACACTGCTCTGACAAGGTGACAGAGTCACCCAATCACCAGCCTGGCTGGGGGTGTAAAGTCTCAGGCAGAGAACTCTCTGGTGACAGGCACAAAGTAGCCCATCCTCCATTCCTGGGCAAGGCTGAATATCGCTCATCCCTCTCAAAAAAACGAATCTCTCCCAGGGGACCGATGAGGCTGGCAGCACTGGCTGTCGGGGGCCAGCTAAAAGCTTATTAGGAGTTCAGATGGCTGCAGAAACCATTGAGATAGAGTTACAGAGGTCAGGGCACACACTGACCAGCCCGAGAAGAAAGCCTCAGGCCTGGCACACCAGAGGAGAGACATGGATCATGTGGAGTGTGAGGTCGCATGCAAGCCAGAATCACTTACAGCAATATAACAGAAATCCAGAAATGATTTGTTCTCCAGTTCCACCACCAGCCGGTTGGATGGAGAGAGAGACCAAGACTCAGCTGGATAAGGACTTATTCCAAGCTGCACAGCGAAAAGAACCGTGCTGAGAAACTTGCCTACGGCTACCTGTGACATTATCTAGGCCCACAGCCCATTCTGCAGATGGGATCACTGGGGCAGAGAGCCCAAAGAGGAAGCATTTCAAAGCTGACACAGAAATGCCTCAGCAAGCAGCATTAGAAACTTCCAGCTTCCCCTCTCTTTAGGCATTACCACCAAGAGCCCCTTACCGGGGATAGGAGCAAGTGTCTGGGCTCTTGTCTCATTGACCACACAGTTCTTGCTTTTTGCCTGCTAGTCCAGTTTGGCTTTTCTGGGACTCTATTTTCTTGCCAGGTTGAGGGAGGGCTGGTTTGGAAGAAAGCACTGCTATGAAGTAAGGTAAGGACTGGAACTCAGTTGGGGGTGGTTTTGATCTTCTGAATGCCCAGGAGCGGGGCCCTATTCATAATAAATGACTGAAGAGGAGCTGTTTGGCCTTCTGGGGAGGAGAGGGCAAGTCTTCACATTTTGAATTTC
Organism: Pachyuromys duprasi; assembly: GCA_028658305.1. Classification (NCBI taxonomy): domain Eukaryota; kingdom Metazoa; phylum Chordata; class Mammalia; order Rodentia; family Muridae; genus Pachyuromys; species Pachyuromys duprasi. The sequence continues at coordinate 23,144,348 of CM053757.1, forward strand.
CCACCCGTGATTATCTGAAGAGCATCCTGGTTGCCAGTGTGACTGTGGATAGATTCCAGTCCTCAGAGGCATGCAGCAGGGTCAGGCGGTGGCTGCAGGAGAAGGAGCCCACCCCCAGAAACGCTGTGTGAGGAGGAATTCCTGTGCTGGTCCCAGAGCTGGGGCTGTCTGTCCTCAAGCTCTCTCAACTTCCTCCCGTACCTCAGAAATTTCCCTCCAAACCACCTTTCTGAAATTTTTCTGGGTGTCGGGAGAGTGGAGCGGGGCTCCAGGCCCTTCAGGAAGCCCAGCTCGAGGTCTGTTTGCAGGGTGAAGGCTGCGAGAACCACTCAAGCTCCCGAGCCCTCTAATAATATGGTTTGTCTCCACCAAAACGCACACTGAGGCTGGCTCCAGGAGGGTAATATTGACAAGTCATGGGCTCTTTAAGAGGCAACTGGGCCATGAGGGTGGGTCCCCACTGGCCAGTTAGTCCCTCTCTTGTGGGAATGAGAACTTTAGCGATTTTCTCTGCACAAACACACACATGGCCCCTTACCTTTCCTGCTTCTCCATCATCTTGGGAAGCAGCACGAGGCCCAACTAGAAGAGGGTTAGAGGCTGGTATCATTCCTCCTTCCTTCCAGAAGCAAGAAAGCCTCTCCTATTTAGAACTGGCTCTGTCTTCCATATTCTGCTCTAGCAAAAGAAGGAGAGGCATTTCCACTGGGAAATCTTGGTCGTCTTACATTTGAGTTTTCCTGGGTATGTGGGAAGAGGTTTCCTTGGGAAGCATTTGAAAGCAGACAGACCAGACCCACTTATCAGAAGATGGTGCCTTTGGGGCCAGGATGCAGGCTAGTGGACAATCCCTTTATCTCTATTGTTAAGCTGAGTCTCATTCCAGCCGAGGAAGAACACTGCAAGGGGCTATGTTTCTGTTCCCCCGGAGCGCTAATACTCAACGTGCCCTGGGAGCACACAGAGCTGGGCTTGGAAGACACACTCAAAGCTCTAGCAAAGACTGGACCACTAAACAGAGAACCTAGCTCACCCTGCTATTGCTGGCTATTGGCTCCTTGCTATAGCTTGGCTGCACCCTCCCAGAATCCAAGTGTTAGAAACTTAATCCCCCAATTCACAGGCTGATGGTATTCTAAGGTGGACCTTTAAACGGTCTTATTAAGACTAGATGAAGCCATGTGGGTAGGTCCTGTAAATCAGCCACTCTGTAAGAAGTAAGGGGTGTCCGGTATGCTTGATCACATGTTATCCTTCAGCATGGGGGGAGGGGCAGGAGGCCTTCCCACACAGCAGCACCATGCCCTTGGACTTCTTAGCCTCCAGACCCGTGAGCTCCAAAGCTTCTAAACTCCCACTGTTTACAAAATATCCTGGCTTGGTTATTTTGTTATTGCTACAGAAAATAGACCAAGATACCTCCCCCTCTGCAATAAGTTACTTGTTAGGAACTCAAGCTGTGCCAGAGACCGTGAGGGAACAAGGACGATAAGGTGCCTGCTCTTCCAGGTCTTGAAGACTAATGGGATGTCAGGCAACAGACAAATAAATCAGCAGCTTCAGTTGATGCTTAGTTAGGGATAAGTGCTGTAGGGGGACTAAATGAGGGTGGTGACAAGAAACTTACCATGGTTGGGGGAAGAGAGAGAATGGCGCTCACACCACTGACCCTGGCACTTGGGAAGCCAAACCCTGTTACATACTGAGATTGAAACCAGGCATGATGTGAGACCTTGCTTCAAAGACATTTGAAGAGTTTGGAAGTCCTCCTTCTGGAGGACATGGAACCCTAACATGGCACTGCCCTATAAAAGGAGAGAAGTGTCCTATGCTTATAGTTTTAGTCACCTGCCGGGTCACTGTTCTTACACCAATGCTGGCAGCCAATGAATTTGTACATTTTTTGTATCAGTGCTATTGATGGGATGTGGTCTCATGAAAAACTTTTTTTTTTTTAATGCTGGTGATGTAGAGCCTGTGGCATAGCTAGAGAGAGTTAAATGGGACACACCTGCCATGTCCATTTGCCTCTGCTCATTCTGGAAGAAACCTCTTCCTGAAAACCACAGAGTATCACAGTTTACATTACACTTGGGGACTGGCTAATTAGTAAGACAGGCTCCATGAGTGACTGGAGTGGTCTTTGAGTACATAAGTAGCATGTCTGTGACAATCATCTTTCACTGTCCATGTGGTTGGTCAGCTCCTTGCAGGGTTGTTCTCAGAAAAGAAAACCGCTGCAAATCAGGTTAGTGGGAAGCCCCTTCGCTCCGTGGAAGTGTTTAAAATTTTAAATTGAGTCATCACAATTTATTTCTCAGTATTTTTGTCTTTAACATTTTATATCAGATTAAAATTTATAGTGAACTTAAAAAAAAAAGAAACTTACCATGGGGATACTTCGGATGCAGTAGTCAGGGAAGGACCTCTTGGAGGAAGGAGCATTTTTTTCCCTAAGCCCTACATAGTGAGAAGGAAGGCTTGCTATGGGACGATGGGCAGGATGAAGGCAGGAAAGATCCTGTTGTCTGCAGAAGCGCAAGGAAGTTACCATCACAGGAAGGAGGTGGGCAAAGGGGTCCCTAGCTGGTATGGTTTGAGGGATGCGGTATGGATTTTACTAATTGAAATGCTTTATGCTGAGGAGTGAGACGTGACACATAGCTGACATGACTTGTAGAAGGAAAGTTCTGCAGCAAGAAAATACATGAGAGACTACTGGCAATGATCTAGAAACGAGATGATGAGTGGGAGAGAGAAGTGGGGGATAAGAGATAGGGTGGTGGTCAGGGTCACAGGATCAGTAATTGTCTGTGGGTAACATTTAAGGCAGAGATAATGGACAAACTCACAGAGGGAGAGGACAAGAAGGCATCCCAGAGCCTAGGAGCTGGGCACTGTTCAGTGGGAACCAATGGATGAAAATTTCACTAAGGGGAGTGAGAAAGAGTGGCTGAAAACTGATTCATTGATACTGATTAAGTAAATGAATGAATAAAGACTCCTGAGCCTTTACGGAGGAATGTAAGTGCATATGTCTTTCTTTCAAAGGGGGGAGGGGCAAGGAGGGAGAAGATACCCATCTGAGAGCATCCTATGGCCACTGCTTCAGTCCTGCCCCCTCCATGAACTCAGAGAAGCACACAGGTCATTATTTGGTGCAAAGGGGTTTCTGGATAGAGGGCTGGTGTGGGTATAGGTAGAGACAGAGATGAAGGAGAAAGAACAACTGTATATGGAAAGATCTTCTATGGCTCTCAGCCCAGAAGACTCTCTAACGTGTCATTTATCTGGAGCAGTAAGAACAAAAACTGGTGAAGCCTTTATAATGTCAGTATTGGTAAAGCCATCTGCTCCAGTTTGTCCCCAGGATTCATAGGGTCAAAGCTTTGTCTTCTTAGTTGTGGTACCTTTCAAAGGTGAGGCCTGGTCATTGAAGCCATGTCCTTACAAGGAATTAGCATAATTCCTCACCCCTAAGCTTCCTCCTCTGGTTTCCTGCCTTGCCACGAGCTCTCTCTCTCTCTCTCTCTCTCTCTCTCTCTCATACACATGCATGCCTACTGTGGTGCTGCTCATCATGAGCTCCCAGGTGATGCCCCCTCAGAGACAGTACTGAGGTGTTTGTTTGTTTGTTGTTAAAATAAGTTTTTCAGCCTCAAGAATCGTGTCACAATAACTGAAAATGTATGATGACACCATCCACTGTGGCATATTCTATGTCACGCTATGGGGGACCCATCACTCACCCCTGTTTAATTACCAGCTCAAGCTCTAGACTGTTGAGCACCTCAGAATGGTTGTGGAAAGGTCAATCACTTGGAAGTGAAAGCTCATGCCTTAGGGCTTCACATGACCTCAGTAGCTTTTCTGCTCCATGAGAGAGGGGACTGAATATAGTCACTACAACTGGTAGGCTTAGCCCCCAGAATCATTCTCAAAGCCTTGGTTTCTTCATAAAAAAAAAAAAAACAGAAACAAAACAAAAAACAAAAAACCAAGAAAGGCCATATTAGTGGCTACTCAGAGCTATCTGGCCAAGTGAGGTAATCCCAGAGCTGAACTCAACACTGCCAGCTATTTCTGTTTTTAAATGGTGCTAACTCTGTTGCCAGAGGTGACAGATGCTTCGGCTAGGGTCACAACAGACCACTCACAGTAGACAATTTGAGGACAGCATAATGAAGAGGCTGTGCAGAGGCCAGGGCATGTGTGCAAAGCACGTAGAGTGCAGTTGCCCCAGGATGGGAAGAGGGGGTACCCGAGCACCCCTGTCTGAACAGTGGTGGGAAGCCATCCACAAAGAACCAGCTAGAAAGGATGGACCAAAAGAGTCTTGTCAACACAAGTGGCCCTCTGCAGCCCTTAGAGGAGCTGACAGGACCACGCTCTGGTCTCCAGACTCTGGCTGGTGCTTTGGTGTAGTAAACAGCTACAGGAGGCAGAGGGCTCCTTGTCAGAGTCCTCCCAGCTCAGTCTCCCAAGCTCAGCTTGCAGAAAGGTAAGCACAGAACAGATCCCAAGGACAAGCAGAGAATGCTCAACAAGAGGGGAAAGGGCAGGGGGAAGCAGCCACTTAAGGAATGTTCATGTCATCCATAGGAGACTGGGGCTGAAGCGGAGTGACATTAGTTGCTCAGGACAGAACACTCTGGCTTGACTCCTAAGCTGACATTCGCTGAGCTACGTCCTCAGTTAGGTGACATTTTCTTCATTTTACAGTTAATGTATCATGCACACAGGAAGGGAGAGTGACCCATTCAAGGTCACACACACACACACACACACACACACACAACTGTAAGAACCAGGACTCTAGGCATCAGGCTAGGTGCCCCCAGCACCAGGCTGTCCCCATCACTCAGCACCATCCTGCTTTGTTAAGACAGAAAATTATGTGAATTATGCCTAGAGGTGCCATCTCTGAGTGAATGGAAGTGAGGTAGCATGTGGCATACAGGTGGCCCTGGGGTGGGGGGCGCCTTTCCTGGCAGCGCTGCCCTAGGAATGAACCCTCCTCTTAGTTTGCAAAGCCACCTTCCAGGGAAACTGCGGAGTGCATCCTCTCTTCCAGCAATGATTTTTTTTTCCAAGGCAGGGCTTCATGGTATGGCTTTCCTTAATCCATCCCGCTGATCACCCTGGAGACACGTCCCTGCTACCTCCCGCCACCTCCTTCGCTGCCCTCCCCACCTCAGCAGCCCTTCAGACTTCTGAGTGGGTTTTTTCTGACTGCTCTCTGCTCTAGACAGATGATACACAAGGCTGCCTGCCAAGGTCATTTTTAACTCAGCGCACTGCAGGTGAGGAGAGAGAGAGGGAGAGTTAAATCACAGACCAGACCACAGGGGCAGCGCGTGCCTTCGGGTCTTGGCAAGTGTGTGGGGCAGGCGGGGCCAATTTGCTTGACTGGGGTTGGAGGACCTGGGCTAGCAGCAGGGACATACTTAGCTTCATTGATTCTTTGGTAGAGTGGAGCCTGGGGAGGAAGCCCCTAAGGAGAGGGAGATGTTGAGGATGGGAGAGGAAACACACTTGACATAACCTGGGCAGGAAATAGTTCTTGAGGGAAGAGGGGAAAGGGATCTATTTGTTCCCAAGGGTAGATCTTTGGCTCTTTCTCTAATAACATACTCCCCCCCCCCCCCGCTTCTAGGAAAAATGAGGTAGGGGAAATAAGGCTGTGTCCAAAGCTACCCCAAGATGGACGTTGGTAGCACGAGATGGTCAGCCCACATCTGCCAGAGGCTGTGATAAGGAGCATGCAAATTAGAACCCAGGAGTCCTCAGCTTGAGTCAAGGCTTGGCTCTGGTTTGCTGTGTGCCCCTGGAGAGGTCACGGCCACTTCCTGGCTTGCAACATTCTCACTGAAGGCTTAGTCTCTAACCTGCCTAATATGTGTTGTGCCTGTGCAGCAGGGAACAAGCAAGATTCTGCCTCTATGCAGGTTATGTTCCTGGCTGTGAGCAAACCCGAGACAACATGTGAGGTCTCCATCACTAATCTCATTTCACACAGGACAAGACTGAGCTCCATGCCTAGGTGGGATATTGAAGGGTAGGGGATGAGATGACTCCTTGGGTCCCCTCTCACCTTGGTGGCCTGTCTTCTGCATGAGAAGCAGTCCAGCCTCCTCAGCTACAGATCTTGGAGTGTTGGAATCTTATTTATTTGGTCTGCAGATGAGTGATGAGATTTGTTCCCCCTCAAAAAAAATAGATTTACCTTCTTAATTATGTTTGAGTTAGATTTAGCATGGTTTTAATTCTCACTTCTTGAATAAACACGGAAAGCGGGTGTTTGCCTTGAGAAAGACCCGTGCAAGTGCAAGGGGCCAGGGAGGGCTGAGGCGCTACTGTGTTGGGGTGGGTGCTTCTTAGAGGGTGACAGTTACCGAGGAAAACAGTGGGGGCAGGGCCGGTTCCAACCTGCCCAGCCTGAGGAGCAGATGAAGGCATAGTCTGGGCAGGAAATAATCAGTTATTGTGGGCACATGAGACAGAGCTGTTTGTTCCCAAGAGCAGAGATCTGGCCCTTTCTCTAATAACACATTCTTCCCTCTATGGGCCTGTGGGGAACGCAGGTGTAAAGACTCCTATGTGGTTTGTTCCCTCCAAAACTCCTGCTTGAGTTTGGTCCCCAGTATGAAGCTCTGGGGGAATAGCCAACTAATCTGACTGTGGCGTTCTGCAGTGGGGCCTTGGTGGGAGCCTGAGACTAGACAGGTCACCAGGATGGAGTCTCATGACTGAATAAGAGGAGACACATATATATGCTCCTTGTCTCTCACTCTATGATTGCCTCTGCCACCTTGGGACTCGCTCGACAAGCAGGCCATCTCCAGAATTCTGGGCTAAATAATCTCTCTTGCTTATAAAGAGTCCCTGCCTCAAATGTTACATTACAGAAATCCCAAATGGTCTAATGCGGTAGGCAAACTTAATCTAGGGGGTTGTGTGGGGACATCCGCCGAGGCAGAGCTGGACAGGAACCCCTGTTCCTGACCCCTGCCAAGTGTCTGCGACTGCACTGGGACTGCAGTCTTTGCAGCCCCTGCCGGCTGAGCCGTCGGGATGATTTAGCAACTAATGAGAAACAGAAACTAGAACAAACAAATGAAGCGGCTACTGCCTGAGGGGAGAAACACATTCATCAGACTGTAAAGAAATGGAGGCAATCAGTACAGCCACTGTACCCAGGTGCTGCTGGGCTCTGGGGTACCAGCCCAGGCTGGTGGGAGGATGCCGCCTGAGACCTGACTCCCAGAGAGTCTTGCCTCACCCCGTAGGCTGAAGTCTCCCGTACCTCACCTCTGTAGTTTCTATGAGGCACTGATGCGAGACAGGGCTAGGCTCTTCCTGATGCTTCTGAACCAAGGTATAAGCAGGAAAACACTCGAGGCTGTGAGCCCAGTTAGTCCAGTCAGCCTACTAAGTATTCTCCTACCCCACTCTCTGCTGGAACCACAGTTATTTACTCTTTATCAGAGTGCTGGGGCATGGCTTATTATAGGTGAGGAACTTGGCTTTGGAGAAGGCAGTGTGGCTTCTCAAGACTTGCAAGAGCTAGAATATGAACTTGCTTCATAGCAGTCTTGGGGTTCAAACTCTGAGCTTTTTCAGACAGAGAGCGTAGACTCGGTGTCTCCAGTTCTTCTGTAAAGGGCTTCTAACTCCCACTTTAAAGATGAGGAAATCTGGGCTTAGCAGTATTGCGTGACTGATCTACTGCCACATACGATGATAAATCGACATCTCATGAGTCCAAGGCACTATACTGAGTGTGTAAGGTAATAAAGAAGGGCTTCAGAGCCAGGCTACTATGAACACTGGAACCCTTCCTGCTTGAACCTGACTGACACTCAGCCCCACTCCTTGCCTAGGCTGTGGCAGGGAGCTCCACACCAACCATCTCTAGAAAGGAGAGAGTATGGAAGGTGCTCATTGACTTCTGAACAGACTTGTACAACCGCGGGCTTAGACCACAGTTGGAGAGAAAAGGCTTTTGATTTCCTGGGTTCACTGCATTCCAAAGCCCAGGATTTAAAGGACTTGTGTAGAAACAACAAATTCTGGAAAGCGCTGGAGTGGAAGAAATCACTTGCTCACTTTCCCCTCCCCTGACCCTCAGTGCTTCGGTTGGGGAGGGGGAAAGAAGAGGGGAAGGGGAGAGGAGAAAGGGAAAAAGAAGAGAGAAGGAGAAGAGAAAGGGAATGTAGGGGAAGGGGAGGGAAGGGGATGGGGGAGGGGAGTATAAGAAGAGAGGGAAAACAAGAGTAAGAGAGAGGGAGCTCTGGAAGGGTGACTGTGACTTCTCTCTCCAGCTGTGTCCTCATCACGATGCAGATGACCTCTGTGGAGACACAGGGGTGGGAGTGGGGGTCTGAGAACAGAGAGGCATCACCACCCAGCACGGAGTTGTCTACAGAAGAATCCATGCCAGCCGTATGGTATCAGCTGGCTGTTCTTGCAGAAGCTCAGAGTCCCCTTAAGTCTAAGAGGGTCATGATATGAGAGAGAGAGAGAGAAAGAGACTGACAGGGTCTTGAGGTTGAGGTGATGGGACTTCCCCTCGGGTCTATGATGATAGGGGTCAAGATCATCTCTGGAGATGACAACACATGTATGTAGCATGTTTTCTCAGTGTCTGAAATGGCAAGACATTGACTCACCTGAAGGTCTAGTCCCAGGGAAGGAGAAGGGGCCTTGAGTTGTCTAGGATTTCATTTTGAGTTTTGACAAACACACACACTTGATGGTTGAAATTAAGCTCGGTAGAGGAGCAATAAAGAAAACAGAAACTGTCTTGTAAACCAGGTCTGAGGGTGTGGCAAGCTATGAGCAAAGAGGTGCTAATCTCTAGGATTTAGGTTACTCGAGGACCAGAAACAGGAAGATCAAGGAATGCTCTCTACAGCAGATGACCCAGGAGCTCAGTGCTGAAGCCATGGAGGAGCTGAGCAGATGGGGACGGGTGGAGATAGCACAGGTGTCCCAGGCTGGAGAGTTGCCTGTGCACAGGCTTGGCAGTAAGGCCCTGGAGGGTGAGCAGGGGCCAGGAGGCTGTGGCAAATGGTATGAGTTGGATCTGGAGAGAGCCAGGGCCAGTGTGGGGTTGCTTGTAACTGGTGAGGGTTCTGGAGCATGAATGTACTTCCAGTGCCTGCTTCCCCTGTGAGGACTGGGCTTGGAGAGCCGGGGCCTCGTGAATTATCGGCTCTCCTGGGCTGAGCTATGGTCACAGATTGCAAGCTGCATTCCTATCAGCCTGTTCCACAGGGTGATGGACCTGATCCCACTTCTTCACAAAGCAAATGATTAAAATGTCCTGTTAGGAGGAGGCCAGCATCACAAAGTGTGCTCACTGTGAGTTCTGAAGCCCTCATTGCCTTAGGAATGGCTCTCCAAAGATGGGAATAATTGTTACTGTCAGACTTGCCAGGGGACAATTTGGTCTCATTATGTCATGAAATTGAAGCAGGCATTTCTGAAACTTGCCAAGTTTTGCCTGAGGCATGAGCATCCCAGGAACCTCATCACCTCAGGTGGTCCTCATTCCATCACCATCTGAAAAACCTAGAATGAGGCAAGTTTTTTTTTTTTTGATGGAAACCAAGGTACCAGGTCTCAGCCCAAACTCCAATGTACCTACAGTCCTGTAACATGAGCTGGTGACATGAGAGATGCAGAGATGGGTCTTGCCCAGCAGAAGTCCTGGGAGAACCATTCAAAGAAGAGCTGTCAAACAACCAAGGAGTGGTGAAAAGACACTTAAAGCTTTGAGTCCAGAAGAACAAAGGCACAGGCAGGTGAAGTGCAAGACTGTAGGGCTTGGTGGCCAAGAGTCTCCATTCTAGGGTCCTAATGGTATGAGTTTAAATCCGTGTCTACCACTTACAAGCTGCAAAAATGCTCAGGGGGCAGCATTGTTAATCTACTGTGTATGTCTGAGGTTTGCCACCTGTACAATGAAGGTAACAACTGAACGAATCTCAGGGGTTCCTTAAGAGAACAAAGCGGGTGCACCAGTGATAGAAGCAGGTGCCATGTGAATGGAAGTGACAGCCACTGATGATGACTCCACTTGGGAGAAACCTCATGTCTTTGAAGAAGGCAGCAACACAGTTTAGTTTCTGCTGACCTGGCATCCATTGTTCTTCAGCATGAACCTCTGCCTCTCCACAGATCCCTGCACAAGCCACTTCGATATTTCTTTGAAGCTACCTACCATCTGGAGCTATTCTCGAGGAAGAACTGGTTCTCCTGAGCCTACATTGTGCCCCGGCACGCAATACAACATGCTTCATACCAGACATGCAGGGCAGCCTTTAGATAAAGCAGGTTTTAGCTGAGCTGCAGTATGGCCAGCTGCACCTTCCTCCAACCTAGTTGGTACTGCAGGACACTATGGGGGCTCTCACGGGCTTCCCAAACACGATCCAACTCCCTGGAAAAGCTGTTCACATATGTAACTTAGTCCCTGAACACGTGGCCTGCTGAATGGAGCCTGGTAATGGGAAGCTGGGAAGGATAGGTGGGGAAAAGGCAGTGAGGTTCCTGAACCTTGGTTTTCACAACCAGTTCAGGATGATTGGCTAGTGGGATGCAGTTGTCCTTCAGAGCAGTCCTCGGGCAAAATCAAATGTCTCTGGCAGCCAAACCCTGCAGCTCCCAGAGGACTCTCAAGCCATCCCAACTCTTCCAGCTCACGAATACCATTAGAGCATGCCCCAACCCTCCTGATGTGCAAGGAAGGGTAACTGGAAAATAAAATGACCCTTTTAGAATGTTCATGTAAATAATTGCAAGATGGTACTCATTTATATATCTATTAATAAAAACTTTGTCCCCCAAAATAAATGCTATGTGACATTAGATGACATCATGACTCTTAAAATAAAAGCATTTCGTTTCTTTTTAAAAATACATTTACAGTTTCAAGGAACCCAAGGACACATAGAGGGAAATACAGTTGTCCTGAGATGTGAATGCTGGGGGTGAGCTTGAGAGTGTGTCTGAGTTATGCAAACTTACAGCTCAGGGACCCTCACATACCAGACCTCCAGGGAACACCCCCTGAGAGGGTACCTCAGTAACAAAACAAGGGCCATCTACTATGGTTACAGATCATTCCTGAATAGTGTAAAAGGTCAATGTCAACATAGCTGCTTGTTTCTGCCATGGTTATGGGCTGCTGACTACATGCGGCTCTGTCACACCCTGTGTCCCCATGGCTACTGCTAGCATTCAGACCCTCCGACTCCTGTCATGACTTAGAGGACTTGCAACGACAGACATTCTATGAAAGCCCACAAAGGCATGAGATCAGTTTCAGAATGCTTAGCCTTGTTTTCCTGATGCTTGGATCAATGTTTCCTCTGGGTTGGCAGCCTCGGAAGACTCAGTTTACTTCAGTTCTGTAGGAGATGATTGCAGGAGATGATTGATTCTTTCCTTCTATCTTATGGGTCCTGGGCATTGGACTGTGCAGGTCATCAGGCTTATCGGGGAGTGCATTTACTGGGCTGAGCTTTCCTGCTACCCTCCTATCTCTTTTTATAACAAAGCAAAATACTTACAAGCAAGCATGTGCATAACTTCAGCTCTTGTTGTACGTCAGACACCGTGGGATAGAGGCTTGGTCTCTGGTCTCAAGGCTTCATAGCTTAGAGCTCTGCACTGGGCTGCTTGTGAGGGAGTTTGGACAAGGAGCAAGCTTACTTAAGCTAGCTTTGGGAGGAAGGAGGGACCTGCATGTGCTTTACCTAAAAGAACAAGAAGGTACCAGGCAGACAGAAGGTGTGTGTTCCAAGCTGGGCAGAGGTGTTCCAAACAGTGGGGACAGGTGAAGAAGGCTGAAAGTGTTAAGAAGCAGCGGGCAGTAGCTCAGTCTTCCTTCCCAATTGTCATTCACCAGGTTTTATTATTAATTTTCCAAGCTTTGCAAAGTTTTGAGGCCAAGAATGACAGATCCCCAATTCAAGATGTATGTAACCTGAGTGTGTTGCATAGGTGACATTGGATGTCAATGTTCAACCTCCCACACCAGCCAGCTCCATAGAACCTGGAAAGATCGGAAAGCCAGACTGAAACCTAGGAGGCCTAGAGGGAACCTCCTCTGTCCATACACCTTCCAAGCCTGGCACTTGCCTGTTTGTTCTCCCAGGGAGGGTAGACTTTTATTTTTTTATTTTTTTTTATTTTTTTTTTATTTTTGCTGACCTAGTGGGTATGGTAAGGCACTGTTCTCAGTCTTGAAGGTGTCTCCGAGATTAACAAAGGAGGACACCAAGTCCCTAGAAAGTTGTCTCAGAACTCCTGCACTACACTGACTAGCTTTGGCCCCTAGCTGTGGCTAGGATCTATGTCTTAATGGGACCATTCTTTGGAGCTGGGACCTAGTGCACAGGAGATCATCAAGCATGGCTGTGAACTGTGTCACCACAGAGGAACACCCCAGTTGGCTCTGATTTCTTTACCATCCGGTTTCCCTAGAGACTCTGACGCAGAAGCAGGGTACAGGGGTGTGATTTCCAAGCCAGGGACACAGGAGGGAGGCCTAGCCCATATGACCTGAATGATCACCCTTTTTTCCCCCTGGCTGAGAGAGATGCAGTACATTTTGGAATCACTCCATGACAGATCCCCATGGAGTCAGATGGCTGTCTATGCCCCACTCCCACCTCAGAAGAAGCTTCCAGAACACTCCTGCTTCTCCTCAGATGCCTGAGGAGAAGGGGCTTGTCACGTGTTTGGCTGGCGCTGCAATATTGCAGTCTGAGTCAGAGACGCACACGACAGGAAAGGTCACAGGCTCCCAAATTAACTCGAGGAAAAACTGCCAATCAGCAAAGATACACACAGAGTTTGCAAAGAGGTCCTTCTTCCTTTCTCTGCATTTGAGGTAGGGAACACACACATATCCTGTTCAGAGAATGCCCCCCAACATACACTACAGCACTTCCCAGAAGTTCGTGGAGCTTTCGCTAAACTGTGGGCACTATCCCAGTGCCTTTTTGCAGGTTGCTTCCTCACGCCAACCTTTAGGGCAGGTGGGCGGGTCTTACAAATCTTCATTTTACAGAAGAGGAAGCAGGTTTGGCAAGGTTAAAGTTAAGGTGCTTGCTCAGGGTCACCTAATTGTTCAGTGATGGAATTAGGTTAGCAGCAGGTGATTTGGGAAGAGTGTGTGCTCTTAGACTCTCTGTCTGTGGAGTCACTTCCAAAGCACAGCAATCTGGCTCTTGGACGTGTGTTCTCAACTCAATCTTGTACACACCGTGAGCACCCAGTAGGTTGGGTATCATGGACCCGGTGCAGGTCCTCAGTGTTCAGCAAAGAGCATGGACAGAAGCTTGCTCAGCCACTCTTGTCACCAGAAGGCCTTTCACCAATATACTATAAAGCAAACTGATGTATCGACTTCCCCCTTCCTCTGAGCTGCTTCTCTGAGCCATGGGTTCCATAAGAGAGAAATCCCTGACACCTTTGACTAATTCAGAAAATGGGACCCTCTGGAGAAAGCAGGCTTCACTGTACGAGATCAAGCAGGCCTCAGATAGCTAGCATTGGACTAGGATGGAAAGTTACATCCCAGAATGGCCACGAAAAGAACTTCTTTCCCATCTCACACTTAAGTGTCTTTCCTTGGAAAGCAGGCTAGCTGGAGTCTAATTTCTGTTTTCCTCTGGGCTTGACATTTCTTGAGTATCTACTCAGGATATGTGGCAAACACTTGATGATTTAGTTACCATGCACTCATTATGTTCTGAGTGCTTAACGTGAGTTATGTTATTGAAACTTCCCAATGGCCATCTGTGATAGGTTCTTTCATGGCTGCAATTTCTATGCTGAAGAAGATAAGAAAGTGGTACAGGGTGGTCAAGGTCAACAAGGCTAGCAATAGTAGGAAGCAAAATCCAATCACTTTTAGTCTGGCTTTACAGCCTAGAATGGTTACTCTTAGAATCTTCTACTCCATCTTTGGATTTTTCAGGCACAGCAAAAACATTCATGAGAATCTGGGTTAAGCAGCACCCAGTAGAGTGAGCTGAAATGAGTGCAGCAGCTGGGTTGGTTCATAGGCAGATTGGGAAGGGCCTTGAGCACTGCCTAAAGAGGTAAAGCAGGTGTTAAGGGTGACAGGTGGTAAAGGATGCCAGGCACAGGAAGAGACAAGCAGATTTGCATTCAGCAAGACAGATCTGGAGACACTGGGAGGCTGGTCTCTAAGAAACTATAGATAAAGTGAAGAAGTCATTTCAAGGAAGCCATAGATGCCCAAGAAGTTTGAGTGTCACCCCTGTAGGTGACACAGAAGAAAGAGGCAGAATGTGATATATAGCTATAAATATATATATATATATATATATAAACATGTATATGCTAAACATATATATGTTGAACACACACGGAAAGAGAGGAGTGTGTGTGTGTGTGTGTGTGTGTGTGTGTGTGTGTGTGTGTTATAGTGGCCTGGCTTCAAGTGGCCTGCAAGTGGCAATTGAGCAAGAGACTATAAGAAAGACCATTGGGTTCTAGCTGGGGCTCTGGGAAGATGGGCACTGCTGGCCAAGAAGGAGGAGAGAGGGCAGACACTGGCCTGATGAGCACGAGACATTTGGCAGCAGATGCTTACTACGAACTCCGTGAGGCACGGCTAAAGCCCAGAGGACAAGATTGGTGCTCAAGTATTTGGAATCATTAGCATCCAGGTAGGGGCTGGGGGGGGTATGTGTGAGGCATCCCAGGGAGTGGGTGCCTGATGAGAGCACAGTAAAAGGATTGAGGGTTGGGGGGTGTGCTTCTAGGATCCCCTCTGGTAAAAGAATGGGCAGAGGAAGAGGGAAGTCATCAACCCTCTGTCTCTCTTCTACTCTGCTGGCAGGTTGGATTCCTAGAAAGGGGAGGGGAGATTATCCATCTTTCAAACTCAACTCTGAGAAGCAGCAAGCCCCCATCGTCCCAGAACCCTGCCTCTTTCTTTGCTCTGGCTCCAGCCCAGGGTTTTCCAGCAGGCTCCGAATTGTGTAATTATCCATACCATAATTATGCCTGGCAGAAAGCTTTGGCTTTCCTGGGGGAGGGCTTTCCAGCCACCAGCAGCCTGTTCTGCCTGGCTCTTGATCCCCATGCAACCTGGGTGGGAGGGAGCCCAGGCAGCCTTACAGGAAGCAGGTGTACCTCAGACAGAGGTCAGCACCACTCAGTCTGACTTCCTGTATATACACAAGCCTCATCCTGGATGACTCCCCCACACAGAGTTCCCACCATCACCCACAGCCATGTTTATGACCCGGAGGGAGGGGGAAAAATCCATCAACTCTGCACAAGCAGCTAATCAGTTTACTCAGTTGCCTGGGGTCTTCCAATGTAATTATAATTCTTACTAAGGCGCTGGCGAGTGTCAGAGGCATTTCAACAACTGCTGCGGATGCGATAATCAAAGCACCAGCATTCCTTTGTTCCAAGTCTTGTACGGAGAGGCTCTCACGAGATACGCTTTGGAGGGAAACTCCAAGATTGGGTTGTGTTTCTCTCACTTCTACCCCTTCCTGCTTTCTTCCTTCCACAGCTGTCAGGAAGCCCACTTGCAGCTGGAAGCAGAGTTGGGCCATGAACGTGGCTCCCAAGTGCTTACAGCAGGCCAGAGAAGACCCCATAAGGGCCAGGAGGATTACACAGTGGAGGCTCCTGGCTGCTTCCCAGAGACCTTGCAAGGTGGCATTTACCTTGGCGAATTCCCCAGCCTCTGGCAGACAGCCGGGAGATTCGGAAGCCTGATTTTGCTGGCACACCCAGCAGGGTCCCATCTGTTAGGAGAATACTGTTAACTCGGATCATGAGACCATGCTAGAAAACACAACGTACAGAACCCAGATGCCAAAGCTGCTAGGACCAGCGTTACCTCTCTCTGAGGCAGCGTGAGACAGTGAGGCAGTCTTCGACTCATGGGGATGCTGGGTGAACCACTGGGGTGCTTAATGACATTGGGCTCTAGCCATCTGCTGCCTCCCTTTCTGGGGGAGGGGAGCATGCAACAGCAAGATCACATAGGCCTTTTCCCCCAAGAGGTTTGGTGTGAACCTTTTCCTGTTGACTTCTGCTTCCTGAAATATCCAGGGTGACCAAGCGGTACCTGGACTCAGATTCATGGGAGCCCAAACAGCATGCAGCCGAATTATTGCCATCTGTCAACTACTATCTATGGAAGACCTGGATGTGTGATCTTGCCCACCTCTCCTATTGTGTGCTTCTCTAAGATGGACTGTTTGAGGACTGGAAAGGGATCAGACTTCTTTTCCCTCGTTGCAACTGGATAAGGCTGGGAAGTATGATCCCTTGATGGAATGTGAGCCTAAGTAATGTTTGCTACTGCTAGGCAAAAGTAGTTACAAAGTGGGAGGCCATGTCCTCTACCTTTTCCTAGACATAAGTGTGGCCCTGGGATGATGGAATGACAAGGTAGAAGGAGATTGAATCTCTGGGTACCATGCAGAAAAAAGCCGCTTGCATCAGGAAGACCCACATGGGCTAGTCCTAGGGAATGGTCAGTGAAATTCTGTTAATTAAGCCGCTGAAACATTGCAGCTTATTTGTTATGGCAGCCAGGGCTGCTCAGTCTGAAATATAAATTATTCTAAGCCTCCCTCCTGAGAGTACAGTTGTCAGCCAATTTGAGTATTAAATATTTTGAAAGAGTTCAGATTTCACATTCACACACCACCTCCTGTATCACTCCCAAAGGTAGCTGAGGCTGTGTGCTATGTGGGGGATTTCTCTCTTTCCAGCTCTGATTCCCACCCAGATGTGAAGTGAGGTTTCTTGCAGACCCCGAGTCTGACAGATAAGACATGGGTGACAGGATTCTGAATGGCTGGAGAGTTGTATAAATAAATCAGCACACAAATGACTAGAATGATCTTTCAGCATGGAAAAACAGTTTTACACACACACACACACAAACACACACACACAGGCTATAAAGAGCAACAGGCTAGCCTGTACAGAGTGGAAGGAATTGGAAATGTGCACTTGGTCAAAACGACAACAGAGATAACTTATATAACTTTGCCTGTCTCTCACCTGGTTGCATCTGCTCGGTGTACTGTCAAGGAAGACCCTGAGGTCACACTGCATGGAGGAGGAAAAGGTTCTGTGATGGGTGATCGATATCTGCCATGAGTATCGGATGAGGGGGTGACAGCACAAGCCAGGAATTGTCATATGTGTCACAGTCGTTAGACTTGTGGTTGTAGAGGGATCTGACTCTCTCAAGTCTGGAGTCTGGTCAAACCTCGGCAACTCAAGCAATTCCTAACCCCCAAATGTGTGCCTGCTAGTGAAGAGGAATCTTACATGGCAGTGCTCCAAGGAGGAGGGAAATCATATCCTTATCTTACAGAGGATAAATCTGAAGCTCAAACAGAGTAGGCATTTACCCAAGATCATGCACTCGGCGAAGGCTTCCTGGCTTCTAAGTCTGTGCCTGTCGTTCCACAGACGGTCCTCTGAACAGGGAGGAGAGGGTCCTTAGTGGCAGCCTGGTGCATAGCTTCTGTCTCCTGGCACCCACAGTACAGCAATGGTGGGAACAGGACAGCCATGGAGACAGCATGGAGATGCCAGGCGTAGGGAGATCCCTGAAGCTTTTATCTTTGCCGCTGGTTTATTGCTCCCCCAAAGTTTTGGAAGTTATCCAAAAAAAAAAAAAGAAGGAGAAGAAGAGATAGAAGATCCTTGTACTGTCGGTTTAAATGATGTGTGAGGGCCCCAGAAAGGAGAAGGAACAAGAGATCTGGCATTCAGAACTGGGACTTGGCCTTCTGGCCCTTAGGGTTGGCTGTGCAACTGCAGGAAAACACCATTCCAGGGCCTCAACTTTCCCAAATCTCAAGTATTTGGTAGTAGGGGCATACAGAATCTCAGACCTAAGGGGAGAGACACTGCTCCTTCCCTTGTCAGCTATGTGACCTCAGGCTGCTCCTCACATCTCTATTCTGAGATTCTATTTTCCTACCTCAGAAACACAGGTGACGACATTCTCCCTCACAGGGTAGCGGGGCGATTAGGGTGAGCTAACGTAGAGGAAGCGCCCAGCACGGTGTCTGATGTCACATAGGCGGCGGCATGTAGTCTCCACACACGTACAAGCACCAAATAAAGGGCTCCCCTAAATAAAGGAGCCCCTGTGTGGTATTAAAAGTGTGACAATTTACCCTGCCTCAGTTTCCACCCTTTGCAGAACGCATGCCGGCGCTTTGTAACCTGTCCATGGATCTTCTTTTCTCATGCATCATGTCTTTGCTGGAGTTCTTCCCACCTGGGTGCCTTCTTCTACATCTTTTAACACGTACATTCACAACATGTAATAAACAACAAACAATCTGTTCTCCCCATGTGGACCACTTCCTGGGAATGGGCAGTGGCTATTCACACTCTCCATCTTTACATTTTCTTCTAGACCCTCCTTTCCCCTCACCCTCCTTTTGTTCCTCCCTTTCTTGATTCTGTTCCACGATTTTAGAGGAACAATAAATCAATTCCAGAGACACATAAAGGCTGCAGGCAGCTCTAATCCCAAAACCACTTCGGATTTTCCATTTCCTCCTGTTCTGAGCTGCCTGAGAGATGAGTTCTCACCCTCGCTCCATTTACACTTCATTTTCCATACACTTCCCAAGGAGCCCATGTGTCCAATATTACCAACCTCATGGGACTCATGAGAAATCTAAGGCCCAGCCAAAGAAGTGATCTATGGTCAAACAAGCAGAGAAGGAAACGGCAGTATTTAAATCTAAGACCAGTTACTATGCAAATTCTATTCCTCATTGGGCACAGTAGCCCTTGTCCAAAGATTGAGGCTTATTCTTATCTTTCTTAATTACATGTGATCTATTCAAAGGGTTCCTTAGGATCAGAATTATGGAGTCAGGGATCCAAGACAAATGATAGCCAAGCCTATCGCCCCAGAGACACAAAAGGTTGAGTTTGATTTGCCAGTTGCTATCTCGTCTCTCCAGCAGGAATAGAAACAATAACAAATCTCAGTATTGGTAAAAGCTGCACTTTACTGTGCCCTTACTATATGTCAAAAAGCTATGCAAATGCTATACAATGAGCACGCAGTTACAGACAGAGCCCAGATTATAACAGCTTGCCTCAGTGATTTGCCAGCTTGCCTATGGGATGAACGTGACACACATTCAGTTAAAACCATATTTTGAGTTTGGATCTTTCTTGAGCCACTGAGATGTGGAATCACACTCTCTTGAAGATGCTCCCAGCCAGCCCCACATCATGGGAGGAAATCACCAGCCCTGGCCAGTGAGCTGAGTGGCTCAGCGCAGATGTTTGGCAGGCTGGGGGGATTCAATACATACAGCTCCGAGCCGATGAAGAGAAAAGGTGGGCAAAACTGAAGGCCAGTCCTTGTAAGCTGCAGCTTAATTGAGTTGTCAGATTCTCCCTTGTATATCAGTCTCTTCATCTGTTAAATCACAAGAATCATGGGACTAGCTCACTAGCCTGTTAAGAGGACTGAGTTAACATGTTTATGAAGCTCTAAGACAACGCACACATGGTGGTTGCTGATATCAGATTAACCGTCACAGTGGTAGGAGTGATTTTTTCATGATGGTCTTGATGTTTGTGGTTGGTCATTAATGATGGTTATAGTTGTTGTTTTGGTTGAAAGCGGTACTAACAGAGTTAATGACCGTGGCGATGATAGAGATGGTGTGACCAGAGATGGTGATGAGTATTGTAGTGGTAACGTTGTTGGTGATGGCATGCGTGTTGGTGAGGATAGCAATGGCAGTGGTAACTGATGAGCGCTGTTTGCGTTGATGCAGGATAACAGCGTTGATAGCCGTGATAATAACCAGAGTAGGGTCAAGGCTGTTGACAACAGAAGTAGGGGCAGCAATGGTGATGATGGTGGCTACACATGTGATGTGGGCGCTAAGCAAATATGAGCAATAGTGTTGTCGACGAGGTGATGTTAGCGGTGACAGAGACACAGGTGGATTGGGGACAATCATTGCCTTTGTGTTAAACTACCCTCCTTAAGCTTCACAGGATTTCCAGCTCCCACAACCAGAGCCCCTCCTTCCAGATGTATTTGTCAGAAGGAGGAGAGAGTAAGACAAATGACCCATGCCTTCATGTTTCTTCTCTTACATAGCTGGTACTTTCAGGATTATTCCATTCTAACACAGAGCACATTGTTGCAGCCTTTATGCAGTTACATATGCAATTAACATCAATTTAAATAAATAAACAAACAGTTAAATAAATAAAATACAGACAAAGAAAGAGGAGACTAAAGGGCATAGGCAGATAAGATATCCCTTTCATATCTGTGAGTTTTTTATTCCTGCAGACTCAACCAATTCAACCATTTCTGAATTCAACCAATTCAGAACTTTAAGTTCCAGAAAGTTTAAAAGGTAAAACTGAAGGGCTGGAGAAATGCTCAGTGATGAAGTAAATAAGTTAAATAAATAACTCAGTGGCAGAGGATTGCAGAAGGACACAGGTCGTGCTCTTGGATATCCTCATCAGAGCGAAGCGTCCCACCTCTGAGGACCACACAGGGGTTCTTTGGTAGCAGTTCTCCATCACCTCCAGATGCACTTGCATTAGCACCATGGGGTTAAACCAATTTTCCAGCAAATTGGGAAAGCTCAGCTCTGGGAACCCCTAGATGTCAGCCTAGCCTGGTTCCTTGGACCCCCAACTCTGCTCCCCAGCACTATGGCTCCGCTACTCTAATTCTGTGCTAATTCTGTACTACAAGGACCCGTGTCTCTTTGCATGTTGGGGGAACATATCCAAGACCCAGTGATGAAAACAATCTGAGGATGCCTGCATCTCTTTTATGAATTCTGTAGCAGTGTTTTCACGTAGCCTCCACGAATCCTCCTATATACCTGCTATCATTTCTAGGTGACCGATAGTCAGAAAATGTCAACACACCACTTTAGGTGTGTCCCTGGTACGTTGGCATGCTGCTCACTGTGGGTTCTGGGGCTTGAACACGTGTCCTTGTGCTTGCAAGGAGAGCCCTTCCTCCCTGAGCCGTCTCTCCGACAGAGAGACAAAGTTTAAGTTTTAAACTTTCTGGAACTTTCATTTCTGAATATTTTCTCCTTATGAGTTGGTTGAATCTGAGGAAATAAAGCTCACAGATATGAAGGGAAAAATCTATCTACCCATGCCTTTTAGTCTCCTCTTTCCTTATCTGGAAATAGTGTTTACATCCTTGGGTACCACAAGGCTTAAAGAGAACCAAACTGCTGGGGTGTTAGGTGCATGCTCTATAGATCTTCTCCGCTCCTACTTACTACCAGAGTAAGGATAAAGGCTTTAGGGTCATTCAGATCTGGTGGAAGTTCCTGGAGCAACTTGAGCAGCTCACTTATCCCAGAGCCTCAGTTTCCTCATCTATTGGCACCTACTTCCTGTCGTATAAGATTGTTTCTGCACAAATCACTTCTTTCCTCATGTTGCTGTAATTTACAGCATCAAGTACTTAGTATAGTACTAGGCATAATGAGCCGTGTAAACATTTTGCCTGGCTCCTCTGGTTTCTACTGCAAGGACTATTTACTATCAGTTTTCTTTTTTTGTTGTTATTTTGCTGACACTTTTCACAGCCTCTGGCATACAGTAGGCCTCCAACGTACCTTTCTTCTTATTGTCTGTTCCAATTCCAATACTGAGATATCAGAAGTCACATTCAAGATGTTCCTACAACACAGGCAACCAGACACTGAATAAATGTGTTTTGACAACATATTGTATACAAAATTTGTTACCAGTGTAGTCAACCTGGAAAAAAATTAAAATAGTCTCAGACTTTTATCTTCTTGACTGTTTTTATCTTGAATTGTCTAAATAGCCATTAGTGGGGAGGTAAGAGATGAGATGGGGGTCTCACAGGGCTTGGAGTTCTAATCCAGCCCAGTTCTTCTCATGTACCAGGAGAGAAGGAAGACAAGGAGCTCCTTGAAACCATTCTAAGAGATGCCTGCTGAGCACGCGACATGACCTTCTTGGAGAGTCCTGTGAGTCTAACTTCTAGGAATGGAAGGGAAATGGAGCCTTGTGGGTATGAATCCAAGTGCCCTGGCCTCCTCTGGGAGCCTGAAACTGCGTGGTCTCTCTTAGAACCCTCTTCTCTGTAGGTCATTATGGCGAGGAGCTGATGGGCCAAGAGGAGGCTGGTGGCTGCCATTTTTAGGTCCCAGGCACAAAAAGCTGACAACAACCGTTAGCCTCTCCCTAGAGATCAGAGGCCAGAAGGTGTTGCCTTGGTATCAGACCTCGTGCGAGGTGACTCACTGTCTAATCAACAACCAATCAGCCCCCCCCCCCCAGGTCCCTTGCTTCCTACTCTATGAAGAATAACAATATGGCTGTGAGAGCTAGCGGAGTGCAGAATGAGGTTACGGTACCTAGCCCCCTGGAGCAGCTGTTCAAGGCCCTACAAAGGGAACTTGGCTTTCATGCTTTCAGGGCATTTCTTTATCTGCTCAGACTCCACTCAATTATATTACGTTTTCTGGCTTCACATCCCAACTCGAGGGCTTTGCGCATACATCCAGGCTGCCAGCCTGCTTGGAGGTTCTGGGTATTCTCTGCGCTATTGCCTGTGTTGGGGAGTCTCTGGTTGCAAGCTATCAAGCTCCGTTGTGATCTCTGTCTTTAGAAACAAGGTGGAGGCCCAGAATCTCTTCTTATCACCGCTTCAGGTAGCAGAGAACATGGAGATAAAGCTAAGGGATGGCTGGTAGAATCAGGGTTCAGTCTCTCGATTGGCTAGGCTTAACAGGTTCAGTTCCCAGAACCCACATGTTGGTTTATGACCCACCTCCAGTTCCAGAGGTTCTAACACCCTCCTCTGGTCTCCCCAGCCTCCTCCATGCACATGGAACACATAAACTCCCGCAGGCACACACATGTACACACATAAATAAAGTTCTAAAAATTAATGGATATGTGTAGTCTCACACTTCTGCCTGTATGAAAATGAAAGAAAATCTCAATTGCAGAGAAGCTAATCTTGGGACTCTGGAATGAAAGAATTCATACAAAGACAAGCAGACTTGGAGTAGTTAGCCAGGCTGAAATTAAAGCTATGTGACCATTTTCCTTCTTTATCTTTATTATCCATAATGAGAGGCTCAGGCCAGAGGGTCCCTTCCAGCTTGAGGCATCACCTTGGGTCATGTAACCTATATCTTTCTAGAATACTGTTTCTCTCCACTGCATCTCCAAGCTCAGTGAGCATACAAACCATCTGGGAATCTTGTTAACACATAGTTTAAGATTTTCTAGGGCTGAGTTGGGGCCCGAGATTCTGCATTCCTAACAAGCTCCCAGCTAGGATGAAGTTGCTGGTCCTGGAGAGTAATGGCTTACTTTGATTGCATTCTTTCTGTGTGCTGACCACACCTTGAACATATCATTGCCCTTAATTCTCATAACAATACTGGAGGAAATTACTATCAGTGGCCCAGTTTGCTAGATTATGAGGCGATGAAGACTTATATAGACAATGTGACCTGGCCAAGGTCATGAAGCATGTTGCAGAGAATTAGGTCTGCTTAACTATGGGGATGTGTTCACAGTGACTGTGACACCCCTCCCCCCCACACGATCAGATTTGAGCTAAGGATGCCGTGTATTTGCAAATGTATAGCATCTGGCTGCTTTATGTGGATAACAACTCATGAACTGTTTGAGCCCTCCTGCCCATCCAGACCGTGTGAAACCCTGAGTTGGCTGCCTACTACCGGAGGTCTGAGCTTCTAACAGACTTGAAGATGCTTAAGTGGTTGCTCGATTCTTCCCTGACAGCCATGATGGCTGTAAGAAAGGGAGCAAAATCTAGTTCACATAAATGATTAGAGGAGAGAGCTTTAATCCTATTAATGAATTTGCTAATTGGCCTTCTGCCCCCAATCATTTCAAACTCCAGCTTTCATGGCGTCAGATGAAATGGAAGCAGATCCAGAGGTGGTTTTAAACAGACTAAGAGTGTTTTCCTTGGAGCTGGCAGGCAGCTCATTGCTCAGTATGGCTAATGAAAAGCTTCAGTCTCTTCCTTGAATACTACTTTCTATATTCACATGGCCATTTTGACTGTCCTCTAGTCCCCCAGGCTCCCTCCAGGAGGGAGAAGGTTGGCATGAGGCTTCAAGGCTTGGGCTCTGCCATTGGTCTGAACAAGGCTCTGCTGTCTTCTGGCCTTAGGGCCCTGGCAAACCATTTCCCTTCTTAGAGCCTCAGTTTTCCCAGCTGCAAAATGGGAACTAGCACAGCATCTTGTTTTGCAGGACTGAAGTAAAGCAACCCAGGAGTAGGAAGAGGAAGGTCCCTCCAGCATTTTGTAGAGGCTTGGTCAGTTTTAGGTAGTACTGATATTAGCACTGGCCCTGGAAGCTGATCTGTTTTCATACCTCATGGTTGGGAATTTCTGTTACCAACTGAACTTGACAATTTCCCATAGGTGGGAATGACTGTAAAATGGCTCAGAATACCAGTGACTATGGCTGAGATGGCTCTGGGTCTCTGGGTCTCAGAATGAAAGACCACAGCTGAAAGAGGTAGAGCAACCCTACAAACAGAGAGACACAGGAGTTAAGCCTCTGTAACCTTGACCCAGTGGTCCTGACCAATGTTCACCTTTCTCTCATTATGCTGATTTTAATGAGGTCTCATTCTTGCTTCAGGGCAGGCTTTTAATATGGCCTGGAATAGTAAGAATAAATCTAAGTATTCCCATCATGGCTAGCACATGGGAAAAGAGCAATATCCCACCTGACTACAGCTACTTCTAGAAGGTGACCTACTTAAAATAGCACCTGGAGGGAGCTGAAGAGCTGAAACTAGTTTTTCTGAAAGCCCCAGGACCCTTGGTCTCTCTTTCTCCCTCTCTTTCCTTTCTAATTATGTTCCTTCCAGGCCTGATGAATGGGAGTGCTGGCTCCAGGGCCATTATGCAGAATGTTGCAGGCTTCTCCCCAGGCGCAGACTTGGATCTTGGCTTTCTCCTCTGCACGGAAGTGCTCCTGTGCTCCTTAGTCATCACACCACACACACCCCGGCCCGTCCATTCTTTCCTCCACACAGCCAGCATCCATCAAGTCTAGACCAGGTGTCAGGCTTGACTGGGGTTTTGGAATAAGAATCAGCCCCCGAGATCCAGGCAGGGGGATAATTGTGTAAAGCCATAATGCTTGCCTTGGTGTGTATGGATCTAAGTTTGTGTGCGGGTGTGTGTGGCATCAACAGACATAAGGAACCACAGAAGAGGGAGAAGTGCTCCGCCTGCAGAAATGTGTAATGATGTTGGGTGGGCCCTTGCAGAATATGTAGGAGTTCACCAGGTTATTGGGGGCCAGGGGGTAGAAGTGGAAGGAGGCTCGAAACCTAGAGTTGATCTTCTGCAGAAAGGACAGCAGAGAACAACATTAGCATAATGATGGGATTAATCAAGTTGAGCAAATGAATGTGTGGACATGTAGACTAGGTAACAGTAGACCTGGAAAAGAAGAGGTGATGTTGGAGAGCAATCCCTGCCTTTCTTCCCACAAAAGTGTGAAGCCAAGAAATATGCCACCCTCTCTCCACTTCCCCTACAGACACTACATACCTAATGGTAGCCAAAACCTTGCAGGACCCTCCAAACTGTGCTCCAGAAGGTACTTCCTATAAGTTTTGCTAATAACTCTATGCACTAAAGTTTCCTGTGTTTTGGATTCCTCCATGTTTTCCTGTGGGTGTTGTTACAGAGGTTTGTCCCCTCCGAAGCTCATGTAAGAGCTTAATTTCCATCATGAAGTATTAAGAGGGTGGAAAATTGAACTATCAAGTTTAGAGCCTTTGGGAGGTTAGTGATTAGGATTCAATAAGGTCTGCAGAGTGGAGCTCCATCATTGAGTGCTGGGGGCTTTAGAGAAGAAAGGAAACTCCAGGGGTACCTCTCACCCTGGGATGTCCTGTGTGCTTCAGGCCTCTGCCAGCAAAAAGTCACCACATGGGCTACTTCTGCCTCTGACCTCTAGAGCTGCAGACCAAAATAAGCTTTTTTTTTCCTATAAATTACTCTTCTGTGGCCTTGCTTTGTTAGCAGCAGCCATGAGCTGAGACAAACGCTTAGGTACAGGAACCGTGCAGCAGAACCATTGCTGTTCTTCATAAAAAAAGATAGTCTTCCGCTACAGTTTTTCCAGGACTTCATCATTCATTCATTCATTTATGGATTCAGTCATTTAATCACATACTCACTTATTCAATCATCCTCTGCCATTCATTTGATTATTCACTTGCTTCTTCATTCATTGTTCTCGTTCATCGATGCTCTTATTTGTTCAGTCACCCATCACTCGCTCATCTACTAAGGAATGCACTCCCTCCCTCATACATTTACTGAGCAGAGTCCTTCCAGGTAGACAAAGGGGTCTTAGTCTTGGTCCTGTTCCTGGAACCAGACTGAAAGCACTTCTGATTTCAAGCAGCATGTCTCTTTACCGCAAATCCAGTGAATTTCGGGAGTTGGGGAGTGGAAACACTGTTCTTGGCGCCTCCTTCTAAATGGTAAACAGATTCAGTACACCTCACAGACAAAGCCAATTCAAAACCAACAGACCAAATAACAGAACTCATTCAGGCAGAGGAACTAGTAACTGAAATTCCAGTAGGTAAGCTAACTTTTCCTATGGGTTCTGCAGTTCTTACAAATCATGATGAGGGACCAACCATCTCACTGTTTATAGGTTCTATTGAAAACCTTTTGGTGAGTACCTACTATGTGCAAAGAACCAAGCCAGGGACTGTGAAGGATGACTCAGACACATTCATGACTATGAGATAGTCGTGATGAGGGTTAACACTTCCATTAACTGTCTGATTCCAAGCATGATTTGTGAGTCAAGAGGGTGTACACCTTAAAAATATTACAAATTCAGATGGGAGAAGTCTCTTCTCTCTGGGGCTTGAAGAAGACTTCTTGAATATAGAAACAGTGGAGGGAGTTCTTGGAATGTGGGTAGAATTTGAATTAGTAGGTGAGATAGGGACTGGCTTACAGAGCTTAAGTGATGGACAGAGATGCTGATATGGGAAAAGCCTACAGTCACACATGTCTATTGGTTGGTACTCCCATTTCACTGGTGATGAAAAGGGTATTTCTAAGGCAAAGTAATTTGCCAATGGTGTCTGAGCCTAGGCTGGTGTGGTTTGGGACCACCACTTCCTCAAGACTGTCTTCCCACTGGTGCCAAGGTTCTCTAGGATTAACATAACACTCCATCTGTCAACTTCAAGGCCAGGCGCATCAGGAATTCGAAGGCTCCACAGTTCTCCAACGGGATCTCCAATTTAGAACCCACGAGATTGGTCTCATATTTGACTCTATCTTGCCATGTTACTTGATAAAATTCACCTGATATCCATGGGATATTAAGGGATATCTCAGTGAATCTGTGGGCATCATAGAGGTCTAAAGTTCAGTGCCTCAAAGTTCTGAATGTTGCACTTAGTTGTCAAGAAGTGGGAACTCAGCCACCCAAGCAACACGGGGCTGTTTGCTTACAGGCAAGTCTCTGTTATATGGAGCTGGTCTAGCATTTTCCTGAAGTCTCTTGAGTCCCATGAAGCCTGCACCTGCATGCTCCTTCTTTGCTTAGCCCTCACACCATAGCCATCCTCACTCACACATTCAGGCCTAAGTGCGGAGTCTTTGGAAGAAAAAGCACACATGAAACAGTCTGCAAAAGAAATTCTACCTAGGACTGTGGACAGCGCCTGTAACCTGCAGCAAGGTTTTTCCCATTTTCAATTAAAGACACACCAAGATTCCAAACAGACAACAGAAAGTGAACCCTATGCTTTTCTTCTGTGGCAAGGCTCTTAAATTACTTTAGATTTCCACTGCCTTCAGGGTGTGCTTCCTGGGCTTGAGGTTGGGCTAGGTGACTTCTTTTCCCAGCACTAAGAACACGGAATTGCTGTCTGGTTTTTATAGATGTGCATGTATTTCTGAGTTTTGTTTTTAAGCACTTGGAGCTGTAGCTGAGTCAGCTGTGATGTTTCTAGGATCAGCCACAGTGCAGAGGGTTAGTAGGCAGCAGCAAAGACTCAGCATCCCTGTGCCTGGATTTTAGTGCTGCTTATCTGTACAGGGCTTGAAAAGCATTCCAGAAATAAGCTATATGACTCTCAACAGTATCACCTACTTGCAGGATACCCTTATTCTGGGCATTCAGATAGCCTAGGCAGTGTAGCCATGCACTGAACAGGACTCAAAAGTTGTTGACCACTGATTACATCCAGGGTCTGTACAAAGCACTTGCCTTCCATCATCTCCGAAATGCATATAGCTATTTTAGGATGATAACTACTACTGTCCCTGATTCACAGTGGAAGAAAATAAGGCTTAGTCATACAGCTAAGTGAGTGGTGGAGCCTGGATTTGAACCCAGCAGGGGACAGATTCTTCTGTTGAAAATCCCCACCATCCTCTTCTGACTGCATCTAATTAGATTTGAGCCTGACATCTCAGAGATCAGAGCAGCCATCCCTTTAGCAGCACACACACACACACACACACAAAAGCTCTAAAATCCAAGGACCAAATGCCAAATGGAACCTAAAAAAAATGTCCAGCGAAATGCCTCCTCTTTACAGAGATCAAACAGTAAGGGAGAAAGTGACCAGAGCAGAATAGGATGCCTGATTGTGAGCCTCTCAGTAGAGCCCTGTCCGTATCCTCAAGCTCCCCCATTCCTGAGCTTCTTCCCTTAGGAGGGTCTTGTACTGATGTGCACTGTGATGGACAAGAGAGTGAGTGAGGCTGGACTCTCTGGGTTAGGGGAAGTATTTAGTTACACTTGTGGGCAGTTCAGGCTAAACTCTGAGTAGAAGGAGTTAGCTTGGGGACCCACCCAGTGAACCTAGACCCCCTTATAAAGATCAAACAAGAATATGCGGATGAAATACTGTGCCAGGCATTCTGCGGTGGCGCACACACGGTGTATGTTGATTCACTCTTGTTTTCTTAAGTTCCAAGGAGAGAGAAAGAGAGTGCTGTGGTCTCTGGAATCCTGCAGGAACTGTCCCCAGGTGATCTGGATTCGGGAGTGAAACACTGGAATGGTAGATGGTAATATCTGAACCCTCCCACTACTCATCCATCCTTTCGCTCTTATAAGCAATCTCTTCTAGTGGCTTCAGAAAGCACAGTATATGAGATGAGGTACTCCCTCCCTCCACGTGCCCCTCCCCTCCCTGCTACTGCTGAAAGGTGGCATTCTCATCCATTTGCTGGATCTGAAAACTGAGACTTAGAGGAAGTAACGTTTGCCCAAGGTCCAAGACTGAAGTGATAGGGCTGAGATTCTCACTTACACCCCACTAGATTATGGAGACGCAGACCTCTCAAGGAGATACAGCCATTGTAGGTAATTTTAAAGAAACCCAAGCTAATTGTGCCCTAGGGTCTCTTCCATGGCCAGCGGGACCTCGTGTTGTTAAGATGAATGATGGGGGAGCTGACTTGGACTTGGTGCTGAATCCCAAGCAGCACCTCGGGATCCAGTAGAGGAAGAACTCAGAGCACCAAGACTCTGGGGCATGTTTTGCAGATGTGCTTTTCTCTGGACTGCTGGAAGGTAACAGTGCCTTCCCTGCAGGGCACAGAACTGAGCAAACAAGCAGAAGCCCCTTCCACTTTCCGTCTGCCATGCAAGCCCGACCTCATCACCTGGGCCCTGTACCTGCAGATGTCTTTCCACGGTCCTCAGCCAGCTTGTCTCTGAGGACTGGCCCAGGAGCCTGACCCTTTCTTCCTGGGTATCTCTATGTACTGGGGCCCGCTATCACCCTAACACAGCTCTGGTCACCAGCCAGCATAAGGTATGTGTTGTGCCTCCTCACCTGTAGTCAGAATATGTGAAATATCAGAACTTGGACATTTAAGTGTAAAACTATTTAGAAACCCTCCACTATCTGCAATGGCGTTTGAGCATTAAGCAAACCAAGCTTGTCATTATCTTTTCTCCTGATTGTTTCCAATCTCTTCATTTCTAAAAGCAACTTTCTGCCTGTTGAAAAAGAGGCCTGCATTGTGTGCCTTGGCCCCACAAGGTCACCCGACATCTGACAACTGTCCCATTGGTGATGGGCAAGCCCCAGCTGGAAAAAGGCAACTGTGGAGCAGGCTCTTGACCAGGGGTGGGGGGATCCCAGGATATGTGAGCTTTGTACCCCAACAACCTCTTTACAGTTCTCCCCGTCCCCCTGAACTTCTCAGACCTTAGCAGAACAACCGTGTTGTGTGCTCTTTCCTACAGACTCCCGAGTCCCAGGACCTGCGCCTGGGGGTTCTACCACCTGGACATAGCTGATTCCTTTCGGCTTGCAGAGCTCAGCTTTAAGGGTGGACAGCCAAATCACTGTCTCCCCCATGGTTAGGCTCCCAGGTCAACACCTGGTAACACATGGCCATTCCCAGGGCGGCACGCACGAGTGTGAGCACCCTTGCTGGATGCTTGGGGTTGCACCAACGTCAGCCCTCATGGGAGCTGGAAGAGCCTCCCAACATTTCTGCCCAGCCCAGAAAAGGCGGTTTTCCCCACCTGTGAATCTGCCTGGTCTTGCTCCCTAGAAGAGAAGGGTACACATGCCCCTGCTGGGGGCCAGCTCCCACTCTGGCTGCTGCCTCTGGGCTCTCCCACCAACCCTCCCACGAGGCTCTTACTCCCTTGGATACAAGAGGCTGTCCAGAACCCTCAGGGACAGTGGATTTGGAACTATGGGAGACAGACATTTCACCCCAACACAACACCCAGTATCCCCAAACCTATTCGGGCTAGCAAAGAGAGGGCAGAGAGCTTACCTTTAGAGGGTCGCCTTTGTTTAGTCTGCAGGGACGAGAAGGTGCCCATGACAGCCCCCATGGCAGCGAAGACTTGTGTGCGACTTGGGACCCCAGGCCCTGTCTCTCCCCTCCCCTGAGAACAAATCGGTGTGGATTGTCCACTCTGAATGGGAGGAGAGAAAAAAGCAAGAAAGCAAAAAAAGCCCCGGGCAGCTTGCCTGCAGCTTGGTATTCAGAGAGCGTGGGGCCGGGGCTCCTGGAGCTTGTGGCTGCTGCCGTCTTCAGCCGGGCACATGAACTGACTCCCAGGGCCAGCGACTCGAGGGAGCCTTAGCGGGCGCCCCCCCCTGGCGGACACCCAGTCGGGCCACTGGCCTCAGCGAGGGCCAAACCCTCGCCCCGAAGCCTGCCTGATGCTGGACACGGGGCCGGCGCGCCCGCCCGGCCGAGGCTGCCGAGCCCGCGCCGCGTGCGGTGCGGGAGCCGCGCTCCGCCCGCCCCTGCAGCGGCCGGGCCGCTCCGCCCCGCGCTCGGGCTGGGTCTCAGGGGGCCGAGTACCGATCATGAATGAACGGCGCCCGCCGGGGACTGGCGCGGAGCGGAGTCCGGCTGCGCGCTGGGCAGGGGAGGAGGGGGCTGGCTGGGGGGCTGAGGGGGGGGCGGAGGCAGCCTTGGGGACCATGGAAGGACTGCGGGGGGCGGGGGGAGACCCAGCCCTGCTGTTCGCACTGCACTTGCCCTGGCTGTGTGGGACACGGGGATGCCCTCTTGGGCACCTGACTGGTGGATGCAGCGTGGGACGTGGGCAGCAGGTGGCCCCCATGATGAACGTGAATATGTGTGAGTGTGTGCGTGTGTGTGTGTGTGTGTGTGAGTGTGTGTGTGTGTGTGTGAGTGTGTGTGTGTTTGTGAGCGTGATGCAGAGTGTTAAGATTTCATTTGACTTCAGAGAAAAATCACATTTAACCACTGCCTGCCTTCCTGGGGTGGGGGTTGTCATCAGGGAGAAGGGGTCCCCTGAACTCTGTAGGAGGTGTTGGGAACCTGCAAAATTCCCCAGGACCAGGGCTCATTTCTAGAGGCAGGAAGTGGGGAGAGGGAAGTAGGTGTAGGGTCCCCTTAGGCCCTTGCTGCCCCTCCCCTCCCCTCCCCTCCCCTCCCCCCTCTGTTCTCCCCCTTGCAGAACAGTCATCTGTGGGGTAGTTCTTGAGTTAGTACCCAAGCAGGGTAACCCTTGAATTTAGAAAGCAGTCTCCCTTCCGTGTGCCCTCCCCCTTCAGGTGACAAGGATCCTCAGCTTTCCAATGATAAGGCAATGACTGGGAACCTGTGGCCTCATCTCTTGGTGGCAACTGATGACATGAGTCTCCCTAGAAAGCTCAGGAATTCCCTTTTCTCCAGCCCTGCTGCCTCTCTCCCCTGTCTGTTTGGACTTGCACAGAGAATTCCATGTGCGTTTGCACTGATAATTCCTGACCCATACTGCTCAGAACCTTTGCATCACACAGACACACGCTGTGTTAGGAGCTCACAGCATCCCTCAACATATGGCTTCATAAATACACACACATATATATGCTACCATGAACATATGGGCACAGGTCCCTCAAGCCCACACAGGCATTATGATGTGGCACACAGACTCCAAACCCATAACACACACATGGGGGTGTATCTGTAAGACCTCAGCCAAGACCCTCATATGTGCACACAGTGCAAAAAGGCCGTTAGCTCTTATACACATGAACTTGTGCATACAGGAATGAGCTCTAACTCCAGGCATATAGGACCAGTGAGGACCTATCTCTCTTCATCCTGCCAATTCGTTGCCCTTCGGGGCCACACATGGCCTATAACTAGGCTCAGGGACTCAGAATAGCGTGCTTCACCTCGGCAGCACTTAACAATTGCTCAGATCCCAACATGCATCCTATACGCGCAGCAAGGAAGGTACACTCAGTACTGTATGCTCCTTCATTTACATTGTCCACTGCTGTGAAATCACATCACCCGTGTGACACCCACAAAGGCCCCATAGAGTAGTTGGTTCAGGGCTGCCATTACCTTGGAGAGAAACTGAGGTTTGCCCAGAATGAGGGACTTGTCTGAAGTTGTCCAGCCAGAAGTTGGGGTTAGAGTTCATTATTCACATCTCTGTCATAATCTCCTAGGGTCATTCTTGTTGGCAGATGAGGGCACTAGGAGGCCTCTGGGCTGAAAGGAGCCAATGCAAAGCTCAGCTCTCCACCAGATGTTTCAGGCTCGCCCAAGTCTCTTCCCCTGGAACTCTGGGTGATGGTAGACAGAGGAGGTGGTTCTCTTTCTTGTCCCCTGGGGAAGGGAGGAAGGACTGAAGTCGGGGTTCCTAGAAGATCACTAATCTAGTGTGACTCAATGAACAGAGGAAGGCTCCTTGTTGAGGAGAAAGTTACCGCCCTGGGGTCTTTGCCATACCGAACTGCTCCTCCTGGCTCTGTTAGTCATATGATCTCAGTGCTCATGAGCAGGGCAGTATCTGGAAGGTTACCAAAGGCCAGGGTGCTATTCTCATTTCCTACCTACAGCCCTCTAAAGAAGCAGCCTACAGAGGAACGTCCCTGCTTAACAGACACGGGTAAGTTCCCCTAGAGGTGTTGCATTCCTTTGCCTCTGAGCTGTGGGAATAGCATGAAGTCACCAACATGAAGTGCCAGCAGCTGAGCCTTTTGTACGTACAATATGAAGTACATACAGTATGAATATTTATACACTATGAAGTAGCCTGGCTTGTTCCACCAGTTCTCTCTGTGTATTGGTTGTGCTTTGCGGAATCTAGCTACACAGGCTCTCCCTATTCCCCACAAAGCGCCCTCTATGGCCCTGCTTCAGGGCCTTTGCATATCCTCTGCCTAGACTATCCCTCAGCCCCTTCTCCATCTGGCAACCCACTGCCCATCTTTGTTCTAGTTCACATCTCATCTCCACCGGGAGCCTCTCCTAGCCCCAAGCCTTTGGCATTTCCATGGCACTTGAGGTTTCCTTTCCAACCTTACAACTTTCAGTCCCATTGTCTTTTTTTCCTGTCTGGCTTCCCCTACACACTGCTTTAGCATTGCCCTATCTGTTCAGCTGCTGGTCTGATGCAAGTGGAGTTACACTATGGAAAGGAGCGAAGAAGGGAAAGGGTGCCTACCCCTCCCAGGACCTTAGTTACTGTTCTATCTCTGTGAAGAGATACCATGACCAAGACCGATAGAGTTTACTGGGGAATTGCTTAGAGTTTCAGAGGGGGAGTCCATGCCTTTCAGGGCAGGAAGCTTGGCAAGCAGGCAGGTAGCCAGGCAGGTAGGTATGGTATTGGAGCAGTAGCTAAGAGCTTACATTTTTATGCAGAAACACAAGACAGAGACAGCTAACGGGAATGGTGTGGACTTTTGAAACCTCAAAGCCCAACCCCAGTGACACACCTCCAACAAGGCCACACCTCCTAAACCTTTACAGTCCCACCAACTAGGGACCAACTAATGGCCTCTTATGGGGGCTGTTGTCATTCAAACTACCACATTCAGTGGTCACTTAATCAATAAAAATTGATGACTGGTAGATTATTCTTGATTATTTAAGAAGCACACTTTTCTCAAGTAGAGAATCATTCGTTCACTCACTCACTCAACAACTGTTGTTGGCATATCTGCCCTCCACGAAATAGTTACACCTCACAATAGCCCGTTTAGTCTCGGATATTACTCTAAGGGGCAGCTATTATCCGCAGATGAAGCAGTGCACACCACACACACGCTGTGCAACAGAAGAACAGTCATCTCGAGGGAGATGCTCACGAAGGCTGGGGAATACATGCAGAAGACCTTGAGGAAGAAGCGAGAAGGGAGGAGAAAGCAGCCCCCGTCCTGCCTCTTGGGAACTGGCACAACAGGCGCAGATTAGGCAGAGAGGTAGCAGAGGGGCTGCCTAAGAAGCACGCCATCAGTCACCCTGGCTGCAAGAGTTCTTTGTCCTGTAGTCTCTGGTGGGAAGTGCTGGCCACCATGAGACTCATCTCACCTGCTCCTACCCGAGTTTCCGTGCTGCACATCCCTCTACTCTGCAGCTGAGCTTGCTTGTTTGTGCCCCGTTTCCAGCTCTTGACTCCTTTCTCACCTATCCTGGTATGAACTAAAGTTTTGTGTGTCCCGTATTTGTTACTTTAAAGCCATAATGCCTAGCCTGGCTGCATTTGGAGACCGAGTCTCAAGGTTAAATGAGGGCAGAAGGGTAGAGCTCTGGTTTTATAGACTCTCTCTCTTTTAAGGAGAAAATACCATACCTGCTCCATGTCGTCAACATGCACAAAGATGGGTGTGCATAGGCCATCTGTGATCAAAGATGGCAACCTCACCAGACTTCAGCTCTTCATTGTAGACTTCCTGTGTCTGCAACTGCATGGGACGGAGAGGTCCCTATTGCCTGAGTCACCTTGAGCATGCCCAGACTACACCCTCAGAATGCTCAGGAAAAGGCTTGCCCTCAGACATGAGCTTCTAAATAGTACTCTTTAGATCATTCCTCTGAGGTTTTTAGGGGAAAGGGATTGGATGGTCAGAGGTCTGTGGGGATCCTGGGAAAGAAAGCATGCGAGTGTTTGAGCATATTTAACACAAAGCCTGTTCTTCCTTCCTCCTCCAGCTACTCTCCTGCTCTCTTCCCTTTCTTTCCTCCCTTCATTCCTCTCTTGTCTACCTTACCTTCCTTTGTCCCTTTCTCTGTTCCTTCCCTCCACCTCACGTCTTCCCTTCCATCAGGTCAATGGCAGTTTCTCCCACCACATACAGAAGTAATGAGGTGTCTGGAGTTCAGAAGTGGGTAGAACTGAATTCAGGTCCACCCTACCCCACCCCTTGCTGTGTGATGCTGGGCATAATGAGTACTTTCTCTGAGCCCCACTTTCATCTTGTGTATCACATGGACGTTTCCCTCACCCTGCTGCTGTGAGGCTGGTGAGATACTTCTCGCAAAGCCCTTAACAGGTGCCTAATACATAGATGATCCTGGGATCAAGGGTGGACACCTTTTGTTTCTGCAGCATGGCGCTACATTAACGGGTACGAAACCGAGTAAGCCTCAGCCTTCCCCGGGGCTTCCATCTTTGCTCTTCACCCAAGAAATCTATTCTCGGGGTCCCCATCTGGTATTAAAAGACTGAGTTTAGTGAAAGCAGAGAATGTGGTTGGCACCTGATCATGTACAGTTCAGAGCTGCACTCTCTGCTTCATGTGCCACCTTTCAAATGTTCTTCATGCATAAGTCAGGCCTCCTCAAATAGACCGCAAGTTTTAGAAAGCAAAGGCCAAGGCTCCTGCTTTGTATACAACCCCCCTCACTCCTCACCTGGGAAGCTAAGTCTGGTCCAGAGCCTCCTCAGGCATTTCTCCACAGACATTCAACTTGGCACCAGTCAAGATCACTTAGCTCCCGAAGTCAAGTCCTTTTTATTAAATGTGTGTGTCCACATCCTTGACTGATACATGAACATAGTCCCTTCATGAGTTGGCATGAGAACTTGGCAAAGACCAAAACGAGAAAGGATGTCGGTCCTCTCCCCAAAGCACATGGCAGGCATGTCGCCATTTACTTGGGGCTCATTTAGTTACTCGTTCATTGACTCTACACATGTTTTCTAAGCATCGTTTGTCTGTCAGGCTCTATCCTGATCACACAAGTCCACACAGAGTAAGAAAAAGCAAGGAGTCCTGAGCTCAGGGAGCTGCTAGTATGTGGCTGCAGACTATCCATCCAGTAGATCAGCCCCTCATAATCTCATTTCCTGCTGGAAGGAAAGAAGGATGCTGGAGAGTTTGGGTGGCAGGTGCTTGGAGGATCCTCACAGGACAGACCTGTGCAGACCAATGGCACAGGCACAGTAGAGTGTCACAGGCCAGAGATGTGAATGCAACCTTCAAGTCACGTTGTGAGTTCCAGACTTGCCATATGACCTTGGACAAAGTATCTGACCTTTGAGAGCCGCCCACCTTCATGCCCCCAATGATGACAACAGGGTGAAGCTGCAAGTGACTATGGCTATTAAAGTGCCTGGTGGGGCTCTCTGGAGCTGGATAGCAATCGTGACTTACAAAACATCACTCAGTGCCTCAGTTTCCCCTGCTGGTCCCCTTTGTTTACATTTTCTCTGTCTCCCCAGGGAAGAGAAGTGCTCATTGAACAGGTCTCGGGCACAGGAGGAGCATCCTCTCAGGCTGTGTCCCTGTGCATCAAGCATGGCCTCACCTGTCAAAGCTGATCATGTCCTCTTGGGAGGACGACACGTGTGAGCTGCAGGGGAAGGGAGGAGGGGTTTGGGGACACCCTAATGCACAGGCTCTGACACGTGTCCTGATGGCTGCACTGCCCCCGAGGGATCCCCCTTCACGCTCCAGCAATGGCACAGTCTCCACTGGGGCCGGGTGAGTTCAGACAGAGTGCAGCCACCCACGCAGCTGAGATGCTGGCAGCAGAATGCTAGTTACCCAGATTCTGCGGGGGAGGGGGAATTCCTGGAGCCCAGAGGCTTGGTGCCCAGGGGAGACTTCATGGACCTGATCGAGTGGCTCTCCATGGATGCCTAGGGGAAGATGGGTGGATTCAGATCTGTTCAAACAGGAAAGTGTCAGGAGGTACTGTCAACCTTTCCCCCTAGAGCAACCATGTACACATGAGCACATGGAACACATGTGTAGACATTTGGTTAAGAAACTCCATCCATGGAGGAAGGAAGAAGGGAGGGCATGACCTGCTTACATCTGAGCTAGGTGACTTCAACTATATAAGGGCCAGTTTGTACATCTATAAGATAGGCATGGTAACACCCAGGGTTAGCTGAGGGCAGCGTGCAAGGGCTTCTGTGGAAGGTTTGGAGGGCTACAAGGCTCAAGGTCATTGTGAGGTTGACCTTCATGCAGTCATCAGTCACACCGAATGACGGTGCTGAGTGAGCCCCTTTTGCTTGTCACAGCCTAGCCTGCCTTGGGGCTGACAGGTCTGTGCTTACTGTGTTGCTCACAGTCTCAGGGGATGAAAATCTGACAGAGAACTGTCACATCCTAACCATCACCTGGGGACTGTCAGAATCCTCTCTCTCTCTCTCTCTCTCTCTGTGTGTGTGTGTGTGTGTGTGCGTGCGTGCGTGCATGCGTGCGTGCGAGAACGATCCAGGATTTCAAGCCTGATTCTGGCCTCTGGCCAGCCCCACTCAAAATCCTAGGATAAGTATAATTTGAGACCATGAAAGTCAGAGGTCTAGGACAGCTTAGGAAGGTGAAAGTGATAGTAGAGGAACCACACACAAAGGATGAGAGCCAGAGGGGTTGGAGCATCAGGGATGAGGTACTGAGCAGGCGTGGGGCAAAGGTGAGGCTATGCGTCAACATCCCTTGTCTGTTTGTGGTATTGAGCCTCGTAGCAGACCTTCACTGTGAAATTCACTCTGGACTTCCTGTCTTTCTCACGTATGTGCAGACTGTGGCTCCCTCGCATCTCCTTGGGCAAATGTGTTCATTCCCTGGCATCATTCTTCCCTGGTTATGTAATCGTTATGTTAACGAGGGCAGCCATCCTCCTTGGAGTTCTTGCCATGTTCCAGTCACACGCCTTAGCCTCACTTAATCATTTCAATAGCCCCGTGTGGCCAGCACTTTCATTAGCTCTCATTTAGTATATGAGGCACCTAAGGCACAGAGAGGGTGCTAGCCTCTCCAATGTCATACAGAAAGTAAGTGATGGAGCCGGCCTACAGTTCAGTCTCTCTGCTTTTGGAGCCCCCATCCCCCATCCCCTGCCACTCTGGCAACTGGCTTTTTTTCCTTTGGGGAGAAGCATACCAGTGACTGGAAGATATAGTACATTATCTCAGAGCTGAATGATAGAAGCCAAGTGAGGGTCCTGGACCCTGTGAATGACAGGTCCAACTCTCAGAGCACCCCTAGTCCTCTGGGGAGGGGGCGCAGCATCCATGTCCACAGCCTGCTAGAGCACGTGCAGGGTCTGTTTTCCTTCCACAGATTCTACAAATGAAGACCCAGGAGAAAGAGATCAGGGAGAGGGGAGGGAAAGGCAACCAGAGGACCTGATGATTAGTAATAATCATCTACGAGCAGATGAATGCCCCCAGGGCCACACCATAGCGCTGAACCTGTCAGCATGCTCCAGTGCCCAGAGCACCCAGCCGTCTGGGAGTAAAGCAGCCCCACGGAGGGATAGATGGACTCCTGCCACCATTGTGCTAAGGGCTGACTCAGGGACTGAGTCTGCTGAAACAAGGGGGTATAAAGCTGGGAGATGTTCACGGAATTTGTTGTTTCCTGTGACCGCTTTCTCAGCCTCACATTTGATACCTGTGGCTTCTACTGCCTGTGCTGTCATGATGTAGTGGGTCACTTTCTTGGTTTTTGACTCACGGAGGTTTAGCATTAGATAAAAAGCCTGGAACGCTCTATTATCAGTTAGTAGGAGAGCAGCAGAGGGAGATTTCATCCTTGACAGTCTCAGGGGAAGCTTGGGGGTTGGTATCGGCTTAGCACATCGGAAGCACAGCCCCCAGCAGGATGCAGAAGTGGAGAGAAGAACTCCAAAGGCTGGATGTGGCTCGTGTGACCTCCAAGCTCCAGCCCTTTCTGTGTAGGAAAGGTGCACAACTGCTGGCCTCATGCCTACATGAAGCAAGAGAGTCCTGATCTGTCCCTTCTGGGTGAAGCTGGCAAGGAGAGGAATCACGCCCTCGAGGCAGAGAGTGGCCCACTCAGAAGTCACAGGGAGCCAGCAAATGTCTGTCGGGTCTAGGCTGAGACTCCCCAGCTGCGACCAAATGGAACAGTGAGTGGAGTGGGTGCAAGAAGCGAATGTCTGGGGGCTGCATAGCTGAATACTGCAGTGCAATGTAAGCCCACTGTAAGTATTCAGGCAATGCTGGGGAGCGGGTATCATGAACTAACTGATATTTCTCTATTTCTGAGAGAAATGGAAACTTGGAACAGAAATGAAAGCTCAGCCATTTGTGAAATAGGCAGAGCAGCATCACTGGCACATCAGAGTAAGCTGTGGATAAAGAGATTCTGGCAGTGTCCCCGTGGCAGATAATGTTCTCTTCTCCATTTTATAGATTAGCAAACTGAGGTACAGACTGATGATGAAATTTGCCCCAGACACAAACCTGACATGATCTATAGAGTAAGTCTCTGAGCTCAGCATTGTCTGCCTTCAAGGCCCTAGCTCTTCTCCACTCAGATAGGAAGCCAGAGGGGAACAAGGAGCTAGAGGGAAAGAGGGTAGTAACTGCAGCATCATGAAGAACTGGAGTGACGAAGGCATGCACTTGTTCCCCCATACTCCAGAATGGCTAGCCTGCATTACAGAAGAATGGCTGGGGGGCGCATTAGTCTTGAATGGCAGCACAGAACCCATTGTACATAGGCCAACACATCCAAGTGCAGGGTGGGTGGAAGGAGGAGGAGGCAGCAGCTCCAGTAGCAGTGGCAATCCTGGGACAATTGCTACCTATGTTCCTGAGAAGACCACCCTTTCCCCTAGGAGCTGAGGGAGAGGGGAGAGGGCACGGGGGTCCAGGTTGCTTCTCCCCTCTCTGTGTTTTATGCAAAGTCTCCCTTCCTTATTTCCACAGCCTTGGCAATGGTTGCTCATTAGGCTTCTTCTGGTTTCTGTTGTCTCATCTTACACTGAGCTGACCTCCAACATCTGAGTGTGTTGAGTTCATTCTGGTGTTGCTAATTGATAGTCCTGGGCTCATTTCGGGGCTGGAAGTTTTGTGGTGCGTTAGTATTTGTTCCCACAGCTCAGGGGTATTCTAGGCAGGTGCGCCTTACATTCAGCCTGGTGTGTAATGAAGAAGAGATAGAGTTCTTGAAGACTCAATGATGCTGGGTGAGGGGAGGCTAAGGAAGGTTAAAGATCTGAGGCCAGAGCCCTACAAGGAGCTTCCTGCACTTGCAGTTTCTAGGGTATCTGCCATCTCTGATGTATGACCTCCTAGCCACTTCCTCTTCCAGAAATCTAGTCAACTTGGGGTTATTCTTGGGGTCCTGCTAGACCTCTCTTGTCCTGGAATGTCACCAACTATGCAGAGAGAGGTAAGATAGGCACAAGTCTTGCCCTCAGGAAGCTCACAGTCCTGAGGAGACCATTTGAAGACAGAGACAGGTCAATGGTGTCAGAAGCCACACCAGCTTAGAGAAGGGACATATAACATAATTTAAGAAATAAAAACGAGAGGGCAAATTGGACCAGGGAAGGCTGTTCCAAAGAGATGTTTGAGTTGAGCCTTGTAGACAGTAAGAATTTACCAACCAAAGGCTACTGTTAACAGATGATTTCATGCATGGACCTCCCCTTTCCCCAGTACCATTGGCGTCAGCCTATTTCAAACTCATTTAAAAAAAAAAAGCCCTGCTGGGCCAAGCAACAGAGCATCACAAACGCCATTTATGTATTTCCCAAACCTAGAGCTGGAGAAAGCAAATGCAAACATCATGAATGGTGTAATAAAGCCTGTGATTCATGACTGAAATGAGGGGCTGAGTCAGCCAGAAGCAACTGGATTGTCCCAAAGCTCTAGGGATGGAATCTTCTAAGCTTCTGTACACAACCTATGTTAGTCAGCTTTCTGTCATAACAATACCAGAGAAAATCAACATGTGAAGACAAAAGGTTTACTGTGCTCTGGGCCTGTGGTGGCACACTGGCTTTTTTTTCTGTTGTAAAATAGCCCAACAAAAGCAACTGAAGGGTGGAAGGTTTTCTCTGGGCTGTTAGTACCGGCCCATCATGGCGGTAGGAGCCTGAGGCAGCTGGTCACACTGCATTTGCAGTCGGAAAGCAGAGGGAGATGAGTGCCATCACTTGGCTGGTTCATTTTTATTCAGGTCATGATCCAGCCTATGAAATGTCACTTCCTACATTTAGGATGAGTCATCTTACCTCAGTTTACCTAAGTAGGAAAATCCCTCATAAGCATACTCATAGTTTTCTTTCCTAGGTGATTCTAGGTCCTGTCAAGTTGATATTAATGTAAAACACTGTAAGTCTACCCCTCTTGCCAACTTAATGTTCAAGCAAATCACTTTAAAATTATAACTTCTCATCCTTCGTCCCCTTAGGTTCATGCCCATCTCATAATGCAAACATGCATTTCAGCCCAACTTCAAAACCACCTATAGTACTTAACAGTTTCAACACCGTTTAAAAGCATAAATGCAGAGTCTCTTCTAAGATGCAAGTAATCTCTTAACTAAGAGCCCCTGTATAATCAAAACCAAGTTACATAGTTCAACCATACAATGGCACAGAGTAAACATCCTCATTCCAAAATAGAAGAATAAAGCAAGGAATGGTTAGAACAAAGCAACACCAAAATCTAGCTGGTAAAAGACCAAATTTTGCAACTCTATATCCATCCAGCATCTGGGACTCCTGATGAAACCAACTGGGCTCCGAACAGCTTAGATATAGCCCCTGCCTCCAGCCATAGCATATGCAGATTTGTTTATGCCTAAGCTTTGCTATGTGCCCATAGCTTATTCCAGTAGATGTCCCATAGTTCTGGCATCGCCAGCATCTTGGGATGTCCATCGCATCACTCTCAGAACTTCACATTGTTACCTTGGAGGGACTCCTTGTAGAGACTCTGTCTGTGCCATACATCGCCTGTCTTCAGATACTCCTTGTAACCATGAAGCAAACACTCTGCGATCCTCCTCATAATCTTGCATCTTTTATGGCAATGCCAGTGCCATGTGGGTGATGCTGCCAAGTTCTGCCAAGTTCCCAGGAGTGTGAAGAATAGGGATTGGTACAGAGGGAAGGGTGAAGCACAGCTTAGTAGCTTTGTTGATGATTTGAGGAAAACAGTTCCCAAGACATTTGCTTTCAAGGAGCAGAGAACTCCTTCAGCTGAATGCT
The DNA here is from genome assembly GCA_028658305.1 of Pachyuromys duprasi. Classification (NCBI taxonomy): domain Eukaryota; kingdom Metazoa; phylum Chordata; class Mammalia; order Rodentia; family Muridae; genus Pachyuromys; species Pachyuromys duprasi. The sequence continues at coordinate 23,187,177 of CM053757.1, forward strand.
CTGTTCAAACTCTCTCCTTTCAAATAAATTTGCATTTTTTAAAGTTAGAGCCTTTGCATACTGTGTTTGTTTATCTTCTTATTTTAATGTATAAGATTAGAATGAAAACAAAACCACCCTACTCTCAGGAAAAAAAAAAAGTTAGCGCCTTTGGTGGATAGGATCTTACTCCCTCCTGTTCCCCACACACTCTTACTGTCCTGAGATAGGGCAGCGCTCATGGCTGTAATTTTTAACTTGTGCAAGCGTCTATCCTCAACAAATTGTACATTTTAAATGTGCCAAACCTTATGCTGTTGTCACCATAGACTTGGATAGGTGCAGTAAGCAGAAGCCATACCACAGCCTGAATGTTTCCCTGTCTTGAAATTTCTTCCATCAGACAAATTGATTAGTCCGTTATCTTTAAATTCAACCTCATACAAGTTCTCAGAACATGCACAGAATGAAGCATGTATATATATTATTTAATTATATATATATATATATATATATATATATATACCAAAAACCTCATACAAATGATTCTTGACCCACTTCCCAATAGAGCCCTCGCTCTTTTCAAAAGCCTCATGATCCAGGACTCCATTTTCCAAGTTTCTCTCTCGGCATTTCTGTATTCCAGGCTCTCAACAGAATGGCTCATTGAGCTCTGCTTCCATCATACTAGCCTAAACTACCAAACACTTCCACATTTCAGTCACAAAATATTTTCCAAGAGCTATGCGGTCAGGTTCATCGCAGCAACAGCTCCACCTCCCTGACCTCATTTCTGTGTTAGTTACTTTTCCTACTGATACGATAAAATGCTTGGGTCAAAGCAGCTTCACAGGGAAAGTTTATTTTTCCTCCCTGGGAAACAAGGTCTCCCGTGGAGTTACTGTGCTGAAAGGACTTGGTATGTCCACCCTGGACTTCTCTGTTCACAGGTGCTCTGGAATCAGCAGAAAGAGGAATAGACTTAGGACTCTATGATCTTGAGTATGGAGATACTTTCACTTCCATCTAGAACGGGATCAAATTTACTCTTTGCTTCCTGTGAGAGACAACATCATGAGTACATGAAAAGGCTTCAGCCCCAAATGTTCCTCCTTTTGCCTGACTGACTTTATTATTGAGAAAGTTGGCATTAATATGGAATTTAAACTAGACTATAACTGCCTGATAGTATATCATGAGCAGGATTGCTTACAGTGGTGGTTGGCAATTGCCTAGGGAAGTGTTTCCCTAGAGTCAGCACACAAAGGGCACTTCAAGGTTGGAGATGTAGATCATGACAGAACTCAAAGGCCATTATGGATGAGGAAGGTTTCCACATGTAACCAGCAGCATAAATCCTGGCTGAAGATTTGTACCAGGAAACTTTCTCTTGACTTCTTTCTGTTGGAAAGTCATTTTTTTTTTTATTTTGCAATGTACTGAAGTGGAAGTTTCTGCTTTTTTGGAAGACTCAGTTTTGTCATGTGATGTTTTGTTGCAAGCTGGGCATGTAATGTTTTGCTGTAAGCTCTCTCGTGCAAGGTTTGTGACTTTGGCCAGATGAGGACATCCATGAGTGGACTCTGAGGAAAGGAGATATATAGAGGGCCCCACACAGTGAGACCTGGTCTGTGAGGTCTTTGTGCTTCGACACTTGACTTTGCAGAGAGAAATGTTCCAGAGAACTTCTCGGGGCAATCCAACTGAGTCTTGTGACTTTCACTGACTTGTAGTACTGATTCATGTTGCTGCTTGGTGTTGGCCTTTGGACTGGACTGCTAGTATCCTGACAACTGAGTTTGCTAATCCCCCGAAGACCATCAAACCTAACCAGCAGACAGTAGATAAAAGAGGTCTACAGCCCTTTTCCCTACTAATCTCCTATCTAAGGTAGGGAGGAAGTGGGAGGTTGGAAGGGAGGTAAAGGTGTTTATGACCAGCTCTGATATTTTTCCTGCTTCCTGGAGCCCAAGAAGCCTAAATTCTGAGGAGGATAAGAGTTTTCTTCAGACTCTTGGGGTGCATGAACTTGGTGGGGCATGGGAAAAGCAGGGACCCTGGTGGTATGAAAAAATGGGTTTGATATATGCAGGTGCAGAGAAAAGGGTAATGGGGCAGGGTTGCAATGCCAAGAGGAGACAGAGAGGGCAGAGGGCAGAGTCTGAGGTCCTTTGGCAGGGTTGGGATCGCATCCTTAGAGCAATGAGAAGTCCTAGGAAGTTTTCTAAATAGTATCTAAAAGATTACAGACTCAAAGGTAATGCTGATGAGTGGTGGCATCTTGCATACTATAGTTAAATACTCATACCAGGACCTGCCATTGGCACCAACCACATTCCTGGCTCAGCGCTCAGTGCTCACAAATATTGCTGGTTCCCACTTGTCTGTGCACTGTCTCCCTGTGAATTTGAATAACCAACATCAGTTAAGATGTATGCATGTCTTTGTGTGCACAAAAGGATCCCTGAACAGCTTGGTTAGAGTCTCCTTTTAGCCTTTACAGAAGGAGAATGCTCAGAAGAGAAGATAGTTTAAGGTCTGAGAGCATTCCCTGGGCCAGGGCCATGGCCTGCCTGCCTTTGGATGCCCTGAGAGGCCTTTAGACAAACACCTTCCAGGTGGGAGTTTGGACCAGTACTTCATTGGGAGTTTGTTTGGAAGGCTTCACTTTGCAGCTAAAGAATGTAAACTGAGAGGCCCAACGGCTCGACCACAGTCATGCAGAATGGCCTGTCACCTGCCTCAAACAGTCATGGTAAGGAATACTGTTTCTCTTCACACACTCTACCAGTGAGTGTAGGGGGCAGGTGAACTCTGCAGGAATGGGCCAAGTGTTCTTGAAGCCTGAAAGTCCTCCCCTGTGTAAGTGGTCCATGCTTCCTGAATGCTGCATACATCTCAGGACCTCTGGCATGATTGTGGCACAGGAAGAGAGGAGACCCTGGACTTCCCATGTTTTTGGTAGGTCCCAGCGAATAAACTGATTTCCTGAGGCTAGAGGCTAGGTCTGGCTTTGGGCTCTAGGTCCCAGCAGTTCTGAAGGTCCCTTCTTCCCTGTTTGAGCCTGTCTACCTTCCAAATAGTTCACAAGAGAGGCATTCTTGGGATCACTTCAGAAACAAGCACAGTGCTGGATCTAAAAATCTCTGTCCCAGATAATGAATTGTTTTGTGTAGTGGTTTGCTCAGAACTACGCTTGGATAGGATGCTATATGGGGTCAAGAAACAGGATATAAAGAACAGGGTAGGGCAAGACAGAGAGAAGAAGATCCATCAGCTTGGGGCCTTTGTCCTTAGACCAGCCATTAGCCCTGGATGACCACCAGCTACCAGACAGAGTCATTGCTTTCCAGCTCTTAGACACACGATCCTGGCTTTCTTTTTCCCAAGGCATTTCTGCTCTTTCTGGCAGGCATTCTCCTCTGTCGGGGCCACTGCTAAGGTGATGGATGGAGCTGCCTCGCCCCCTTCTTGTGTTTGTGAACCTCTAGGCTGCTCTGTCACTGTGGTAGAGCCTTGATATCAGTCTTCCATCCGCCCTACCAGTGCCCTCCAGGCTTGGGGGAGCAGACCGGGTCTCCTCTTTATTGCTAGTGATGCTCACTTGCTAAGCCACTGTGAATGTAGGCCTTGCCACAGCCATGCTGGCTCGGCTCCTCCACACACTATCCACAGAGAAGCGTGGGAAATCCTCAGCGGGTTCTTAAAGGTTTTGCCTGTCCACGCAGAAGCTCTCTCACCCCCAGTCCATGCTCAGCACACCTTTCCACACCCTCTACCAAATGCTTTTTCTGGCCCTGGATTCTGCACATTCTGGTGCACCTCCTCCTGGAAGCCTTTCCCATGTTCAACAACACCTTCCTCTTCAGCCAGAGATGCTTTCTACAGTGACTGCCTTCTACAGAGCTGAGTGTTGGACCCTGGGCTTGGTACCTCATGGGTTGCACACAGTAATCTATGAAGGGATTAATGGGTGGGTGGGTGGATGGATGGATAGAGGTATGGATGGATGTGTGTACCTACAGTCCACCCTCTTGCACACCTAACCATGTTACTTTTTGGTCTGTGTACTGCTTCACAGGAAACATAAGAAACCCTTGAAGGAAGGAAGCTTTTCTTTAGTAGCACTTTCCATTTCCCCCAGCCCAGGGCTTGTTCAGTAAACTCCCATCTGTATCAGGTAGGTAATAAAGCTCCCTCTACCTGCAATTTGATGAAACCTGTGAAGTGTGTTCCCAGAAAAACACAGTAAAACATGGCATCAATTTCAAGAGCCCCTGGCATCCCCGGGATCTACAGTTGTGAGAAAGAAAAACAAAATGACAGACGACATTAAAAGATTTGTTGTTGTTTGGCATGTTAAGGTGTTTGCTAAGAGCCTGATGCAGCTGTTATCAGAGTTCACAGCATATTAGGACATTAACTCACTCTGCTTGAGTTTGGGTATTCGCGGATGTGTGGAACTCAAGGACTCCAGTAGAGAAGAATGACTGTTAAGGACTGATAGAGCTTAATAGGTCAGGCAGAGGGAGAGCACAGCAAGTACAGGGGGAGCTCAGCAGGCACTTACGCAGGAATGAGGGGAGTGGGGAGCCAAGGAGGCAGAGTTTTCCTGGATGACAAAAGTTTCCTGTGCTTGGATCCTGACCGTGATAGCCCAGCCCCGTGCACGTGCGACTGTCTGTGTTCTATGATGAGTTTCATCCTGTGGCATGTAGGCTGGGATGGTTAATTTTATGTGCTAACGTAGCACATGTTGATGCACAGGTGTCTGGCTTCACACCAGCCTAGCAGCCTACATGTTGAGGGTAGGCAATGTTTTTAGATACAATTAATCAGTTGGAGCAAAGCAGCTCACCATCTACAACATGGATGGATGGACTGTGGGTGTCTGTAAGGCTTCTGACGGGAGACTGAAATCTGTCTCCAGGCTCTCTCTCTCTCCTTCCTTCTCTCCTTCTCCCCCACTGCCCCTCCTACCCAGTGTCTCACCTTGAATAACTACTAAATTGAAGTTTGTATCTCCATTAAAAAATGCTCATTAGTAATGGGAACAGGGAATGTATCTGACATGAACTCAGTGGCTAGCTCTTTGATCACCTTCCCCTGAGGGGGGAGCAGCCTTACCAGGCTACAGAGGAAGACAGTGCAGCCAGTCCTGATGAGACCTGATAGGCTAGGGTCAGAGGGAAGGGGAGGAGGACCTCCTTTATCAGTGGACTGGGGGAGGGGCATGGGAAGAGATGAGGGAGGGAAGGTGGGATTGGAAGGGGACAAGGGAGGGGGTTACAGCTGGGATACAAGTGAATAAACTGTAAATAAATAAATACATACACACATACATACATATATACATGCATAACAAATAAAGTGGAGACTGGACAAGGAAGAAAAAATGGTCATCAGTGAGGGCTTAGATACCTTAGTAACCTGTCTCATCCAAGGGCACAGGGTGACCCAGTATGGCCCACTCAGGCCTCAGCAAGGCAATTTGATGCAGCTGCAGCACTGCAGTAGCTGAACTGGGCTTATTAAAAAAAATTTTTAATATGCAAGCAACAGAAATTGAGTCTAGAAATGATGAGAGGATTTGGGGGGTTCACAATCAGAAAACGTATAGCAATCAAATCAGAAAGCTGCCAGGACAGTTAAGACATCTTGGCAGCGGGAACTTGCCAGCTGCATTTCCGAAGGGCAGATCGGCTGCCATCACCTTTCGCTCCCAGTTACTTTACTCAAAAGCATACACTCTCCTCAAAGAGAGTAAGTCCACGCACTGCTTAACTTTTGAGCAGGAGTCAATGCCCTTAAACCTTCCTACAAGATGTGTTGTTCTGGAAGCACACTCAGGGCTGGCCAAATGGTCGTGAAAGCTGGCAGGGAGAACCACACATACACTCCATGGAACACTGAAATTTTAGCCAGCCAGTGAGTGAGTGCAGGCCTAGGGGGCACTTGGTTGGATGACTGCATCTGTATCACAGTAAAGATGTTGGCTCTGCCTCTAGTGTGTCAGGGCCACAGGTACCTGTTGTTATGCTCAAAGCCCTGGGAGGACTAAAGCAGGCTGGACAGGCCTCTCACACTTTGTATGATCTTGATCAAATCACTTGGTTTCGCTGAACTTCAGAGCAGACCATCAGACTTGATACCCACATTTTTCTGGAATAATAAAATAAAAGTCACAGGGAAGATGCCCAACTCAAGGTCTTCTGCATTCTGCACACATTCTGCTTTTTTTCCCCCTAGGGAAGGTCCCCAGTCTTGACAATAATGCTGGGTCTGGAAGAAGGGCATGAAAATCATTTCCACTCTGTTTTCAATTATAGCCGTGAGCTGCATGATGACAGTTTCCATTGAATGTATACCAGGTATAAGATAAGACCAATAGAGAGCCAGAGCCAGCATCATAGGGAAGCCTATTGCTCACATGTGTGTGGTGACAGCAACGTGAACAAACTGCCTGTCACAAAAGAACATAGTACCCCTAGTTGTGTACAGTGCATGGCACTTGATAATCATAATAAATGACCATGCTTGCCTTGTATATTTACTGTACTGCACTTTTAATCATGGTTTTAGCATGTCCCCCTTCTACTTATGAAACAGTTTATGGAAATCCTTGTTCTGAGTTATGAGGGCACTGGCCTCATCCATTTCCTTTATCACATTCTTTGATGGCATCAGGAGGCCATGCCAGATGATAGGTCTGCTCACACAGTGATGGACCTGCCTAATGACATAGTCCTCAGGAGACATCCTGGCATTAAGCAATACATGCCTGTGATTTGAGAGCCAAGGCTGGGGCCAGGACCCAAAGTATGGGTCCTTGGATTGAGCTGAGTTGCTCTTTCTTTGGGGTTGCCTACTTTCTCCTTTTCCTGCACATAACAGGCACAGACGCGGTGCCCAAGCTGTTCTCCATCCTCTGATAACTGTGTTCTCAGATTTCCCCCCTCCCAGGCCCATGAAAAGGGAACAGAAGCTCAGCCCCTGAGAGGCGGAGGGTGGGTCCCATGGAGAAGCAGACTTACCCTAGCTCCTTTGTAGATTCCCGGAGGTGGTTTCCAGAATTGTCCTCACAAACCCACACCACCCTGAAGGTGGGTGCTGTGTGTGTGTGTTTACTGATTAGCAGGCTTCAGTTCCTGGACATCAACCACTAGGCTTGTCCATACCCTGTGCCCCAAGCTAGATTTTGTAGACTGGCGTTTGGAATGCAGAAGTTGAAGGCTGAAAGAAAGAACCAGGCCTTCATGGTGAAGGAAGGTAGGATGGCAGGATTCTTCAAAGCCCTGGCCAAAGGTCCCAGAAGGCTATGTATAGTCATATAAGGCTGTGAAGACCTAGTCTGGTGTCTCTGCCAACCCCCAAGTACTGCTGTGACTTCAGAAGAGGAGGGAGATGGCAACGGAAGGTGTGGATGAAGAAGTAAAAGTGAGTCAGACCTGGAGAGATGGAACACAAAAGAGGCGGAGAAAAGAGGAGAGAAACAGATGCACAGAGAGAGGAAAGCCAGAGGAGAGTGTAAGGGTCATAGGAAGAAGAAGAAGAAGAAGAAGAAGAAGAAGAAGAAGAAGAAGAAGAAGAAGAAGAAGAAGAAGAGAGACTTGAGAAAAGAAGAGAAGGGGAAGGAAAGAAGAAAGAAGAGGACGGTAAAGAGAATGAACTTAGAGAAAGAAGAGGCAGAGGGAGAAACTAGAGACAGAAACAGGAAGAAGACAAAGAAGAAAAGAAACAAAGGGGGAGGGGCAGAGCAGGATAGCCATGCAGGGAACAAGAGAGCAGAGCAGGGGGACCTGTGAGCAGGCTCCTGCCAGCCACCACTGATAGTGAGACAGGGAGCATTTTCGTCCAGACTCAAGGAGGAAGCCAGTGCCTAGTTAGTGTCTTTCGACTCTCTGATGTGTGACATGTTCCAAATGATCTATTAAAGCAGAGTGAATTCTACAAATGCCTCCACCCACCACCGCCCCCTGGGGAAAAGACACTATATTTGTGAAGTGACTCATCCTGGCTGCCACAACCCCTGGGTATCTGAGGCAGAATTCTTCTCATGAGTTCACCTTCAAAAGACCACAAGACAGCAGGGATGGACCAAGAGGGGTAGAAGTCCATGGACAAAAAAACATTGGATGAGTAAGTTTGTCAATCAGCTTGGGATTGCTGCTATTCTAAATGGCCAGAGGGCCAGTGAAGTGATAGTAAAATGCTGCCAACATGTCAGTTGGTCTTGAAATGCATCTCTCTCTCTCTCTCTCTCTTAACTTCCTGAAGTAAATCCAACCAAAATGACCAGAGACCATTACAACTTCTTGTTTAACTTAGAAGCAAAATGATGAGCTTCATCCTGCATTCAATCCTATTCCATGCTGTCATTGTACTTCCTACCTCAACTTTTCTGTATTTCCCAGAGTCACCATGTTACAGGCAGTGGGACGTGTTCTCGTTGCCATTCACATCTTTTGTGTCAGGAGACCCACAGCTCTATCTTGGTTAAAGGTGGTCGTTGTTCTGGCTCACTTGTTTTAGCCTCAGCATCCCGGTACCGTTTCATATGAGAGAAATGGAATCAAGCCAGTACATAGAATTGTTAAAGAAGGTTTATTAATTCAGCTTACATAATTGGAGACCAAACACTGGAGAAAAGAGGACCCAGGGGCTACTTAGCCCAAGAAGCTGGAAGCCTCAGAATTAGGAGCGCCATCAGCACAGATGCTGCCTGAGGCTGAAGGAAGATCCCTGAAGAAGTGCTGCCATGAGTCGTACAGGAGGACTGAAGAAACAGCCGCTAACATCCATGGGAAATGACAGCAGCAATTGATGCACTGTCTCAGAAGGAATGGAGTTTAGGCATGGTGGGCAGCTTCCTCCTCCCTCTTCTTTCCATCTGGATCCCAGGCTGTGGTATGGCTGCCATTCACAGCTCCTCCTGCCTTAACTAACATCCTGACAGACATAGCTATACATGTGCCTCACTAATTCCCTGGGCACTTCTCAAGCTGACCACATTGACAGGGTTAACCATCACACCTCTCAAGAAGGCTATGGAAGAGAGACCGCAGAGATGGCTCAGTAGATAAAGTACTCTGCACAAAAGCATGAGACCCTCAGTTCAGATCCTCCACTACCCATTGTGGCACACACCTGTAAGCCCAGCGCTGACAGAGACAGATGAGTCTCAGGGGCTCCTTGTCCAGCTACTCTCTGCATAACAGAGTATCAGGTTCAGTGTTGACAGCTCATCTCAAAAAATAAGATGGAGAAGTGACTAAGAGAGACATCTTGGTGCCAACCTTCAGCCTGTACATACCCATACAGGTAAGTACACTGGTATATCACACACATACACACATACACACACACACACACACACACACACAAAGAGGCTGTATCAGACAGGAGAGGTATCTCAAACTTGGGAGGCTGCATATGTTCACCTGAAAGACATGAAACACTGATGCATGCAGGTCTGTTCAAGAGCCTAGGGATGGTCACTAGAGTGTGCAAGAGCTGCACTGTCTCCTACAGGGGCAGGGCTGTAATTTTGTCATTCATCCTTCAATCCAAAGATGCCCAGACTAGGGGCACTCAAGATTGCTTCCACTGCAACTTGGACTCCTCCTAGTCCAGGGTCATTGCAGTTTGGGACCCCATGAAAATGACAGGGTACATCTATAAACCCCCAGCTCAGCAGCCGTCTTGTGAACATTCAACAGCCAAACTACTCTCATTTATCTTTGGAAGTAAGGCCAGTAGCTGAAAGGAAAGGAGAGCTATTTTTTTTTCTAACTCATGCTTAAAATTTAGAATTTAGGTTATACTTATCCTAGCACATTAGATTTCATATATATATATATATATATATGTGTGTGTGTGTGTGTGTGTGTGTGTGTGTGTACATATACATATGTATGTGGATGTATACATAAATATATACTATATTTTTCTCCTGCAGAAACAGCCCTGCAGAGAGTGGAAGCACAAAGTGCTACTACTGAGTTATAAAAACCACCTCACCCTGAGCTGACCTTATACCATGCTTGAATTCCACAGTGTACTAGGTGAAAGACAGATGCTGGAGACTTAAGCTATCGATGCTCATACAGCACCCTTAGCCTCCCAAGGCCCAGTAATCATTGCAGAAGGGGTAGAGGAAAGAGTGTGAAAGCCAGAGGCGGTGGATGACTACAAGGAAGCTTCTTCACACAGCAAGGTAGTTAGTTGCACAGATGAACCCACTGTGGTTGCAAGAGTGCCCCAAAACCTGGGCAACTTTGATCACCTCCCCCTGAGGGAGGAGCAGCCTTACCAGGCCACAGAGGAAGACAATGAAGCCACTCCTGGCGAGACCTGATAGACTAGAATCAGAAGGAAGGAAAAGAAGACCTCCCCTATCAGTGGACTTGGGGAGGGGCATGCGTGGAGAAGGGGGAGGAAGAGAAGGATTGGGATGGGAGGAGGGAGAGTGCTACAGGGGGGATACAAAGTGAATAAAGTGTAATTAATAAAAAATTTAAAAAAAAAACCTGGGCAAGCCAAAGCCAAACCAAATCGCAGCGTGGAGCGAGGACTTTGGCATGTAGTCCCACCCTTAACTCTGGAGTTGCTGGGAATTGTTAGCTGGTGGGAGAGGGAGAGACAGTTTTCTTTAAGAGTGTAGCACCAGGTAAGCAACCACTCTTCAGTGGAAGAACACACGTCCAAGAACATTTGAGCAGTGCAGATTGGTCTTGAAGTACTTATTAAAAAAAAAAAAGACTTAGGATTGGGTGGGCAGAGAAAGGGATGGGCCTGGGAAAAGTTAGAGGAGGGGGGTGAATATGATAAAAACAAAATGTACAAAATCCCAGAGGACTAATGCTGTTTCAAAAGTCAATGCCAGAATTCCACCAAAGCAAATTATATAAGAATGTTTGGAGAGTATGGCTCTGGGGGTAATGGTTTTGTTTTGTTTTGTTTGTTTGTTTTAGTTTCTTCTGATTCTCATTTATTTATTTATTTGTTTGTTGTTTAATCACTTTATGGCCTGATCCTAGCCCCCTCTCCCTCTCCTCCTAGTCCTGCCCTCATGTCTTCCTAATCACCATTCCCTACTTTCCTTCTTCTCAGAGAAGGGAGGCCCCTAAGGGGTACCAACCCATCATAGCCCCTCAAGTCACAGAAGGACTAAACAAATCCTCTTCCACTGAAGCCAGACACAGCTAGGGGAAAGTGATTCACAAGCAGGCAACAGAGTCCATGTCAGGGACAGCCATCCTAATTGCTAGGGAACCCACACGTAGACCAAGCCACCCATCAGCTACCTATGTGCAGGGGGCCCAGGTCTAGTCCATGCACACTTCTTGGTTGTTGCTTCAGTGTCTGTGAGCCCCCATGGGCCTAGGTTAGTTGACTCTGTTGGTCTTCTTGTGGAGTTCTTGTCTTCTCTACGTCCCTCTATCCTTCCTTCCATTCTTCTGTAAGACTCCCTGAGCTCCACCTAATGTTTGGCTGTGGGTCTCAGCATCTGTTTCAATCCACTGCTGGGTGGAACCTCTCAGTGGACAGTTATGCTAGGCTCCTGTCTACAAGCAAAGCATTAATAGTGCCAGGAGTTGGCTCTCTCTCTCATGGGGTGAGTTTCAAGTTGGGCCAGTCATTGGTTGGACATTCCCTCAATCTCTGTTCCACCTTTATTTATATACATCTTGTAGGCAGGGTAAACTTTGGGTTGAAGGTTTGGGGTAAAGATTCTTTAAGACACTGACAGTAGATACACCTGGCTCTGGTGTTCTGCCACTAATCTGCTATGAAGTTATGAGAAATTATCTTAAATACAATCAAGAGAGCTCTTGGTTACTTTCACTCCTTGAAGTATCACACCAATGGGCACATCTTGCCTGGGAGGCAGGTATTATAGCATGAAGAGTCTGGCACAGGGTAACATCACTGATGTCCTTTCTCCCCCAGCATCCTACATAGCACCTTCTAGTACTATGAAACCCAGCTATTAGGGAGAATTTCCTAGTCAGTTCAAGATTTATTTTTTCTAACAGTTCTTTTTAAGGGGTTTCTATCTAAGTTCTCAACTGGCCTGATACACCACACTAGAGGGAATGCTAACAGTACATTTGGCATAAGAGAGGGAAAGTGCAACACTCCATCTTTGTAGCAACATTCTAGTAATCATATCAGAGGGAAGCCAAATGAATTATCAGTTAATAAGGGCATGGATTCAAGGAGTTCACTCTATACAGAAGCACAGAATAAACTTATCTATAAGAGCTCAGAGACAAGAGTACCTATTTCAATACTGATGTACCTGCCCAGTTCATCCAGGAAAACAGCCAGTATGGATTAAGTCTTTCTGTCACCATAAAATAAATGTCTACCTCTGAGCATGGAGTCTAGGTCCTCTCCATGCATGGTCCTTGGTCCTTGGTTGGTGTTGATAGGCAGTTCAATCTTCATGTGGGTTCCCTAATAAGGGGTGCAGGGGTTATCTCTGGCATGGACTCTGTTGACTGTTCTTTTATCACTTCCACCTGGCAGGATGGCCTTGCCAGGCCACAGAGGAAGAGGATCCAGGCAGTTCTGATGAGACTTGATAGGCTAGGGTCAGATGGTAGAGAAGGAGGGCTCTCCCTTTCTGTGGTCTAGGGAAGGGGGATGAGGGGAAGAAGGAAGGAGGATGAGAGAAGGAAGAGATGAGGGAAGAGGCTACAATTTGGATGTAAAGTGAATAAATAATAACAAATAAAAATAAATTTAAAAATGAAAAAAATAAATATCTACCATCTTAGAGGGTACGAGGGTTATTAGAGAAGGTTAAATGTAGGTTGCTTCTACAAGACAGACCTGTCCTCACTCTTGCATACTCCAAAGGTCTGAGAACCAATGAGAAATATTAAGCAATTTAAGCGTATTTATTGCATAAATATGAACTACAAGAAAAATGAGACATAATGAGAAGTTTGAATGAGGGTCTAAGATGCTGAGTAGACTGTTGGTAAAAAGATGGGAAATATTTAAAGTAGAGAAGCATGCTTGATCAATGCTGAAGTTAAATTATATGCAATAATATTAACTCCTCAAGTTAATTATTTTCCTGTTACTGAGTGAACACAGTATCAGTGACAATGGTATTGATGTCCACCACCAATCTCCACATGACTTTAAAACCCAGATTTTGTATCTAAAACTTTCCTATACCAAAAGGAATAGGGAAGATTTACATAAGGTCAAATCAGATTAGACCTGGAAGGCTCTTTTGTAACCAGAAATCAGAAGTGATCTCAGGAGTGCACAGAGACTCTATGGAAAGAAAAGAAAGAAAGAAAGAAAGAAAGAAAGAAAGAAAGAAAGAAAGAAAGAAAGAAAGAAAGAAAGAAAGAAAGAAAGAAAGAAGAGAAGAGAAGAGAAAAAAAACTGGGCTGAAGAGTTTTTTTTTTCTTGAGCAAACTGATACTTAGAGTATCAAATACAACTGATAACTTAATCAATTAAAGCACATGTAATCTGCGAGGGGACCATAAATTCCCAACCAGCTCCCAAGAGAGCAGTTGCTATAAATGATGAACATGATAAGATTTCATTTTCTACCACTGTAATATCATCTGTATGTGTGGATGATGCTAGTCCTTCTATTAAATTCGTGTTAGCTTGTCACGCCTGGGAAGGTCCTACGCTCTGTCTTGTAAGGAAGGGTGCATTTTGAATACATCTAATAGTTTGGGAAGAAATAGAAAAGGGTAGTCCTACCCAATGACACAAAAAAGAACCAATAACACCACAGGAGAAGTAGTCAAATGTCCTCCTGAGTTCAGCAAACTGCTGGTTTCCTAGGGGATGAAATGCATTCAAGGAAACCTCTGTTCACAGAAAAGAAGACCCATGTGAAAGAGATGTCTGCGTTCTTAGTCAGACCTCACTGCAGCTTAAATATAATAATGCTGGGAGACTTTTCAGGATCCCAAGTAAGAATAAGTAACCCCCAGCTTGTAGATGATATCACTTGCCCTTTTCAAGGAGAAACCTGTATCTGCCGGATTGGGCGATTTGATATCCTATTTCTGGGAAGCAATCACATAAAATGTGAAATGGTAACTTGTAACTAGCCCACCCCTGATGTATACCCATGATCTTCCCACTTGCCTGAGCAGTTTCAGCGTTAAGTAGAAGCATGTATTTTTTAATCGGTACAATGTTTTGTGTGCACTTGAATGGTGTTTAAGTGTTGGAAGCATTTAAGGGAGCCTGACACACTAAATTTATTATTTTAATTAAAAGTGCTGGAGAGTGTTGTTAAATAATTTTGTAAGCAGTGCTTGTAAGTTTGTGAGATTTTAGCTAGTTCAATTTTTAATGTCTCGACTTATCAATTATGCACATAGTGTTTGAATGTCAAGAGGAATGTTGTTTAATAGCTTCATAAGGTTGGGAAGTTGAACAGTAAAGCACAAATAGAGTTTTTCTTGCAATAAATATTGTGGGAGTTTAAAGGATTCATCAGTGTATTACAGCTCAAACTTCTGAGTGGGCCCCTCAGCAGACAACAGATGGGATATTATTCATGGGTCCATACTAAGAGCAAAAGGAAAATATGTTTATTTTACCCTTCCTGTATGTTGTATTGTTTTATGTGCACATTGATCTGGAGACTGAAATAAAAGAGGTATTCATATCTCAAAGGAGTTGATCCAGGGAACTCATCTAGATCCTATGCAAATGATAAAGAAGGGCAGGGAGGAGCCAGATGGCCTAATGTCCCACCTGGTTGAGTCCAGGGCTTTCTGCAGTGCAACCCAGACTCCCATGCACGCCCCCGCCAAGCCCTGATTGACTTCGTATTAGTTAATTTTATATCACCGTGACAAAATTCCTCACACAAGCAACTTCAAAGATGAAAGGTTTATTTTGGCTCAGTTCACTGCTGCTTGGCTCCACAGGCTTGTGTCAGACACAGTGATGGTAGGGACCAGCGGCAGAGAAGAGCTAGTTAGCTCATAGCAAAAAAAAAAAAAAAAGTAAAGGAGTTGCAGGGGCACAATACCCCCAGAGCATCCTTTCCCAGTGAGCTACTTCCTTCAGCAAAATCTCACCTACCAAAGTTTTCAGAACCTTCCAGAATAATGCCATCAGCTGGAGATCAGATTCCCAACACAGAAGCCTCTAAGGCAGCACTTCTCAACCTTCCTGATGCTGCAACCCTTTAATACAGTTCCTCGAGTAGTGGTGACCCCCCCCTCAATCATACAATTATTTTTGTTGCTACTTCATAACTCTAAATTTGCTGCTGTTATGAATTGTAATGTAAATAGCTGTGATTTCTGTCGTTTTTTAGGTGACCCCTATGAAAGGGTCATATGACCCCCCACCAAAGGGGTAGTGACTCACAGGTTGGGAACTGCTGCTTTAAGAATACACTTCATATTCAAATCATGACATCTGTGGGTTTTCCTTTCAGCCAAGAAAAAGCAGTATATAGGAAGCAATGCACCATCACCTTCTCAGCTCCTCCTGCTAATGACTTCTCCAGGGAGCAAATCCAAACAAGGGGTTCTCTGAGAGCTTGCCTCTAGTGGGATATCACCCATTCGATGCCTTCTCTGCTTTGTTGTTTTACTCACGGGTGACTTACACCCTCACCTTTCAAACTCCAAAGAAACTAGGAATGAAATAGTGGGGAGCAAATGCCCTACAATGCTGCCAACCCCTCATTTTCTTTCCCTTTTGGCTAATGGCACTGAATGAGACTCACACCCACGTCTCTGCACTGTTGTTTCCTTTGCGGGTGGCATTCGGCTGTCTGTGCCACTGCTGTTTACCTTGAGCACTTCCAATGCCCCGCTGCACTCTAATCTCGAAAGCTAACACCCGGCAGGAAACCGTTTCCTCTGGACTTCAAAGCTCACTACTGTGCCCTAGTTAAAAGATACCCAAGATACCCAGCATTCTCACCTCTGCACTCAGACACACCGGCAATTTGTCTTGTAATGGGAAACTAATGGGGAGATGCTTTCTCTGAGAGTCTGTCTACATGTCCCACAGGTTTTGTAGGAGACTGTCAGGCCTAGCCTGTGTTCAGTGTCCAGGAACATCAGGAGTGAGACTCCCTGGTGAGACTGGCCAAGGGAGGGTCCACATGCCCGAGGGGGTCTAAACTGGCCTCAGAACAGTAATGAATGGTTACCCCCGTGGGACCTGGATCAGAAAAGCTGAGTGTTGCTGGGTCTTCTGGTCCATCAAAAGGAGCCAGATTAAATGAACTCATATCCCCTGCATCTCACTGTGATGTCTCTCTGACCCAAAAGCCACCAAAGTTTCTTACAGTCACACAATGAGTAGCAAAGAACTTACAAAAAGTATCTAAAGATCATAGCTTCCAAAGGCATGCTTGGACAAAGGCCCTATTGTTGCCTGGCCCACCAGGATGCCTGTCATCTGGCTTCTGCTGACTTTCTGTCTGTTCTTGAACAGCTCTCCTGATGTGCTATTTGCACTAGACTCAACCTTCCAGGAGGCTTGAAGACCCCAGAACATCTAGTTCCATAAGCTGTCCCCACAGGAAGTATCCACTCACATCATATCCGCAACCATCCAACTGTGCATTTGATATATATATTATCATCCTCTCTTCCAAGTATTATTTTACGAAGTTGGGAAGTTGAAGATGTAAATGCTGAGGACCAGGCTGTCAGATCTGTTGCCATCTCTCCTAGTGACCTGTAGAGGGCATCACTCAAAAATGGTCAATGAATAAAAAGTGACTAATAATTGGGAATGATTGATTTTAATCCAGGCTATCAAGTAAATAATTGAGAGAAAAACCATGGAACAAACACCCTAAGGTGGTAGTTATTACTCCAACTTTTTTTTAAAGGAGGTAATGCTTACTTCTTGAGAGATATAAACCTCATAGTGAATTTATAGTTCCCAAGGACTTACAGGAAATGACTTCATCTCTGGGTCATGTGATGTTACATTACTGATTTATTTTATTAAACAGTGTTCAGTTTGTAGGAAAATGGTGTGGGAAATAAACAGGGCTTTTGTATGCATCCTGTGGCCACACAGATGCAATCCCCGACACCAGGCTGGCTTATTTATACCATCCATGATTTTAATTCACACATTATTATTGCTCAGTATGTGTGGATTACTTTAGAGTTTGTTCTGGAAGTTGTAGAGAAGCCACTTCTAGTTAAATTGTTCACATTTTTAAAAGTGTCTTTGTGAGCTGTATTTACATTGAGAGAATATTTTCATTTTTTTCTGAGAACCTTGAGTGCTTTTGCTTCGCGGTGGGGCATGTTGTGCTAACTTGTGAAGTAACAATGCTTTTCCTTGAGAAAAAGCCAACTCCTGATCTCCAAAGCCAAAGTCAGCAAAAATAGTTTATCTCACCCACCAGAATCTGCCTTAGCAGTCAGAATTCCTGGCTAGTAACCATATCAGAGAGCCATTTTACCACCCAAGATCATAACTTGGACACACACAGTGACCAAAAGTCAAAAACAAAACAGCAACAACAAAAAAGACAAACCAACCGACCGACCGACCAACCAACCAACCAACCAACCAATCAAGTTACAGTATGCCTCTTTCTAAAATGCCACATAGGGGTTGTTTCCACACTGTGACTGCCAACATTGTGTCTGCACGTGGATTAGTCTTAATTAACCGGGGGTAGGCTGCAGATTGGAGGACAAGTCTGTATCTACGGTGTGGTGGACTCCAAGTCTGAATGTTGGAACCAAAAGGGAAGAATGACGCCAACGCTTCACCTAGGGGTGTAATTAATCCAAGATCGATAGATGTGTATCTATCAATGTGGACTTTCATATCAGACACAGGCTTACACTAGTAATGTTCTAACTGTGTGTGTGTTCCCCTGGACCCCGAGGCAGGGATCCACTTGCCACCTCTCAACCCATCATTGACTGAATCATGAAGGATTTTGTCCTGAGGTGGGAGCCACGTCCATTTCCATGGGGAGTTGATTCCCAAGTAGAACTGGGTCTGCCAGCAAGGAAGAGGGGAAAAGAAGCATATGGAAATGGGCCAGATGACCACAGCTGGCATTTGGGGAACCACTGAAGATCTGCAGATAAGAGCCATTGCTCCAGCCGTATGGGGAGAAATATCCAAGAGAGTATTTTCAGGCTTCTTGTAACTTTGTGACTTTCTCCTTTTGTTTTGTTATTTTTATCTCCTCTGTGTCCTCGTCTTACTAACAGTGAGAACTCTTAACTTAGAAAAAGAAAAAAATAAATAAAGAAAAAAAGCTTGTGTGCTTTTCCCTTTGACTCCAGCTGGAAGTCAGAGGTTCCATGTAGCAGGGACCCTCCTCGGACAGAGCACAGACACAGCGTGGCCACAAGCTCTTAGTGACCTGGTCAAGGGGCCCTTGGGCTAGTTCCTGGCATGCAGTCAGTGTGTTTGGGGTGAACATGTAGGTTGAGAATTATAGAGAAGCCAGCAGAGGAGTGAAAAGGTTTAGGGGTTGGTCAGACTCTGGTTCTGTTCCCAGCACCGCTGTTTCCTAGCTGTGTAACCTTGGGCAAGTTGCCTGAGTTTCCTCATTAGCAAGATGGAGATAATGCGGATTGCTGTGGAAATCAGCAATTATGAGTGCGACACATCCTGGGTGGGGCCTGGCACCTAACAAGCACTCAATGGGCAGAAGTTGCCGCTTCTATCTTAGGCCTGTGTATTCCAAGCATTTTAAAGCTGAATATGGCCCGCTCAGCTCTGTGCAAGCCACCCCAACACTGCCCTGGCTCCTTTCATACCTCTTGGCACAGGGCTAAGGGCATGCCATTGGCATACAGTCCAGGACCATAGCGTCAGTTGAGGATTTGTGGATGACGCAGCAACAATGAAAACCACCCCTTGTAGGTGACAACAGGTATGACTGTGTCTTTTTAAGCCCCACTTCAGGCTGGTGGGGCCGCATGCTCAGCTGAAGTGATGCACTCCTTTGATTTTAGAAGAAGACTACTGAGAATGGAAAGATTCTCAACCCCCCCACCCCCACACACACACATGCCCCCTGGTTTTTCCAGGGCTATGATCTCATCAATAAGAAGGTGGAGTCTGGAGCTGGCCCAGCTCTGTAACTTTCTTCTCCCCTTTCCTGTGCCATCCTGTTTTTATTCATAGGAGAAGGCAGCACTAGAACTGATTTTGTAATACTAGTAATGATCAGGGAAGCGGGGATGTTTACCTAAACCATCTGTGTACATCAAGCCCTTGGCGCAGAGCCTGTGATTGCAAAGCATTTAGGAAATATTAGCTATTCTTTATTGTGATTACCGGGGACCCTAAGTTTTACCCCTCTCACACCCAAAAGAGCATCCGCATCCAGCCCACAGGGCTGATGGTTCTATTCTCACCTGTCACTTGGCTCATGTCAGCCTGCCAGGCAATTTTTATTTATTCCCAGGGCTTCCCCCCACCACAACCTTCCATGCCCCTGTCAGGTTTAAACTGAAACTAGTCCCATTTTCAGACGTGAATGCTGAAACCTAAGGGAGCTGCATCTCTCCCTTAAACTCCGTGTAGCTGTCGGCTGAAGAAGAGGGCTCAGAGCCAGGTCTCCTGACCTATGCACCCTGTGCAGTTTGTGTTCCAGTCCTTGGGTAGAAAGAGGGCAGTCAGGGAGACGGCTGGGGAGGGATGTTTCCCCAGCCTGATTCCTTCAGGGCCCAGAAAGGGTTCTGACGCTCCCTCACCCTGCAACCTTCACTCTCCCACCTGGCTGCCAGGAGGCCTCCAGCAGAGAAGTGAAAAATGAGCCACTAAATGTATTATGACTCGTGAGCGTGTCTTAATAATTAAGTTTTATTAAAATGAACACCAAGAAATTTCCTGACATGGCCTGCCTGGCAGAGCTCATCAAAAGCTGATAAATGAGTGGGGTTCCGGCGACAGAGGGAGTAGGAACAGGGAAGAGACCTCTGTGGGGAAGGTGGTAGGAGGCAGGAGGAGACAGTGGAGCTTTGAGCAAAATGACAGACAGTCCTGGCCGGCCACCTTGCTTACTGGCTTTCTTCCGGATTACAGCTAAAACAGGTGGCCTTGCAAAGTAGCTGTTGACTGTAGATTTCCAATGAAAGCCTTTCTAATGAGGCCAAGCACGACTCATACCCCTGCCCCACCTTTCCTTGAGCTGGAAAAGTGCCAGGGTAAGAGGTAGTCAGCCTCTCTTGGTGGGAAAGCTGGGCTCCTCTTCTGCAGACATTGCTGAGAATAGACTTGGCAGCCTTTTCCTCTGTGGGCTAGCTAGAGCAACTCCATCATTTGGGTTGCTTCTGTATAGCAAATGAATGAACGTTTCCACATCTTCTAGAGACCTTGACTGACGATCAGCCCAAGGTGGAGGATGCAAGTCTACTGAGAGACGATACTGGCTATTGGGATACCAGCACATGGCTCTCTGAGGTGGGAAGGAGCTCAGAGTCATTGTGTAACAAGGGTTTAAGTCTTTGCCTATGCGTTCTAAGGGCTGCAGCAGAGGTAAGTCCCAGGGTAGTTGTCAAAGGACAATGAGGCAGAGAACACCTGAGCTGAGTTTTGCTTATGTGGGACTATTTAGTATGAGAAAGGCAAGACCCCAGGACAGCTGAGCCCAGATAAACATCAAGAATGCAGCCTCCCAGTAAACTCTGTGGGGATGGGCACTCTCTGATTGGTTCTTTAGTTTCCACATTCAAAGACTAAAGATGTTAAGCTGCTTGGCTGATAACACTGCCCTCAATCAATAGCCTAGAATAATGACATTTGGGACCTTGCCAGAATATAGCTTGTGAACCTTTGTCATCCCTTTCTCCCATTAGGAAAGAAAGAAAATCTCTCTTGGAGGAATTCTTGTTTGTGGAGGATTGACTGAAGGACATTCATTTCCCAGGATTCTCCATTTTATCCTTGAATCAAGTCAGAAAACTTGTACTTCAAGGAAAGTGAAATCAATGGAACCAAATGGACCAAACAGAAATAGTCCTCACTAGTAATGAGAATCAGCCAGGGGCACCATAAGGGGAGCTCAGTAGCTGCTTGAAACAATAAAACTGAAGCCTTGCACCTCACATGTAACCGTGACTGTGCTAATGTTCACGCAGGATGGGGGGGGGGGAGAACAAGACAGAGAATTCAAAATATAGAAAGAAAACAATAGATAGTGATTTTATAATTGAGTAGGGGGAAATCTCCTAAGAAGAACAATCACTAAAGCTGCAAAAGAAATGATGACAAATAGGTTTATAAAAACAGAAGTTCCCGTTTGCCAGACACAACCATCAAAAAGTTTGTTTTTTTAAATAGGGCCAGGGTGGGAGGAGGAAAGAGGCATTCACTGGGAAACTAGCGAGGTTTCAAAAGGCTCTCTCTGCTTCCTGCCTGTGGTTTGAGATATGAACTCTCGGCTGCTCCAGCACCATGCCTGCCTGCCGCCATTTTTCCCATCATGATAGCGACTGACTCTTATCCCTCTGGAAGCCCTAATTGAACCCTTCCTTCTCTAAGTCACCTTGGCCACAGCATCTTATCACAGTAACGGAAAAGTAACCACGACAGAAGTGTTCCAGGTGGAGGATGTAAACTGAGGGATGGAGTGGATAATTGTAACAGTTTTATATTTTGAAAAAAAAATATGCCGAGTGTGGTGTTACATGCCTGTAGTCCCAGCTTCTCAGGTATAGCAAGAACTTATCTCAAAATATAAACCTTTCTGGACATATTGGGGTAATAGAAACAGGGGGATCCTATTGGAAGTGAAGGGGAAGATGGAGTTTGTGGGAGTCAGAAAAAGGCTCATGATGACATTTCAGATAGGAGACAATGGCTAATAGAGGCCAGGCATGTGATAAGTAACATGGCTATGAGTGAGTGGTATTTGGGAGCAGATATGTACATGGGAACTTAGTGATACATTGAATCCAGGGGCCAGAGGAATAAATGACTCCAAGATTCCAGGATTACATAGCTGGCTAATGACAGCACCACCTATAGGAACACAAAAGAAGAAAAGACAGATTTAGTGGTATGGATGGCAGGTCTATGTTTTCTTCCAACCTCAACAGTTTGATATGGCTTTGAACAAGGTGAACCCCATGGCCCAGCAACTTGAGATGTCTGCAGGGCCCCATACTTGGTTTAATTTTCTCTGTCACCATCTTAAAATTCTTTATAGCTTTAAAACAAAGTCACTTGTGTTTTCATTGCATACTGTGCTCAGCTAACATTGTAACCTGTCCTCCTTTGAGATACTTTTGAGAAGATAATGTTAAGCAGTGGTCATGAGCTTGTAGGAGTCAAAGGACTTTTCTGGGATGAAAGTAATCACGTCCAGAAAGTGCCCAAGATGACAAGAAGATAGCAAAGGATCATGTTTGGACATCCTTGCAGATGGCTATGAGGATCTGAGAGTTTATAAAGTGGCAGAAGGCAGGGTAATGCAGAAAGCCTGGGAAAGAGAGTGCACAGGGAAACAGTCAGAATCTGTGGTGGTTTGAAAAAGAATGGCTCCCATAGGCTCATACATGTGAATGCTTAGTCACCATGGAGTGGCATCTCTTTGAAAGGATTAGAAGAATTAGGAGGTGTGGCCTTGTTGAAGGAAGTTCATCACAGAGGGTGAGCATTGGGGTTTCAAAAACCAAATCAGACCCAGTCGCTTTCTCTTTCTGTATCTCTGTCTCTGTCTGTCTGTCTGTCTGTCTGTCTGTCTGTCTGTCTGTCTCTTTCTCTCTCTTTCTCTACTTACAGACCAGGATGTAGCTCTCAGCTACTACTCCAGTGTCATGCTTACTGCCATGTTCTTTGTCATGATGCTAATAGACTAAACCTCTCAAATTGTAAGCAAGCACCCAATGAAATGCAATTCATAAGAGTTGCCTTGGTCGTGGTGTCTCTTTACAGCAATAGAACAGTGATTAAGAAAGCATCTAAAGCCAGAAATCAAGAAAGATGCGACCTGTGAAGCCTAGTGAGCAGGAGTAATGGTTGGTTTTCATTGCAGTATGACACAGTGCAGAAACACCTGAGAAGAGTCTCAACAAGATATCATCTAAGTCAGGGTGGCCTATGAGCATGTCTCTGGGAATTGTCTTGATTACAGTAGTTGGGATGAGAAGACCTACCTACTGTGGGCAGCACCATTCCCTAGGCCAGGGTCCTGAGTTGTATGCCAATGGAGAAAGTAAGCTGAGCACCAAGTATGCATGCACTCTTTGTCTGAGCTCTTGACTGAGGATGGGATACAACCAGTTGTTTTAAGTTCCTGCTGTGTCATCTTCACTTCTCCCGCTATGATGGACTGTAACCTGAATTGTGAGTTCATGTAAACCCTTTCTCTCCCAGGCTGGTTAATGTCAGGGTGTTTTAATCACAGGGATGAAAATGTAACTAGGACATTGATGGATGATGCATGGGTCACCAGTGCCTGTGTGTGAGTGTGTGTACATGTGCTGACAGGGCTTGTGTGAAGAGGAAGAGTAGAAATGTGAGCAGCAACTTGAGAGGCTGACCGTGACCGATGACAGAGATGAGGCTGTGAGCTCCATCAGGATGTGAAGGGTAGAGAGACAGATTTTAATATTTATTTTTGTAAGAGACATGAACATGTCGGTAAATATCTTACTAAGCAGAAAAGCTGTAGAATATTAGACACAGAACAAGTCCCTGTAAAAGTAGAACAAGGGTCACATGTGCATGCAAAAAGAATTCTGGGAAGATACACAAGAAGTTTATAATGATTTTCCTCTAAGAAGTAGGTCAAAGGGTTCACTGTATTTCTTCCCTGTTTTTTTTTCAACATAAGCATATGTTTTTTAAATAATGAAAACTATTAATTTGATGCCCTCAAGGGCACTTCTTAGACACCAAAAGAATTAATTGATCAAAGGTTTCCCTGGCTTTTAAAATTAATCTTCAATTTA
Organism: Pachyuromys duprasi; assembly: GCA_028658305.1. NCBI lineage: Eukaryota > Metazoa > Chordata > Mammalia > Rodentia > Muridae > Pachyuromys > Pachyuromys duprasi. The sequence goes on from CM053757.1 coordinate 23,211,077, forward strand.
TTAAAGTTACAAATTTATTCAGACCTAAGTTCTTCCATAAGCTTTGAAATTCAGCTTACAAGTCTTATTATTTATTTATAAGTGTAGCAAATTTTAACAGTCACTTTTAAGGGGACCTTTGAGAAATGTCGTGACTCATTTACAAATGTCCTTAATTTAATTGCTGTAAACATTGTAAACTACGTTTGTACTCACTTAACATATTTGGATCTTTTCTTTTAAATACTTCAATTCAAACCTCCTTAAGCCCTTAAGTACCTGCTGTAAATCTAATCTGTTAAAACTTACAAATACTCACAAAAACTTAAATTCTTCTCTGTGCTCCAATACTTAAGTGTAGAAAGGTTTTAACTTAACATCCAATGCCAAAATCAATTTCTCAGACAGTTCACTATAGAATGGAAAGGTTACTTTACAACTCAGAAAGACCACATAAATCACAAGGATATAAACATAGCTTATTTCAAAGCACAAATGTCTTAGTGGGAAGGCTGCTTGACTCTCTTTACATTTCTCTGCTTAATTCTGAAAGATTATCAACATGCACCCACCATTCACCTCCCTTGTCCTGAGATATGAACCATGGGCAAGACCTTATTCTGTGTGCTTTGTACCACACGGGCCATATATATCTATGTACCTGCCCCTGCTTTCTTTCCACCTGGCCTCTGAGCTTTTTCTTCCCTGGCTAAGGGTTTAGTTATGACCCTTTTGTGTTTTTTAGTATCTGCTGGGCATTATTCTTCATTGCCTTATATTTTTGATAGTTTATGCTCAACTTGAAAATGTCACATCAACTTTTTGTCTACCTCTTTATTCAAAGAAATTTAAAAATGTTGACTTCTGGTCAGCATTAGATATATATATTTTTTAAATAATCTTTTAAATTTAATTGTTTTGTTGTAGTTTTTCTTCTTTTAGCTATTTATTTATTTTATGTACACCTGTGTGCCAGAAGAGGGCATCTGGTCACATTATAGATGCTTGTGATCCACAGTATAGATGGTTGTGGTTGCTGGGGATTGAACTCAGGACCTCTGGAAGAGCAAGCAGTGCTCTCAACTTCTGAGCCATCTCTCCAGCCCCAGGATTAGATATTTAAGGTGTGATGGACATTGGAGTCTTCATTTCTTAACACCCCTCCCTTATTTAACACATGCTAGGAAAACTTCTGTAATGTTACTGATGACATTTGTGCTGTGGCAACAAGCAGCCATTTTTGAGGTTTGGTTTTAATCCACCTCTCACTGTCTGGAACACTGAACTCCCTTGCCTACTGTGGAATCATCCTTGCCTGATTCTTGTCCTTCATTCCTGGCTAATGGATAAAAGTCTGTGCCTCTGCCTCCCACATCCACACACCGAAGAGCTACACCCTAAGGTGATGGTACCTGGAGGTGAGCCTATGGGAAGTGATTAGAGAGGAGTCTTATGAATGAGATTGACGTCCCTTTAAAGGACGACCTGCACAGTTGCCCTGTCCTTTACATCATATGAATACATATCCAGAAGTAATCAGTGGACCAGAATACAGATCAGGCACCAAGTTTGCTGGCACTTTGACCTTGACTTTCCAGCCTCAAGAACTGTGAGAAATAACTTTCTGTTACAAGTGACCAGTTTATAGTTTTCTACTAACTGTTGCCTCATGGACTGAGACAACTTCCATGCTTCAAAGGCTGGTTTTCTTAAAATCTTTCTCCTAGGCCTTGTATTTCCACTCCTCGCTCTTGTTGGTAAACTCACCTGCTCTTTAAGTTCAACCAACATCTCTTTGCAAGTGACACTCATGTTTGAGTTTCTACTCTAGACCTTCCCTCTAAGCTCCAGACTGATAAATCCTTCTGCTCACAGGGCACATCTGCTTGGATATCAGTCTGAACTTAAACTTGAGCCCTTTCCGTCCCCTTCTTGGGGCCTCCTCTTGGTGAATTACATTACTCAGTTACACAGCGCATAGTCTGCGTTCTTGGCACTATGGATTCTCCCTATTACATCTGTCATCTCAACTGCACACTCCCATTCTTTTTAGAACACTGAAGTTGCCTTCTCATTGCTTTTCTTTTTATATCTGTTCTGCATTTCCCATCACATCCTCACTTGTTCTCCAAACACCAGCTTCTAAGATGTGAAGTTTTTCACTACCAATGGCCCCTCCATAGTTTACGCGGTTTTAAAGAAAATTATAGAGTTCATAGTGGCCTTTTTACCCTGCCTCTTTCTTCTTCTCCTCAAACCCCATAGCCTAGAGGCATAGGCCTTTCAGTTGCAAACAGGAACCGGTTCTTAAAACCTTGCATGTGCTCTGTTTCTATAGTCTAGAATGTTTTCTTGAGCCTCTCATACCTGGATAACTAGCAAATTTCCTACTTATTTTTCAGATCCAAGTTCAGAACACCTTTCTGCTCTCTCAGTATGATGATATTCAGAACATCACTTCCACTGCTGAATGTGTGTGTGTGTGTGTGTGTGTGTGTAGTCTATTTCCCTCAGTGAACTGTAATTCCCCTGAAGTCAGAAACCATGCATTTCTTCAGCTCTTCAGCTTCTGCAGACCCTGGCAGTTCTTGGTCGATGGGAGGTGTTCAATAAACTAAATGGCACATGATGAGGAGTGCGATTCTAGACACTTGGGTCTCCTGGATGAAGACATTCCTCTGAGGAGCAAATGCTGAGGAAATAGGCATTTTCTCTACATAACTAGAACATAAGGGAGAAAAAGGGAGAGGAAGAGGGGAAGAGGAATAGCCAGAGGTGGTTTACAGCCTTAAATCAGAAGCTAGCTGTGTTTTAAATATTTCCCTGAGGACTATGCAGAGTTATGTCTACACACTAATAAGAACTAATGGGTGTGCTGCTAGATCTCTCCTGAGGGACTGTTGTGCAGAAAAGGTCCATCCTTCGTCCCCCTCCCCCAAGCGCCCTGTCAGGCTTTAGCACATAGGCTCCAACACTTCTGCTGGCTGCTTTGTTCTTCAGTGCCAAACTTCTCCCAGAGTGCACGTCTCACATGGGACACTCTGAAGGGCTTCAGAGCATACCATGAGGGCAGAACACATATGGAGGCACTAATGCCACACAGACTGTGGTAGAAGCACTCAAATACGGAGCCCCTACACATGTATCTAGACACTCATATCTACATCAGTTAAGCGGAAGAGGGTACAGTCTATGGAATGGGCCCCTCCAGAAACACGACTAATGTGTGACAGGCCCCTATATGGGATCTGTGCAGAAAGAGAGAGAGGATGAAGACTCTACCATTGGCCCTCTGAGGTTAGGATTCCAGAGTATCCAGCTTCTTGGCTTCCGCACAACAGGGTTGGTACAGTTTTGTTTTCTGTAGGGATTACTTTGGTTCTTTGTAGTCATTCCTCATCCATTTCCAGCTGCTATCACAGACCACCTGACTGTGTCATATATAAAGGATTATTAGGCTTGCAGTTCTGAGGAGCTAAGAGCATGGTGGCGACATCTGCTCCATTTCTGCTGAGAGCATCTTGATGAAAGGAGGAAGAAGAGCCAAGCTGGTGTGAGTGAGCAAGGAGAAGGCCCAGGTGCACTTGACATGGACCAAATCTCACGGAACAGCATAAGGACCTTCACAAGAATGGCACTCCCATGACCTAATCACCTCTGAAAATCCCAACACCTCTCAACTTTACATTTGAGATTAGGCCCTTTAATAAAATGTGGGTCAACGAACCATATTCAGACCATACCAAGCTCTTGTGTAAAGCCCATCCATGCCAGCACTGGCTTTTCCATTCCTATTACATAGTACATAGGCCATGGGGTTTTGATGGGGATAGTATTGAATGTATAAATCATTTTATCTATAAACCACTTTGTTATATTAGGTATTGTTATATTAACAATGCGCTTTTGTTTTCTTTTTTTGAGGCAGGTCTCGCAATGTGAGCCCAGTTTTGCCTTCAGTTTGCAACCACCCCATGCTGTGGACCTTTTGTCTGTCGACATTACCGTGTTGAAATCAGAGGTACTCTCAACATCCACAAGTGATCCAAAACTAAGATTTCAGCAACTGACGCCAAAGCATATCATAAAGCCCCCGTGTCTTCCTCTCTCTCTCTCCCTGGCCCAGGACATGACCATTCATCTGGACAGCTGTTCCTGTCGCTGTCACTTTTATCAGACATAGAAAACTTCAAATCACCAAAATTGTTAGCCAAATAAACTTTTTTTTCTTGCTGTGGGAGTTGTCTCAAGTATTTTGCTCTGTGTATGTGTGTGTGTGTGTGTGCATGCATGGGGACATCTGCTGCAGATGTGCGTGTGTGCGCATCTGTCTCAGAAGTCAGCCTCATTTGTTGTTCCTTGGATGTCTTCCCATCTATGTCTTTGAGACAGTGCCACTCACTCGTCCTGGTCCCAACCAATAAAGTTGAGCTAGCTGACCCAACTTAGTGTGTCACAGGGACCCTCCTGCCTCTTTCTCCCTGGTGCTGGGGTTACAAACAGGTGTGACTACACCCAGCTCTCTCTCTCTTTTTTTTATTAATTAAATACAGGTTTCAAATGGTAATCAAAGTGAAGACCCTATACTTGTGCAGCAAACATTTTACTGCCTGTTTTACTAACCACATCTTAGGCATCTCAGCTCAATAATGTGAAGCTGCTTGAAACAAGAAGATTATAGCATCTATGTTAAAAATTAATTTTTCTAAGTTGAATGTGTTTGATTTCATTTTCTTGCCCAATTGCCCTGGCTAGACCTTCCAGGATAAAGCAAGTCCTACACAGACAGTCTTCTGTTTTTGTTTGTGATAAAGTTCCCTTTACTTATTTATTTTTTCTGTTGAGGTTGTTTGTTGGCATCAAAGAGGGAGGTTGGATTTGACCTATTTTGTGGTTTTTCTGTGGGAAGCTTTGCTTGTCTCCCCCCCACCCCCCCACCCTACTTCAGTGGTGTCATGTTAAAATAGCTTCTCATTTTTGGTACAAATCTCATTTTGGTTATATTTTGTAAAATTGTATACAATTAGATTTTATACTTTATAAAAATCCAAAATACTATTGGATTCAATTTGATAGTATTTTGTTGAGGATTTTTAGGTACTCAATGCTCATAAACAATACTGGTTGTGGTGGGATCTTTTTGAAATTGCTTTTTATGTCTTTGATATTATGGCATTATTGACCTCCTAGCAGCTGGGATATATTCTTTTTTTTAATCTGTTTTTTTTAAAAGAGTCTGTGCAGAATGTGTGCTAATTTCTTCTTAAATGGTTGATAGAATCTTATAGGGAAGCCAGCTGTGCTTGAAGTTTTCCTTTGGGAAAACTGAAAATTATTAATACTTTTAAATGCCTATTTAGATTTTGCATTTCTTCATGAATCTATTTTAAGAATATTTCTACATCACCTGTTGTTGAAATCTTGTCATACAGTTGTACACAGTACTCATTTTCCCACAAGGTTGGAACTCATATCCGTTTACTTACTCTTGATCTGTTGATTTTTTTTAGCTTCCTAAAAGTTTGGCCTCTACATAGATAGTCTGATTAAGTTTCTCTCTCTGGCACTAGGCATTAAACCCCAGTATGAGTTCTGGAAATAACAGCACCCACACCACCAAGATGAGCCATCTTAGAAGGTCATCAACGTGGTAAAGAAAATAAGGATCGTCCTCTAAACTGCAGATTCCAACTGGCTTTGACTGGAGATTATTGAATTTTATCAGAGAGCTTTACCCATGCGTAAACTTGTTCTTTCCAGAATTCACACTGAAGTTTAATGCTCATTGTCAGGAAGAGGAACTTAATCAGATTATTTATTTAGAGTTCAGACTTTGGGGAAGTGAAAAAAGATCTGTAGATTTTTTTTTCTTGATCAGTTTAGATATAGTATGTAAAATGTTTGATGTGTGCTTGAGAACAATGTGCACGCTCCCTCTGTTGAGTATATTCGTCTACGGATCAACGTGCAGTCGAGATATTTTTAGTGTTATCTAAATAACCTATTTTCTTGCCTGCCAATTATTGAAGGTAGGGCACTAGAGTTCCAAAACATTGTTGAACTTTCCATTTATCCCTTCAAATCCTCAGTTTTTGTTTTACACACTATACTATTAAAGGGTCATATGTATTTGCAACAGTCATAGCTTTCTGTTATAGTTTTGACAGCTTTTTCTTCTCTTTTGTCTGCAGCAGTGGTTACGTTTGATTGTCTGTTTTGTCAATATTGCTGTAGTCACATGTACTATCACTGAAGCTTATAAAGAGAAGAAAGGTAATAGAAACATCAGTGGAATATGAAGGTTAGAAGATCTATAAAAATAACCAATTACTAATGCTTCCTGGAAAGTGTGCTGCGGAGGGAGGATCATGTAATGTAAAGAGTGCTAAATCTACTGGAGCACTGACAATTATGATATGCTTCTGACTGCCTACTCATTTTTTTTTGAAATCTACAGACAAGATTTCTTGACCTTTATCAGGTAAAGTGCAGTATCTTTCCCTAACAGCCATCAGGAAATTTTCTAAACTTCTGCTTGAATCCTTTGTTCTAAATTTATGTAAGGCAGCACCCAGAAAACAGTTTAAATGTTTCCCAGGCCTTACTGACTCATAGGTAAAGCTCTCTGATAAAATTCAATAATCTCCAGTCAAAGCTACTAGGAATCTGCACAGGTTAGGTAGCAGACGATCCTTATTCTTTCCTTTCTTTGTTGGTGGCCTTCTAAGATGACTCATCTCGGTGGTGTGGATACAATTTGTTCTTTCCAGAACTCACACTGGGATCTGATGCCTATTGACATGGAGAGGAACGCAATCAGACTATGTTTTCAGAGGTCAAACTTTTAGGAAGTGATAGGAATCAGACAAAGTCACAGGGCTGGAGCTCATGATTATATCCTGATGGTTATATAAGGGAGAGACCAGAGGACATGTGTGTGCCCTTTGCCTCCCTCTCTGTAACACCCTGTACCGCCTCCAGATTCTGCTAACAATGAAGCCAGCCACAGATGTAGGCCCTTGACCTTAAACCAGAACAGTGACCCAAAAATCTTCTTTGTAAGTAATCCAGGGTTTCATGTTATCAGCAGCAAAAAGAGACTGATGCACTCTGTGCAACTTGGAGAAGTCTCATGTATTTAATTATTTTTTCTTTTTCTTACATTGTCTGAGTTAACTACATTCAGTTCCCTGAGCTGACCATGTTAAAAACAAAACAAAACAACAAACAAACAAATAAACAAACAAAACAAAGAAATTTAAAAAAGCAAGCACAAAAAGCCCTGAGTATGGTGAGAAAGATATGCTCTCCTCTTTTCAAAAAATGTGAATTATTCTTCTAAGAATAAAGATTGCTTCCTGAGGACTTGGCTGAATTCTAGATCCAGCCATCCTTCCTGTGCTACCATATTTGTTTTTTATCACATTCTTCCTGTCACTCAGTTCTTCCCGGATCACCTTCCCAACTTCATGTTTGTTCTCTCTCTTAAAACAATGACAACATAAGAAGAAAAATCCATTAAGAAACGTGGAGTCCAATTTGTGTTGTCCTGAGCAAGAGAGAGTCTTTCTTTATAGCCCTGGCTAGCCTGGAACTCTCCACTGTAGACCAGGCTGCCACAAACTCACAGAGATCTGCCTCTTTCTACCTCTCAGGTGCTGAGATTAAAGGATGCACTGCCACCAAGCCTGGCCGAATCTAAGTCTTTTCTCAGTTTCTGTTTGTCTGGAGTATGAGTACAATTTAGATATGTTTTCTTAGGTCTCAAGATCGTAATCAAAGTACTAATTGGTTTGTCTATAGTCTATCTGATGGGCTCTATTTGGGATAATACGATGCTAAGCTTGCCCAAGTGTTGGTGGAACTTTGTGGCTGTGCAACCAAGGACTCCAGGTTCTTGCTGGCTGTGTGTTGGAAGCCACCATCAGTACCAAGCAGCTGCCCACAGACATGGCGTTCTTCATCACACTTGTGCAGGTTATCAAGTCAACAGGGGGACTCTCTAGTATGCATCCTCTAGCATAAGAGTCATGCAAAGCTAGCACAATCGTGGGAGCGACATGCTGTCACTTTGCTCGTGTTCTGTTGGTTAAAAGCAAGCCACAGCTTTGGGCTACCGTCAGCGGGAGATGTGGAGTGGATGTTGGATGCCAGAGGTCACACGCAGCTGATCAGGAACCTGCCTACTTGTTAGGCTAGAATAGTCCTCAAGATAGATGTCCTGGAGATGAGGGAGGGAGTGGGAGGGTAGGAGGGAATGGGGGAGGGGGCTACGCCTGGGATTCAAAGTACCTAACCTGTGATTGAGATAAAAATAAATAAAATTAAAAAAAAAAGCAGACTGGAGTCAACAGATGATCCCTTCCCAACTAGTACTCGGAAGCAGACCTGTCACCTGTGTGTGGTGGAGGCGGCAGATATCTGCACACTGTCTTCCTTCACCTTACGGGACTGAACAATATGCAGAAAGAAGTGAGGAAGAGCATTACATGGAAATAGAGGCCACTTCCCCTAATACAGTTACTTTGTTTTAAAGCTCTATTGAGAAACGAAGTGACTGAATGATACCCTTTTAATGGTAGCTGAGAGTAAATGTCTTTCGAGAGAAAATGCTCTCTCAGAAAAGATCATTTCTAATGCTCTTTCAAATCATCAATTTGGAGGGAAGAAGGAATGTGATTAGAAGACCAAAATAACAACGAATTTTCAGACCAGCAAAAATGCCGACTGTGTGAATGTGTAATTTAAGCTGCCAGAGTGCTCACACATTTTTGATGCCAAATATACTTAATCAGTAATAATCCTGCCCCTCAAGAAGGTTCCTAATTTGTTTTATTGCCATTTTAGATCTGTCGCCTTTCATTTCCTACAATATAATCAGAGTTCAGTGACTTCGTCTGTGAGCGACACAATGATGAATTCTGGGTGGCAGGGATATTCTTTCATCAAGCCATTTCCTCGATTGTCGCCTCATTTGAATTCACGGCTTTTGGAAAATTCAATTACATTTACAATGTCATCAAGAAAGTACGCAGATAAATAACTGACAGAATAACAGCTCACCTACTCGTCGGTCAGTGGCTGAGGGCCAGCGGAGGGGCTGGAAGAGGTGGGAGAGGACATATCTGATCAAAAGTGTCATAATGAAGTCCTGACACTCTGAGAGCAAGGGGGGAGAGTGACAGTATTAGAGCCTTGTGTGTGAGCGCAGCCTGTGCAGAGGATGAGACCAGAGCCATCATTGATCAGGCCTGCCCTGAAGACCCTCCCTGGAGCTGTCAGTGGACTTCAGCAGCACCTGTGAGGTCTTCATTCCAGGAAGAAAACTAATGATGGGAGATGGGAGGTTCTTATTGCCACCTGTCACCTGGGATTCCCATTGAGCGTCTGCTCCCACACATCAGGGACTTCTGGTAGCTGAGGAGAGGCCTTATCTTGACTTTAATCTTGTCAATAAAGATTCTCTGAGAGGAGAGAAAATGTATCCCTCTTCACAGCTAACATCTGTTGGCAACCTGTCAGAATGATTCAGCCCATTAGCCAACTACTGTCAGAAGAACCTGTCACCACAGAGTCTCTGACCCACAGCCAGACCCCAAATCTGTGCAGTTCTCATTCCCAAGTGCCATCAACCCCGCCCCCGCCCCCCCCCGGAATTTTTACATGGGAAAGCCAGTGGAGAATGGTGACTTCTGGCACCATAATGGTGTCTGTCAGGTTAGAGAGATGGCTGTGAGCACCATTGCTGATCCATGTTCACAGCTACTTTTCAGGGTCTGGACAGGGAAGTTGATGGGATAGATAGCATTCACTTTGTTTTTCCCTTTGGAAACATGCATAATGACCCCAACTAGAACATTCTTTTTTTTTTTTTATTGCATCTTAGCTGATGTCCCTTTAGACAAAACACTCAATATTGAAGAGCTACCTTTCTCCATCCAAGACCCCAGTATGGACACAAATATGCATAGGCACAGGATGAGAAAATTCCCCAGAAAGCACCCACAACAGCATCTTATTATGCACAAAGGGATTGGCTCCAGGAGCCGCGGTGGGTGCCAAAGTCTGCAAATGCGAAAGTCTTTCATGTTAATGTGGCAGTATTTGCATATTACTTCTACAGCCCTGCAGCATACTGTAAGTCATTTCCAGAAGAATTTTAAAAATCAATACAAGGAATACGGCCCCACAAGTACATCTTATATTGTATTGTTCAGGGAAAAAAAGACAAGAAAACAGTCAGTGTATGTTCAATGCACAATTGTATTGATTTGTTGGTGGTGCTGTGTAGGTATCCGAGACAAGGTCTTACCACATGGCCTTGGCTGAACTGGATAGAACTCACCACGTAGACCAGGCTGGCCTTGAACTTACAGAAAACCACCTCTACCTCCTGAGTACTGGGATTAAGGTGTATGCAACCACAGCCTTATACACATATTTTTGATGTGTGGTTGGTTGGCATGGGCAGAGTACCTACACACAATAGTATTTATTCCAGCCAGGTGTTTTCTATCAGAAGTATGTTATCGTCATCAGCTTTTAAAGACATTTTTAATAGAAATTCAAGGTTTCCAGAGCCAGGTGTCAGTTTTCATTAGCTGAAGTCCTCTGCGAACATTCCTGTAGCAGAAAAGAACTGTATTTATTGGCCTGTTGCAGTGAGGGCGATGTGCATCATGGGAGTTGTGAGGTGACCCTATGAGAAGCGTTAGAAAAGACTAATTGTGATTGCAGTAGGTGCTTCAGGGGAGGGTTTGAATGGATTCTATTGGGTGACAGGGGTATCTACAGCTGCGTATCTCCAGGACTCTGGTTATACGGCAGAAGGAATAACTCACAGTGAATGTGGCCATGCGAACATAAGCAGTGATTACTCATCACCCACACAGGTGAGCTGTCTCCTGTTAGTGCTTGAATCTATCACATTTGCTGTGGTCTGTGCTTTGTATCTCACACTCATGTCGTCTGCTCTCAGGTGAGGCTTTACAATGCTCTTGTTTTTTTCTTGCTCCGTTGCAGTCATGGCCTTATCTGATGTTACATTCTGTGAAATCATTCATGTACAACAGGAGAGCACGGGGCTCCGCTGTGGGGACCAGGCTGGCTCCTGTCTATAGGGGCCACAGGGCTCTGTCTCAATAGCAAGCATTTCCACAGTTAAAATGCCATCTTCCTATCCATGTTCTCAGTTATTTTACTCTCTTCTCAACATGATTAAGCACCTGCTCTATGTCAAGTGTCAGGTGATGGGGCAATAGCCACAAGATGAAGTCTCTGTAGCCCTATTTTCCAAGTCCCTTGGCCTTCAGTGGAGACAACTACAGTCTCTATGGTGGATGCTTAATTAGAGAGTCACCAGGTGTTCTCAGCTACAATTGGGTGTGACTCAGCATAGTCAGGGGAGCATTAGTCTAAGAGCTAGCCTCACACAGCCTGAAACCAACTCAGGAAAAAGAAGGGGAAAGTGTTTCCCTTGGGAGACTCTCAGTGGAGAGAAAGCTGCAAATGGTTTAGTGGGAGCAGGAGTGAGGTGTGAGAGTAGAAAATAGTTAAGGAGTCCAGTAGAGAGACCACTCAGTGGTTAAGAGCACCTACTTCTTTGAACAGGACCTGAGTTCAGTTTGAAGCATTTGATATCTCTGGCACACACACACACACACACACACACACACACACACAATCACGATCACATGAAAGAAATCGAGAAAGAATTAGACCTGTAGGGATCTCAATAAACTCTTTTGGAAGAGTCTTGACTGATTTTGGCCTGACGGGAAATCATAGGAATGCAAAAGAAGTTTGCAGCTAGGAAGAGTCATGGTCTATCTAACATGTTATAATCAGCCTCATGAAGATACGCTTACGGGATGATGAAGAGAAAGAAAGGAAGACTGACACTGGTGGCCCAACTGGACACTTTTTGAGCCGTGAGCAAAGATCCAAGGACATATAACTGCTTCTAGTTCTGGGATCTGGAGAACAAAGAACATGGAAGTTGAAAGTTTCTTCAAGAGCTCTAGGCACACTGCCACCTCTATCACTGGCACTGGTGCCCACTTGGCACTCGACATGTGCCCAGCATAATCCTTAGTGGATTATTACATTACAATGGAATCGGTGCTCTTTTGCATCTAATTTAGAGATAAGAATACCAAAGCAGAAACGGGTTAAGCAGTTTTCTCCCTACGGTCCAGCTCATCACCATGAGAGCTGGTGTTGGGGTTTATTATCTCTCTCTGGGCATGTCTGAGAGCCCTAAGTGCCAAGTTCTTCTCTAAATATGTCGTGCTTTGTTGTTCATCTGGGTCTCAACTATGTGTAGTTCAGGGATGTACATAGCCAAGGTTGGTGAAGGTAGGCCCAAGCGCTGGCGGGAAGACACGTCAGAAAAGGACTGAAGGCTTAGTGGCTTAGTTTGTTTTCTGCTGCAATTACAGAGTATTGAGTCAGGATAGTTTATTTTTTTAAGCAAAGAAACAAACAAATAAACAAAACAGGATTTTTTTTTTTTGATTCATGGTCCTGGGGACTAAGAAGTCCAAGATCAGGTGGCTGCAACTGACGAGCAACACATGCTGCTTCAGCTCATGGTGGAAAACACGAGCACATGTGAAAATAGAGGAGATTCAACTCTTGCATCAGGCAACTGGTCCCAATGAGAAAAGCACTCATCCATCCATGAGCGCTCCACACCACGGTTCATAGACCTAGCCCCATGGTCTACTTATCAACACTGCCATGCTGGAGACTTGAGCCTCCATGTGTTGTTTGGTGGGAACAAATCACACTCAAACTACAGTGCTCAGAAAATTCGAGTCCAAAGTGCTTGTGTAATTGTTATAAATGAACGAGTTGGCCGACCAACCATCTCCCTTCTACATAGACAGCAACAGAAACACCGTGGAGCCAAGACAGAAAGGGGCTGGAGTGTCACTTCTGAGGAAGCTTTCTGATGGAGTGCCATGACTATCAACTATGATGTCGGCAGCACAGGAAGACTTTGCTGCCTAGACCTAAGCATGGGCCTGTGCACAAGTCAGTGGACAAGTGTCTTGCTAGGTCACTTAATGCTATGGATTTCAGTGCTCCTGTCTGTAGGATAGAAACAACAATGCTCATTTCATAAAATGTGTGTTTTAAAGACTTATTTATTTAAATTGTTGTGTGTATTGGCATTGTTCATGAATGTGTGCCTGTTTATCACACATGTACAGTGCCAGAGGTGGCCAGAATAGGGCACTGATCTTTGGAACTGGAATTACAGAAGGTTGTAAGCTACATGTGTTCTTGGAACCAAACCTAGGTCTTCTACAAGTGCTCTTAAACCCCGAGTCGTTTCTCTAGCCACTGTTCCTTTTATTTTATAGCCAGGACTCATTAAGTAGCTGTAGCTGAACATGGACTTTTGCACCTCCTGCCCCCACTACTCAAATACTATAATTACAGGCCTGTGACACCAAGCTTGAGATAAAAAACAGGACACTCTACCAACTAAATTACATCCCGAGCCCTAGAAAGTCCATTTAAAATGTCTATTAAGGTACACAATGGATAATGGATGCTGGGTAAAGGACAGGTTAAATAAAAACCAGGCATGTTAGTATAGTATTATGAATCACTACATGGCTCAGTTTTATTTCCCCAGCTTGGGAGAGAAGTGAGGGCAGGCCTTGTGTTGGCTGCAGAGCAGTTCTCCACTATTTGTGTACAGCGCTCTTTTACTTGTAGCTTTGTATCTAGCCTCGTCTTGAAAAACTATCAAAGGAATGGGTGTGGCTTTGGGTCTTATTCTCCATGGAGCTCTGTTCCATAGGCAACTATTTCTATTAAAGAGTTGCCATGGCAACCTGTCCATTCAAGGGGCTTGCAGGTGGCCCACTCTTCTCCCAAGATGTGGGCAGCTGTTCCTCCAAATGCCAGGGGTCTCAGAGACTGGGGAGAAACAGGGGAGAAACAATGAAGTAAGTTCTCCCTGTAGGTCTAAAATGTGGGTCTAAGATGATATAAGATCTAACATTTGGGAGATGCACAAAAGATGGAAATAAACTACAAGTCAGCATAATACTATGGGTTCTGGAACAGAGTAATCTTCATGAGCACAACAATATAAGACAGCCTCTTGTAATAAGGCATCAATAGTGGAGATTTCCCTGGGGATTGTTTTGTCCTGAAATAGTTTCACCCACCCATCCATGTATCCACCTACTCATTCACCTACCCACCCCTCTTATTCATTCACTCATGCAAATTAATAGATTAGACCAATATAAATGTGGTTTCTGTCTTCAATCAGGTTACAGAATGATGGGCTCTGTGTTACTGAGGTACTTGAGGTAATCTGGGAGAATTTATTAGGGTAAGAGAGATCAAGCTTGATATTTGAATGGATGAGTAGATATTGCACAAGAGAAAAAAGGAGGGGAACAGTTGTTCTAGATTGAATAAATGACAAGTTTAAAAATTTTCAAAATGAGATGAAAAAACACATATATATATCCAAACTCAAGACCATTTGTCTCAGGCAGGGTCTTTATTTTAAGCAACAAAGACAAATGTTGATTTGTCTAAACAGAAAAAAAATTATTCGGTAAGGTGATTCAGCTCACTGATCTCTGAGAGGCAGTCTAATCAACAAGTGTGTGAGCTAGGAGAAGCCCATGAAATAACACCACAGAACAGTCCTCTGAAGACATTCCTGACAGCTGGCACTGTTTGTTGTGGCTGCGTGGCCAACATTACTGAGGCTGATTTTGGATGTTGGACCTGAGAAATTCATGTAGGAGATCCTTTGCTATCCCTTTCACAAACACAGCCTCTGTGTGGCTCCTGATCCTTCAGGTCATAGATTTCATATTAAACCTTAGGGTACAAGAGTTTAATCAACTGGCCTAGTTCATCAATGTTCACTATAGCTGCAAAGGAGTCTAACATGGTTAAATTAGCTTTGTGGTAAGAATAGGCCCTGCCTCATAAGTCATGATGGTAAAACATTAGAGAAATGCAGTCATCGAAACTCTACCCATGAAGTAAGACATGGTAATTACCTTCAAAGTTATATGAAGCCTAATATAAGCCACAGCCCAAACTGAAAATGATATACTAGTGCAAAAAATGTAGGACATCCGCAGCACAGAAGATAGACAAGAAATAGAATGAGTTAGCATTAGGTTCATAGCTTGTGGTGTGAAAGGAACTACACTGTTACCCTGTGTGACTAATGTTAATCCTGACACCTCATTGTCTCTCTGAGGTAATATAACTAGAGGCATAAAAAGGCCTTCCTTTGACAGCGGTGTCCTCCAACATCTACTTTCCCTCCATCAGCCATTAGTCTAGTGTTCCAGGAACAGTTTCTGTTTCATTTTAATGATATGTCAGCTCTATACATTCACAGCTGAAATTTCACAATTAATTTCCCCAAAGTCCTTGACATCTCTTCCAATATTTCAGGCTCCGGCATAATGAATACGACACAACTGCTTAAATACTGATAGATTTTGAAGTCTTCAATGATCTGCATCTAAGAGAGAGCTGAGGGGACTAGAGGAAGAGAATTTAACACTAGAATAAGAGCACTAACGGAGGCCCCACATACAGGATGGGACATTTATGTTACAGTTTCTCTAAATATCTTTTCCTAAGGACTGGACAAACAAATCTATTTAAGCTCTTTAGTTGTCACATAGGGCCAAGGGATAGTATATTCTTTTCCCTAAAATCCTTTTGCTTTACCTCAACTTACTTCTGCACGTCTGCTTTGTCGATGCCAGTATAGGTTTTTGAGAAAGTCCACATTCCTCTAAAATTCCATCTGTGCTTATGGTGTGTAGAATCTTAGCTTTTGTTACACTTCAGTGTTGTAGTCTCCAGAGCCCACGGCTGTAGTGGGAAGACTTGGGTGAACTAGGCTTGTAGACAGGAACAAAGATGCTGGCTAGTTGAGTTTAACCTGAGGAGATCATCCCAAGTTTTCAGGTTGTCCTGTGTCCCCACAAATACCCCTTACACTTGAAAAGGAATGCAGAATATTGAAACTCAGAGATTACAAGATTCTATGTTGATTTTGAAGAGGGAGGAAAGTGGACATGAGCCACAGGTGACCCCTGCAATCTGTAACAAGCAAATGGAATGGAAGAGAATAGAGTGGAATGGAATAAAACAGATGTGTGATTAATCTTGTTGGGCAGCTGAACAGGACTTAGAATCACTTAGGAGACATACTTTTGTGTGTGTCTATAAGGGTTAACACCAGAAAGGGTTAACTTAGGAGGGAAGCCTTCCCTCAAAACAGTTGTTATCATCACATCGACTTGGGTCCTGGAGGACATAAACACGGGAAAGGGGAAAGCCAGCAGAGTACCAGCATCTACTTCTGAGTGTGGCCAACTGCGTCATGCTTTCAATTTCACACCTTTACATCATGCACCGAAATAAACCCTTCCTTCCCTAAGTTGCCTTTTGTCAGACATTTCATTACAGCAATGAGAAAAGCAACTAATAAGAGATTGGTACCAACAAGAGGACTGTTAGTTAACTCAGGCCATGAGGTCGTAGGTCTTTGGGACTGTTTAGCGGGAGGAATATGAAAGAGTTCGGAGGAGCAGGTTACGGAAACCCTAGACTATAAGCAGAGCTGAAAGGACCATTCTTAAGGGAAATCGGAAGATCAGAATGCTGAGGAAAATGCAAATAGTGGAAGCCAGGCTCAGAGGGGATAAGAACTCTATTAAAAATGTTATATTCTGCAATAAATAAATAAATAAATAAATAAATAAATAATAAATAAATAGATAGATAGATAAATGAAAATAGTAAATGTATACATACGTATATACATACATACATACTTAACTACATTCTTCCTGGAAATTCTGCATTCTGTCCTGAAAATCTGAATCAGATTACATTCCAAAGTAATGGACTAAATTGTTTAGGAAAGAGAATTTCAAGACAGCATGTATGTTGATTTTTTGTTTGTTTGTTTGTTTTTGTTTTTAGAGACAGGGTTTCTCTGTGTAGCCTTGGCTGTCCTGGACTCAATTTGTAGACCAGGCTGGTCTGAAACTCATAGAGATCCACCTGCCTCTGCCTACCCAAATGCTGGGATTACAGGCGTGTGACACCATACCCAGCCATAGCATACTCACCATAACAGCATGTATGTTAATACAGGCTGTAGCGTGGTTACTGTTTACTACTGTCAATCAGAGCTACAGGGAAACAGAACAGGGTATGTACTTTGGAGAGAAAATGTGAATGAGGAGTTTTCAGTTTTAGATCAGTCTGCTGTGAAGAATGGAGCTGTAATTGTTAAACAGAAACCCCTTATTCTAGATTGGAACAATAGGAAAGATGCCCTAAAGGCAAGAATCCATCCTTTAAATATTCCAACTGTGAAGATGCAGACATTTCCTATCTAGGAATGGCACAGTATGCATGCTCTGCTTGTAAACAGCCACCCAGAGGAGTATTTTCCCAGGTTCAATTGCCAAAGCACACAGAGGCCACAATAGCTGTGGTTGAGGAGACACGGGCTACATCTCAGGTTGGTTGTCAGTATCACCCATATGGTTTTGCAGACACGAACACCAACAGGTTCCAGAAAACAGTTCAGTTCAGGAAATTTATAGCAGGGGCGGATTCTTTGAGACAAGGTCCTGAGAGGCCATTGGACAGAGCTGTGAAGGGAAAGCCCAGTTTGCCATGGCAACCCCAAGGGCCGTGGGGCATCTGCTAAGTAAAGGTGCAGACACTGAAAGAAGCTAACCCGAGAGAGAGGCTATGGGTGCTGCAGGCAGTGGAACTGGAGGGAAGACACTGTCCGAGGCCCGTGGAACCTAGATGCTGCTAAAGTCCCAGCAGCTGAGCACAGAGATTCAGGATTTGGTGTTTGCCCTGCTGGGTTTCAGCCTGGCTTTGCTGTAGTCTTTTCTCGGTAGCCCCCATCTTTTCCCTGTTGGAATGGGTTTTGGTTCTTCTTTGCCGCTGTACATTGGAAGTAGGCAACTTGTGTTTTGATTCTACTGGGTGCTCACAGTGAAGTTTGAGTCTCCACAGACATTGTGGATTTTTCATCAGTGTTACAACTGTTAAGACCTGAAGGACTCCTGGGCAGGAATGAAATACATGTTACACTTAGGAGGCATTCATTAGCCGTTGAAGACTGTGAGAATGTCGTGATTAAATGTGATTCCTTGGGGGTCAGGTTGACCAAAGGTGGACTCAATGGTAAATCTTGATTTCAACATAATGGAATTTAGAGTCACCTGGAAGACACACCTCTGGGTGTGTCTATGAGTGTGTTTTCTCTTAGAGGGTAGCACCACCCATGGACTGATCCTAGAGTAACGTAACAAAAAAATTAACAGAAAATAAGTTAACAGAGAAAGGAAGAGATCAACCAGCTTTCATTCCATTCTGCTTCTGACTGAATGCTGTGTGTCTTAGCCTTCTACATATTCCTGACCATGATAGTACCTTCAGGCCATAAATAAGAATAAACCCTCCATCTTAAGTTGCTTTTTGTCAGCTGTTTTGCCACAACAGGAAGTAAGTAGCTTCTCCAGAGCCTCCTAAGGAAGTTCAGCCCACACTGAGACCTTGGCTTTAATTCAGTGAGATTTATTTTGGACTTCCGACCTTCAGACCACTAAGATAATAAATCGGTATTATTTTAAGCCAGTCACTGAGTCATAGTTTGTGACAGCAACAGTAGGTAAAGGATATTTTCTGAATTGCTAGGACCTTTCTTTCTTTCTTTCTTTCTTTCTTTCTTTCTTTCTTTCTTTCTTTCTTTCTTTCTTTCTTTCTTTCTTTCTTTCTTTCTAGATTAATTGCTATTCTTTTTTTAATGTAATTTATTTATTTTTATATTAATCTCAGGTTAGGTACTTTGTATCTCAGGCATAGCCCCCTCCCTCATTCCCTTCCACTCTCTCCATCCTTCCCTCATCTCCTCCCTGCCCCCCTCCAAGTCCACTGATGGGGGAGGACCTCCTCCCCTTCCATCCGATCCTAGTTTATCTTGTCTCTTCAGGGCTGGCTGCAATGTCCTCTTCTGGGATCTAGCTAGGCTGCTCCTCCCCCCGGGGGGGGGGGGGGGGGAGGGTAGAAGAGCCAGCCATTGAGTTCATGACAGAAATAGTCCCTGTTCCCCTTACTAGGGTCTCCAGTTGGATACTGAGCTACCATGGGCCACATCTGAGCAGGGGTTCTAGGTT
>CM053757.1:23230778-23256731 GCA_028658305.1 Pachyuromys duprasi
GGGGGTGCCAGGAAGTGTTCCCACCTGGGACCAGGTTGCTTTGGATTCTTTTCTCTGCTGTGTGACTTTGCAGGATGGGGGATGGGGTGGGAGGGGTGGTGTCCTTAGCCTCCAGGCCAGACCTTCCTGCTCTAACCTGTCAAATAACTGAGCCCTGCCCTGGAGCAGTTCTCTTTTGTTGCGTGTATTATCGGACCCCTTGTAACGGGTTGTTCAGGCTGACATCACAGATACCACTGCAGAGCGGCTTAACAACAGCCAGGCACTGGCGCCGGGTTCTGAAGTAGAAGGCAGCTCAGAAGACCTTTCTCAGCTTACACATGACCCTCTCCTTGACTCCCAGGGTTTCCTCACTCTGTACATTGTATGTGTGTGTACATGTGTGTGTATGTGTGTGCCCATGTGTACATGTGAGCATGTGCACATATGTTCATGTTGCAGGTGCACATGTGTGTGTGTGTGGAGGCCATAGGTCAACCCAGGTTATTATACTCAGATGCCATTCACTTTGAGACAAAGTCTCACTGACCCAGAACACTCTGAGTCTGGCTAGGTTGGTTGGCTAGTGAGGTCCAGGGATCCACCTGTTTCCACCTCCCCAAAGACAGAATTATAAGTGCATTTTACAACACTCAGCCTTCTCCCATGCCCATGGCTTCTGGGAATTAAATTTGAAACTGAGTTATCAACTGAGCTGCCTGCCCCATGCCTAACTATCTTTTTATCAAGACTATTTAAATGGTAACATTCTGAAGTATTAGGACTGGGGTTATTGTAGGAGAGATATATTGTGGCCTGTGACACCTCGATTGTCCTCCATGGGCAATCAGCTAAACCCTGGCCATAGGGCTACAGGGCCATAGGGCTCCAGATTCTTCAGGCCCACCTGCAGGCTGGTAGACTGCCTGCTTCATGTAGGTACCCTTCCATGATAGAACTGTGGATTGAGGCTGACAGCCATCGAGGGGAAAGTGGCTGCAAGTCTCCAGGGCTTATCATATCATTCCAACTGTTACAGCCTGGAAATACCAGAGGAAGTGATTCCCCAGGCCCAACATCCCTATGAGCGGCCTTTGCCACCCCCATTGTAAGCTTAGCTTAGGATGGCCCCTCAAGGTGGGTAAACTTGACTGCCTGATTCTCACACCATCAAGCAGCAAGCCTCTTACTGACAATCAACCAGAAGTGACAGATGGACAGAAGCCAAGTGTCCCCTGTCCCCACATATCTTGCCAGGGTCCCTGACATGGTTGGGGAGTAAGCTGTGGTGGCAGGTAGCAAGAGGCCCTTTCCTTGAGGGCAGCCCAGGGCCTGGGCATAGGGCCAAGGCTGCAGCCTCGTCCCTCACCTACAGCCACCCTATTTCTGAGCTTCACAGAGCTGCAGACTGTGAGGTTAAAATTCCTTCTCACTTGCATCTGGCAGCATGGGACCAGGGAACAGGGGAAGGGGTAGGGGAGGTCCAGGGTTTCTGATTGTTTCTGGGATCTACATTGGAGATGCTAAATACCTCCTTCCCAATTCCCATGGCTCCTGTAAGGAACAGAAGCTGTGGAAGGAGGCAGAAAAGTACAGGCAGCAGCAAAGGGTGGCAGTGGAAAGGACCCCGTGGTCCAGAAACCACTACAATTGCCTGGTGTGGCTTCAGGGCCCTCTAGGCTTCACACCTTGGGGCATGAGGGGGCACAGCGTGATCTCCAGGTGGCAGGCAGATCCAGCAGTGACACAGCCCCTGCCTTAGATCTGAGTTCAGCACAAGCTGTCTGAGTGTGTTCTCTGTCACTGATAACATGCCGCCACAGACTAAGTTATGAAGACAAGTGGCTCGTTTTGTCTCATGGTTCAGAGGACCTTATATGGTGGTGCTCTTCTGGCTGATAGAGTCCCTTGGCCAAGCACACATGGGGAGAGACAGAGAGTGATAGAAGGAATGAGCCAGACTGTCACAGTGGCCCCACATAGAGCATCCATCACAAGAATGATTAGTCCCCTCATGAAGACCTTTCCCTAATCGCCTCTTAATGGCCTCACCTGATCCCACCTCTTGATATGTCATAATGGGGAGTGTCTTTCATGTGTGTTTCGGAAGAGACAAATCACACCAGAGCTCTAGTACAAACCCTGAGCTGAGAAGCTGGACATAGCACTTCCAGCAGAAGCCACTAAGGTGCAGAAAAGGACATGAGGTGTGTGGTGTTGGTCAGCCTGAGGCTTGAGTCTGATTCTGCAGAGACCCCCCGTTGGCTCAATGATGCCCCAGGGTTTGGCTCACCTCAAGGCAAGGGATGCATGCTCCCCTACTCTTGCATGGTGGCTGCAGTCTCCAGGGAGGATCGGCTGTGTGTGCCTGAGGCTCCAGGTGCCAAGCAGTGAAAAGGCAGCTCCCTCTCCTGGGACAGAATTCCAGAGGGTGACGGTGACAGCAGGGAGACACTGAGTTGGCATGAAGGGTATTGTGAGCTGAGAATACATAGTTAGAGCAGCTGCAGGGTAGGCCCCTCCCCTGGGGCTCTCTTTTCTGTCCAGGGTGACACCTCTGCAACTCAGTGGCCGCTGTTCTTTGGATGTGGCTGTTTCCCAGTGACTTCATGTGGTAGTCCGCATGGTCCGCATGTGAACATGTGAGGCTCTTTGGGAAATTTAAGATGTGCTAGCTGCCTTATTCAGTGTGCTGCTCCTGAAAGGGACTGAGGTAGTTCTCATGGGACCCTGAGTTTATTCTCTAAAGAGGGTTGATTTAAATCCCCAGTCTCATCTCTCTGTCTTGTCTTATGCTCGCTGTCTCTCTGTGTATCTCTCTCCTTCTCTGTCTCTCTGTGTCTTTCTGCTCTGTCTCTTTCTCTCTCTCATGCTCACCTACCATGAGGTGACATGAGAACCCATCCTGAGGACCCTCATCAAAGCCAGTGTCAGTCATGCTGGACCTTATACTTCTAAAACTGTTAGCAAGGCAAAACTCTTTTTCTTCATATAGTAGCCAGAACTTGAAGCATTTGGGTTTAGTAATGCCATAATTCCTCTCCCAGGGCACTTCCAGCCAGAAAAGATTATTTTAATGCCTTGATCTTCCAAGAAACTTGGGTAATCAAGCCTCAAACTATTCCACTGAAATCCTCACCCCACCTCATTTCCATCTGGGTGATATACAAGCTCGTATCCCAGCTCTTTAATCTCTGTAATGCATGTAAATAAAACTAGTTCCCTTCGTGTTCATCTATCTATGGTCAATTAATTCACAGCAGCTCATCTCATCATTAGAACCTAGGCTGGCAGAAAGTTTCCCTTCATACAGAATATGAGAAGCACTCAGATAGCAAAGTAGGAGTTCCGGGCATGGTGAAAGAGGCCCAAGGGGTCAGCGCGGTGCAGGCTGTATCTAAGTGTGTACTCAGGTACACTGCAGACGTGTGAGGCCCCAGGGTGCACTGCTCAGTGCGGGGTCCTGATTGGAGCAGGCAGCAGAGGTCCCTGAGGCAGCCCTCCGGCAGATGAGACATCAGAGAAGAAACACATGTGAGTGAGGGGCACTGAGCACCGACCTGGGGTGGGGAGGTGTGTGGGCGGCTTTGAAATGCTATGGACCTGCTCTCAGGGGAAGAGGATGAGAGAGCACGCTGAGGCCTGTGGGGCTGGAACATCACCTGTGGTGGGCTCATGCGGGTGTCAAGGCAGCCTTGCAAGGGGACGCTGGAAAAACAAATGAAGTTCTCTCAGGGATCAAAGGAAGCAGCTGCGGAGCTGCCGAGAAGCAGAGGGTTGGGGAGGAGGGGTAGCATATAGTCCAACTTGACAAGAGTCCTGCTTCCTCTCTAGTATGCTCTGCTGTGTCACGCCACCTATGCCTGCTGATCCAGCGTAGTGTGAGAAGAGACTGGACAGAGCAAGGGGCCCGGGTGAGGGATCGCCTTCCTGCCATGGCCACTGTCCAGAGTGGCCACTTGAGGCTCCTCCAGTGCTGAAGGGGAGGCCGTGGTCTTCCCAACCCCTTCCCTCCCTGTTTGCTGGGGTCTCTCGGTGCCTTTCACGCTCGCTCTCCATCTGGCTTCACATCTGAGCTCTGTTTTCCTCAATTGGTTGTGTGTGCTCTCTCTGTGCCCTGTTTCTGAGCTCCTGAACAGGGTCTTACATTGGCATCTGTTTTGAGGATAGTCTTATTGAACATGCGTTTATGGTCCTGAGGGGCTGCCATGAGGAAGCTTACACATGAGAGGCATGTGGATGCTTCACCCCAAGCACACCCTGGCATCGGAGAGAACTGCAGAAGCAAAGCCACCTGGCAACCCTTCCCCCTCCTCCTCCTCGGAAGCTCTTCCTGTGAGGTGAGTCTCCATATTCTCTCTATGCAACCCCCAGCTTCACTGAAGATGCAAAGACACACAAGTTCTGGGACAAACAGGCCTTGACGAGACCTCTTGTTCATGACCACCAAATCACAGCCCCTTTGTTCAGTCACGAGTCCTTATATCATGGCTGTCATGAGGACACACCTCCTCCCTGTTGCTTTGCGTCTCATTTGTGGAGACTCTTGGAACATCACACTAAGAAACTATGATTTTCTCCTCTTACTCTGTTGCCTCGGCTGTGAACCTAACCAAGAGTGAGTGGGCATTTTTTTCTCTCCTGAAGATGCATTTTGAAAGCAGGTGTGTGTGTCTATGTATTTATGTCTGTATATGTGTGAATATGTGTGTGTATGTGTGTATATGTATGTATGTGTGTGATGTTTCTGTATGTGTATATGTGTGTATACATGTATGTATACATGTATGTATATTTGTGTGTATGTATGTGTATCTGTGTGTGATGTATGTATATGTGTGTGGTGTATGTGTTTGCATTTGTGTGTATATATGTATGTGTGAGTATGTGTTATATGTTTGTATACATGTATGTAAGTGTGTGTGTATCTGTGTTCATGTGTGTGTCTGTTGTGTATATATGTATGTGTGTGTATGTGTGGTATGTGTATATTTGGGTGTGTATGTGTTTTCGGTGTGTGTGTATACATATATATGTATATACGTGGTATGTGTGTACGTGGTGTGTGTACATGGTGTGTGTGTGTGGGTGTGTGTGTGCTGAAGGAGCAAAGACCCTGAGAAACTTGTAGGTTCTCAGGAGCTGGCCAGGTAGCAATATTCTTTCTGGTCTAGTCCGATCCTCTGGCTGGGAATGAACCTGTAGGCAAATTCCTGGTCTGGAAGTCTTCCACTACCCCTGTGTGCTCACACTCACATGTGTGCACACACCTGCACGCTCACACTCATGCGTATTGACATGCAGCTCCCTGCCTCCCCGCCAGATGCTGTACGGAATCAGTGCTGGGTGCAAGGCAGTCACCTGAGCTTCCAGAGCCTCCCAGTCCCATGAAGACAGAGAATCGCTGAGCAGGACAGGTGGACCCCACCGTTCTGACCACAAGCATAGTGGCCACTCCTGTGACCCAGCAGGAGGCCTGCTGACCTTTGAAGATGAGGCCTCTGCCCAACCTTGCAGCATTCTTCACCTGCTTCCGGCATCACCGCCTGTCAATTAAGTCTTGAATGGCCAGGCATATTTGCATAATGGCTCTTCCTTCCCTTTCTCGTGCATTAATTAATTGCGCTAGAATTCTGTTTTTCCTTCTCTTTGCCTAAAGCAGCAGCTCTATAACTTTATGGGCCTCCGTATCCATCAAGGGGAACTTGGGAAAATGCAGGGACTCACCCCTACCCTCTGCTCACTTCAGAGCTCTGCAGTGCGGCTAGAAGCGAGATTCTTACTTCATCTAAGACAGCTTCAGCCAAGGCTTCATCACTGATGCCTGTGGGCAGGGAGGGCCCAGGTAGATGCAGGCTGAGGTAGAGGGATAGCCCTCACCCCAGAGATCCCCAGGCAGGACAGATGGGGAAGACCTCTCATCTCTGAGAGGAGGGTAGGTAAGAGGCATCATTGCATAACCAGTCAGAATCGGAGCCTTTAGCTAGCCCTGTCCTTCCTCCTGGGAGACTGAGTGGTGCACCCAGCTCAACTCCTGGTCTCCCACACTTGCCACCAGGGACAGTGACCCCTTCCAGTCCTCCTCACAGATGAGGCCACAGGAATATGGAAGCAGAGTGGGAGTTGCCTGTTCTTTGTTCAAGGCTCCAGTCTGGTTTGATGCAGAGTTTTGAAACACGCTAAAAGATACCACCTCAGGGGATGGATGTTATTTTGGGGCCCCCAACATTATTGTCTGCTAAGTTTGCTGTACACACAGACACACACACACACAGACACACACACACACACAGACACACACAGACACACACACACACACACACACACACGTTTTAAAAGGTGCCTTGAGTATCATCAATGATCAGTTAGTGTTGCTCTGGGAAAACACCTTTGCTTTTGTGGCATCTGTCTGTTATTAATCTAAGATCTTCCCATGTAGGAAAGAGCAAGAAGACACAGAAAGCAGGAGTCTAGACTTCAGCAAAATGTCACCAGGAAAAAGCTAGGCTGGCGGGTAGAAGTTGTCCAGTGCATGGCCTGTGGCTCCCTCTGCTGGGCATCAGTAGAACTGGCTGCTGAGGACCACAACCATGGTGTGCAAGGAACAGCATGGTAGCTGGCTAGGAGCTGGGCTCCCTCTTCCAGTCTGTTCTTGGAACAGGTTTGTCATTTTATCCTCTGGGTCACCCCATGTTTCTGAATGCCACTCCATCTGTCTGTAGGGCCAGCCATGACTGAGCTGCCTGCCTGTAGCATGCAGGTACACGCCCACCTGGGCCAGAATGGCTAAGCCTTCCTTCTTAATACTTCCAGTCCTGATCCCTGGGGGTGGGGTGGGGGTGGGGACATGATGGCTTCTGTTTGAGTTGCCATATGATTTGGGAGTTGGTTTCAGACCCCAGAGTCTAGCATTAATTGAACACTGATGATACTCAAATCACCTTTCAAAAATGTGCTCTCTGTGTGTGTATACAGCAAACTTAGTAGTACAATAATATTGGAGCCCCCCAAATAATATCCAAAGTTCAGTGCTTTGATGTGCTGAGCTGCAGAGAGCCTTAGAATCAAGGAAGGTCTTCTACCCTCCTCCAACTCTTTATTCTAGTTCTCCTGATAGGCACAGGGACGGACTTTCCTGTGTGACTCACATAATGTCCTTAAAAAGTTATCTTAAACCCTTCCTATGTCTCTTATTAAATTCAGGAAAATTCCAGAGAATTATGAGTTGTCCTTTACACCCACACAGACATTCCATCCATTCTTCAGGAGTAAGTCTGAGTGCAGGGAGTCTTAAGGCCCGTCCATCCTAGAGGAACTATTGGCAGTCATTGGTTGTTGGGGAGGAGGAGTCATATTCTTTTCTTTCCTTCTTTGCTTTTTGTTTTGTTTTGGTTTTCTTTCTCATAGACCAGGCCTTGAACTCACAGAGATCCACATGCCTCTTTCTCCCTGAGTGCTGGGATTAAAGGTGTGTGCCACCACACCCGGCTAGGAGGGGTCATTTTCTTCAGTGGTGTAGTCACTGACAAATCGTCTATGTTCCATTAACCTCACCCCAGCCCCCAACACACACCATGATCATGAAGCAACCCTATTAAACTCTGTGGACCACACGTAGGGAGAGACATAAGGGCAGAAGGGAACTTCTTAGGAAGAAAAAGAGCTTCAGTGGAGGAAGGAGGGGGATAAGAGGGTGAATATGAGGGTGTAAATTAACAAAATTCATTGTATGAAGTTATGAAATTGTCAAAGAATGAAGCATGATGACAGAAGTCAGTCTTAATTCATAGGGCAGTACTACCTCTCACCTTCCCTAGCTTATTCACAGGCTGATCTGGCTTAGCTGGATCATTCGTACATCACTGCCTGATCCAATAGCTACTGGAGTCCACCCCCCTCTAGCGTCCCCACCTATACAGGATGCTATATAAACACCCATTGTAGTTTGACTCTGCCCGGCTGCTGGTGCTGAAGGCTCTGGAACCTTCAGGAGGTGGGGCTAAGCTGGCAAAAGCGAGTCACTGGGGCCTATGCTGGCCATGTTTGCCTTGACATTCTCTGCTTCCTGCTCCACCGTGAGGTGAATAGCTTCTGAGATATGCTCATGCCAGCATGAACCCATCTGTTCCGCATATGTTCTCTGACACCAAGGACTGGAGCCCTCTGAAATCGGGAGCCAAAGTAGAGCTTTTGTCCATTGAGTTGTTTCTGTCGGTTGCTGTGGGTACAGTGAGGCAAAAGTTAACTAGTGCATCATCTGATCCCAACTGGGGCACTTGGTACCTGTCCTTCTGTGACTACGTGTGTTAGATAAATTCGCATGCCCTTTCCTCTCTTTAATCTATCCACTGTTAGCTCATTTCAGGAAACCTTCAGAGGCTCTGCTTCTACAGAAGAAAAAAATCCAAATACCACAAATAATCTGAGATCATAGAACATACAAACAGGGTTTGAATTTAGTAAGCATGGCTCCGTGGTCCCTCCTCCATTGAAATACCCTAATAAGGCAGATAGTGTACAAACCCACAAAATGGGGTACAAAGCCACAGAAACCACCGCCAACCACCCGGCAGGGGATGAGAGATGAGGCTTGTGGGAGGCATGTCTGGATGGAGATACAGAGGTCACAGGAAAGAGTGAGGACGCTGCAGTGCGGTAGGAGATGAAGGAGTCCTCCAGCTGTCCCCATGAGCAACGAGACCGTGAGGAAACTGGTGCCTTGCCCTGAGCCTCAAATTTCCCATCTGTAAAATATTAGTATCGTATTATTTTCTGAGTTTTCAGATAGAAAGTGGCACCAACCACAGCCTTTAACATAGTGTGTGGTGACAGGAAGCCTCACCAAAGGCTGACTTTCTTCCCTCCTTTGAAGTTGAGCCCAGACTGTCATCTGCAGCAGAGATGGTAAAAGCAGCCGTGATGTTGAGGGTTTTTACAGTGACTATTAGTGGCCACGTGTGGTCAGTGGATGTACGAGCTTTGGACTTACAGGTTGTTCCGTTGAGTGGTTCATCAGCAAAGTGTCAAAACTCATTTTTGTGAATGAAGATGCCCTGATGAAAATCTTCACTGTGTGTACTAATCTAAACAGTTACTTTACAAACGCAGATATCCAGGTCCTGCTCAGTTAGCAGGACTGGCACACACCCAGGTCATGATTTCCCAGGAGGTTTACATTCTGCATCTAAGATGGAGAGTCACGGAGAACATTTCCCACTGTCAGCTCTTACTTAACACTTATCACTGAGACCTCAGATCCATTGTCACTTTTTGGAAAAGCCTCTGACTTGAAGCCAAAGCTGACCTTGAACTCAGAATCTTCCTGCCCCAGCTTTCTGAATGCTGTTTACCACTTTGTTTTTCCACCATTGTGTATCCTCATTCTTTTTCTTCAGGGAGAATTTATCTCATATTTATTTGTGTGGCTGCATCCACAATGTCTGTCTCCCTAACAAAACAGTTCTTCCCATCAGTAAAAGGGAAAGATTGGTTCTGGCATCACGAGGTCGTTGTAAAGAAATAATATCAACAATAGCAGCAACAGCAACAGCAACAAAGCACGTGAAGAGCCTGGTTCAAGGTCATCCCTTTGAATGTGACTCCTGCATCTTGTCCTAGGAGATCTTAACATACAGCAGCACACTAGCTGGTATTAAATCATGGTTTTAGATATGCTCCCCCTGGATTCAGGCTGGCTCTTACAGAACCAGAACCTCCCACTTCTGTATGGACTCAAATAATAGTCTCTGAAACCACAGTCGAATGTCCTTAAGTGCCAGCTTCCAGCTGTATCTGCCCTTAGTGTATCCACTGGCCTTTCTTTTTAAATTGCCAGATGATTCACTTACCAGATACCTACTAAGCAAGAACAATCGGCTGCCAGGCATCCTTCCTGTGCTTTGCATATGTCACCTCCTCTATTGGCTTTGCGGGAACTAGTTTGTTTCTTAGTAAAAGCTGACATCAATGTCTGCTGGGACAGATGGAACATACAGGAGTGCAGGGAGGATTATACTTTCTGGAAGGGAATGCAGGGCCCTTTTGGCTGCTAGGACTCGGGTTCAGGAGAGATCCAGCTTTCCCTCCAGCTTCCACAGAATTGCCTTCCTGCCCTATGTGTAGCCTGTATTTTTGTCGGAAAAATCCACACTATTTAGAATAGGTTTAAATCTTTTTAGAAAAAGAAAATAGAACAGGAGAGGACAGGCAAAACCTGTACCATCTTCTGGAATCTCTCCTCAACAACCTGCCAAGCAGAAGCCTTCTAGGGGAGAGCACAGCTGTCCTTGAGGAAGCAGGGGGAAAGGAGGACCCGGGGCAGAGGCAGAAGAAAGCATGGAGAGAAAGGAGGGAGAAGAAACTGATGTCACAGAGAGGAGAAAGATATTGAGCTGTGCGTTCTGCTGGCAGGTGGCAGAACCAGAAAGGAATGCCTCAGGGCCCAGGAGCCCAGCCTTGGTTGACCCTTGGTGCCCTGGGACACTCAACCGGAGCCTCAGACCTCAGGGGGGCCCTACCCTGGGAGCTTGGGTGAGAGCCATCATTTGCATTTACAGTCCTTCCCTAACAGTGATAGGGTAGGGGTGAGATGTTTCTTTCTGGCCAAAGGTGACTTGCTAGAAGCTTTTCTTCTGAGGAAGAGTTGAGCTGGCAGGCAGAAGACAGGAGGGATTTCCCTAGCTTGCTCCGTCACCTCCTTCCGGGGATACCTGTACCACACCACTGGAAGGGAAAGGAAGGATGGGCTGTGTGCTGGGTGTGCGCACTTTCCAGACACACAGCTAGGGTTCCGAGGGACTTGCGTGTGTGTCTACTGCCCCCAAGTGTGTGGAACACTGGAAGGAGGCGACCTAGGTGCTGAGAGAGCTGCAGCTCTGTGAAGATCTTGGATTGCAGTGAGCATGGAAGCATTACGCTTCACTTCCCAGCCCAACTGCCTGTGAAAGGAGGCTGCCTTCTTCAAGTGCCTTAATTGGAATCAATTTCTCCTACTTGGTTCTGGCAGGGCATAGAGGGACCTGAGTGGAGGAGAGCCTGCCTGTAGGTGCTCATCCAGCCTGGGAGGAAGAGGCAGAGACTGAGCAAATTCAAACCCTCTTGGACAGTGGACAGATTGTTAAAGGAAGGGCCAGGATTCTGTGAGAGCGTGGGTCAGCACAAATACACACACACACACACACACACACACACACACACATACACATACACACACACACAAAATAGCTTTGGCTGCCTTTTCCAGGTCACCTCCTATGAGCTGAAGATTTGCACATTTTCTCGCATAACCCCATTGGCCACTTTTTACAGCTCTGCCCACACAGCAGGCACCCAGGCTTCCCAAGGTGAACTTTTGATTCAGGATGTGCCAAGGCCTGGGTTCTATCTATTTAAGCTTTGTCAGGGAGCACTGACAGTGATACCCACTTGTTTCCCCCTTGGATTTATGCAGATGGCTGAATGAGGCTGTGATGTCTACAGCTGACACAGCCAGCCCGTGACAGCTGATGGATGGGACAGTGGACAGACCCACGGAGCCTTGGTAAAGCTGTTGTCAGGCTTAAATCAGATAGTTTGTCCCTTGATGCTGAATTCAGTTGGTTCAGCATATTGATTTCGTGAAAGTAAAAAAAAAAAAAATCAGAGTTTAAGATGTAGCTTAGTGGTGGGCTGCTGGCTCTGAGGCCTGTTGGTTTGAGGCCTGTAGTTCCTTATTCAGCACTGGGGGTAAAAATATTTTGAAGATTGCTGGAAGATCACATTATACACCAGTCCAGTTCCACACATGCTATGGTTTGGGCCATGAGCAAGAGGCTTGATGCCCAGTCCAATGTGCTGATGTGAGATGTCTGAACTTTAGGGGGATGGGGCTTGAGGGTAGGAAAGGTGGGTCACTGGAGATGTACTTTTGACAAAATTTGGAGACCTCAGCTTCTTCCCATCTGTCTGTCTTGTTCTCTTTCACATACTCTTCCTCTCCACAAGCCCCAAGGCAGTAGGCTGATAAAAACCAGTTAATTATGGGCTTATAAAGCCCCCTGAAACCATGTCTGGAAGTCAACCTTTTTTCCATCTGGGATAGCTCAGTTATTTTGTCACAGTGAAGTGCATGAGTGAGTGCTGTGGACTATGAGGTTTTATGAGGAGGATGAAGCGGGGTATCACACCTGATAATCTTAGTTAGGGTTTCTGTCACTATAAAGAGACACCGTGATCATCGCCAGTCTCTTGAAGGAAAACACTTAATTGGGGCTGGCCTACAGTTTCAGAGGTTTAGTCCATTATCATCATGGTGGGAAGCATGGCAGCGTGCAGACAGACATGATCCTGGAGAGGGAGCTGAGAGTTCTACATCTGGATCCACGGGCAGCAAGAAGAGAGAGACACCGGGGCCTGGCTTGAGCATCTGAAACCTCAAAGCCCACCCCCAGTGACACGCTTCCTCCAACATCCATGCCTACTCCAACAAGGCCACACCTCCCAATAGTGCCACTCCCTTTGAGCCCATGGGGCCATTTTCATTCAAACCACCATACCTGCAACACCTGAAAACTCTTTTTCATTCCTGTCCTCTTTCCTGGGATCCTCATGGGCACACCTCCTCCTCAGCTGCTTCTGTCGTCTGTCTCCCCAGGCCTCCTCTCATTGCCTGACTTCCTTCTGTGGGGTTGTGTGAGCTTCACTCAATCTTCTCCTCTGAGGAACTGAGACACTGCTCAGGGCACACACTAGAAGGTGATGGTATGAGAAGATGCATGGGAAGGGCAGATTTGAATAAGGGTTGGAAGCATGAGGAGTCTCCAGGTGGAAGAGAAAGGCGGGACTCTCTATAGGAGGAATAATTATAAGCCTAACAATCTATTTTCTTTCTACCATGACCTGAAAGCATTGAATTCCGAGTCAAGGCATGAGCCTCATCCGGGAGGCTCCTGCAGCTCCAAGGCTTAGGGACTAGACCCAGATATGCAGGGAGTGGGTGATGGAAGTAATCTGAACATGCTTTATGGGGAATGAGAGAGGTAAGGGGTTGAGATCATCTTCTAGGAGGATGAAATGGGTAATAGACACTAATGGTGTGGCCTGAGCATATCCCCGGTGCCCAGCAGTAGCTGGTCAGGTGAAGACTTGGCACAGGGAGGGCTAAATGCCCTTGTATGTCCCTGCTGGGAGCTTGCAGGCTTGGGTGTGAGTTTTCTGAGTGGGGTGGGGGTAGGTGGGGGTGGGGGCAGCTAATTATCTTAAGGCCCTGTGTAAGAATCTGCTGTGTTGTCTTAGTCTGTTTATGTTCTGCTGGGAGTCCACTCTCTTAACACAGTTCTAATTTTCCTTCTGTTGCTGGGCTAAAACACCCTGACCAAAAGCAACCTGGGGAAGAAAGGATTTATTTCATCTTACAGTCCAGCATGAAGGAACAGGAACTCAAGGCAGGAACTGAAGTAGAGACCACGGAGGAATGCTGCTTACTGTCTTGCTCTCGGTGGCTTGGTCAGTCTGCCCTCTTACACAATCCAGGACCACCTTCGAAGGGTGGCCCCACCCACAGTGGGCTGGGTCCTCTCATATCTTTCATTAGTAGAGAAAATGTCCCCACTGACTTGCCCACAGGCCAATGTGATGGAGGTGTTTTCTTAGTGGCGGCCCCCTCTTCCTAGATGACTCTAGCTTATGTGACAAAAACTAACCCGCACACTCAACACTGGTCATTTCGTAATTGGGGAAGCAAATAGTTACTCCACAGGGAAGCCATAGGAATTAAATGAGGAGGTTGTAGCTAGAGATACAAGAAGAGGGTAAATAAGCAAATTGTGCCTGGCTCAAACTCCTTCACCTGACGGTTTTCTGTCTTGGTCCTTGGAGGCCACAGGAAGGGCTGGGGACGCTGGAGTTCAGGCCTGATACACCAGGGCTAGAACTGTCTCTCAGCCCCTCAATGAGGCCATGGCTTTCAGAGGAGCTGCCACGGCTGTGGCCTTTGCACCAGTTCACTGGAGCTGTGGGGGTCTTGTTTTCTGATTACCCACAGGGAGCATGGAGCCCACTTTCTAGTGCACTCATTGGCTCGAGTTAGTGAATGTCCAGACACAGAGGAGGTCTCTTTCTTCTTCCTCTAGAGATTGCTCTAGGGTGTTCAAAAGCAGCAGGTGGTTGATTACCATTCAGATCCCTACTCCCTTCTCTATGCAAGTTGGGATAGAGGATGGCTCTCAGTTTCAGCTTCGTTAGAGCCAGGGCAAGGAGGTTTCCTCTCAGAGCACTCCCTGCTGCCTCACTGGACATCTAGGTAGATAAATATATCCTTCTAGGAAATCAGACACCAACAGATCTCGGCACCTGCAAGTCCAAGATCCTTGTGCACCAGACCCTGAAAGCTGAGGCCCAGGCACACAGACACCTGACTGCTAAATGTTGTTAACTGTCCTCTCTCAGACTAATACCGAGTCTCAGTAGTCACTGTCTCGTACAAGCAAAAGCACACAGTGTCTTTCAGATCTAGGATTAATGCATGTGACTTTGTGACTCAATTGGTGTCCTTTATTTTGTCCTGCTATTGACTCCTGGAAAGGCAAAGCAAGAGAAGGGGAGAGAAGGTCATGCTTCCAAATTGAGCTAGAAAATGATGCCGATGACAGTGCTATTAGAGGTAGGAAAAGAGCAGCTGTTTTACTGGGCTGATGCAACTGATGATATTAAAACACATGCTCGTGTGTGAGCACACACACACTATCTGTCTGCCAACAATAAAACTGTACTAACAGACACTGCTTCAGATACACCGGGCTCTGAGGATGAGACCCGCAAGAGTGACCTTCCCTGGTGGAGCTCTGTATCAGGGGTTCATGCAACATTAAGGCATATTGGACCTCTAGGAAGGAAGGGATTCACTGCAGCCTAGGAAGTAGAAGCTTAAAAATCCAAGCTGGAGATGTGGCCCCCGAGGCCCTCTGGCGTGTTCGTATTACATTCATGACGGATGCTGCAATTTGTTCAGAGCAGTGAGGAGACACTAGAGGTTGACTGCACTGTAAAGAGATAGAGTGTGCTGACATAGGGCTAAGAGTTCAGCTCAGTTGCCCAGTCAGAAGGCCTTGCTGGCCCTCTGGCTCTTGTCTTGGTCTGCTTTGGTCTTATTGCCAGTAGGTAGGGGATGAGTGAAGCCCATGGACATGACACTTTATTCTCAGTCAGTCAGTCTTGTGTGACTTGAGGCTTGAGGCAGGCTACTTCATTTCCAGAGGCCTCAGCCTCTCCACCTGTAAAATGGGAATGATAATGCCTCTCTCTTCTGGTGATGAGACCTACAGGGCACTTGCAAAGGGGCTGCTAATAAAACAGGCTTCTTCCTGCCTTTTCCTCCCCTGCCTTTCACTCATCCGCCCGCTGCCCAGCATGCCAGTGCAGTAGAAACCCATGCAGCGTGTCTGAGAAGTTATGGCAAAATCGCTGCCGCTTAGGGGAAGGCGTGGTGTGCTGTCCAGGTAATGGTTACATAAGCAGCTGTTACGGTTGATGGCATCATGCAAAGACTATGAAACATTTATTCAAGTGGCCCCACGCTCCTGGGAATTTGATTTAATCGGCCTGTACTTCTGCTCTCATTAGAATGAAGCCTGACAGCTCTAGTCTTCAGCCCTACCTTCACGCAGCAGCTTACAGCTACTGAAAGCAAATATTTTTACTGTGCCACAATTAAACATTTATGTAGCACCCGGCTCCCCATCTGGCCTGTGGATGAGAGGGGAGATGCAGCGAATTCATCTTAGAGGAAGCTCCTGAAAAAGAAAGCCACTGTCTACCAGAATGAACACATGCCAGAGAAGGAAGTAGTCCACTGGTCCCCATGCTTCTCCGATGCTGAAACTGGAGGCAGCCAAGAGAAGTCATTCCTTCCTGCTCTTTGTTTTCACTATTCTGTGCCAAGTGGGATTTTGTGATTTCAATTAGAATTCTAATTTGTCACAATTTAGAACCCATAGGCGATGCTCAGAGGAGCCTCCAAAAATGTGTGACTTAAAATTGCTGGGTATGGAAGTAATGCAGCCAAAATTCTGCCTTTACTCTACATGTTTTTTGTAGACTTCCAGCTCATCTGTGGTCCTTTCTGTGACTCAGTTTCTCTAGCTATGAAAAGCCAGAGACATAGCGTATTTCTTAAAATGTGCTCCTTGTAGCTAGTCTTGAGTGAGATCTCCTTAAATTAAAGGGCTGGGGAGATGGCTAAGTGGGTCAAGTGTCTGCTGAACAAGTGTGAGGACCTGAGTTCAAATCCCCAGCACCCATGGGAAAACAGACAAGGTGGTACAATCTGTAATTCCTTGGCTGGGGAAGCCCAGAAAGGTGGATCCTAGGGGCTTAGTGGACAGCCAGGTGAGGTCAAATTCTGCAGGTTCAGGGAGAGACTTTGTCTCAAAAGGCCAGTTGAAGAGGTGGGGAGGTGGCCTGCTGCATGTGCCTGACAACCGAATTCAATCCCTGAAACCCGCGTACAGGTAAAAGGATAAAATGGCCCCACAAGTTGCCCTCTGACCTCCACATGCACCAGGGCACAGGTGCCACTCCCATCACCACACATGCCTGCACAACTGGAATAAATAAAGCGAAATGCAAAAATAGAGTGGAGAGTGATAGATGAAGCCTCTGTGTGGTACACATGAGTGAATACAGGTGGTCCACAGGTGAGCCACACAGAGATACGCACAAACACAGAAAGAAGAAAGAAAGAAAAGGAAAAAGAAAAAGGGTTCCATGGTTAAGTAAGTTTGGCAAATGCCGTTTACTTTGCCATCTGGAAAAAGACAAAGAATATTAAAGACTTGAGAAATCTGCAGCCAAGAAGCCTGTTTTGTTTAATATCATCAGTATCACAAGTTTCCACCAATATTGATTTGGAAAACCGTCAGGCTGGATTATCTCCAAGGTCCCTTTGATTTTCAGTTCTTCAAGTCAGTTTAGGCTAGCTTCCGGCCTCTGACCAGGAGGCTTGCTATCCGTCTTTGGAATAAATCCCAGCTGCAGCATTCTCACCAACTTAGTAGCTCAACTAGCTCCCTTTCTGTTGCGTGTCTTCCTCTTCCTGTGACAGGACTCACGCCCCTTAGAGCTGTGGATCCCTCCTGAGCTAGCAGCTAGAATGCTCAGATGCTCATTTTCCCTTTCTCTTTGGCTTCCCACCATAGTCATAGAAACTGCAGACTGTTCATTGCTTTGCTTGAAATGATGAAACTAAGGATCAGAGACTTGGTGTGACTAACACACAGTCACACAGCCATGGATAGCAAAGCTGTCCTTAAATGTATAAGTCTAATTTACATTCTACCCTGAGCTACAAATATACTATTATGAAGCTCCTTTCTTACTATTTATGATTTTTCGCCATTCCCCAAAAGATTATACTCTCCTCAAAGGAGTATTTGTTGGCCTGTACAAGTCCCAGCTCTGACAGGACCGGATGGCGTGCTGAAAACACACTCGCCGCCAGGCCTGTGAATGCCCAGCTGCCTCCTGTTCCCTCTGCCAGCTCTCTAAGCCGATTACCACACTCTCTGGAGTGATTTAGCCAGTCATCCTGATGAAAACCATGTTTAAACTCCCCTCGGTGTGGTGATGAGTCAGAGGTCTAGGATCAAGCTATCTCCAACAAGGGGTCTCCATCCATCCATCCTCCACACTGGAAGAGGGACTTGGTGAACTGGACCCCGGGATGATTGGCATGCCCCCATGAATGACAATGAGGTAACGTGGCAGGTGTGATAGTCTGGAAGCTGCTGTCTCCTCTGTCATCTGGGGAGTATGGTTAACATCCTATCAAAGAGCCCCAGGCACCCCTGCACCCCTGCACCAGGCCCCGGTACAGTAGGATGACCCTGTCCATAAACTGGAGCAAGCCCTGACCAGACACCAAATGCCAGCTTCTAGACATCTAAGAAGTGAGCCTGCTCTATCTACAAGTCCCCCAGTTTAGGATGCTAACCTATGACAACTGCTAAATAGACCCAAATGGAAGGAAGCTAATTTTTTCCAAAAAAAAAAAGGACTTGATTATTTCTGTGGACACTTCCCCACAACCAAGCAGCGAAGGAGGGGCCAGGGCATAGGGACTCTCACTTTTAAAATGACTGGTATAATGGCTGTGCTTCAAGGATGCTGAAAATGCCACGTCTTTAAAGCAAAGCAAAACACCTTCGCAAACACCATTTTCTATCAAATCCTTTGTGACCAGCAAAGAAGAACATGGCGTGGCCCTGTTTGCCCTCAGAGTCAGTGACTTGAGTTGCCCCGGCTCTGTGCCTGCTCTGGGGACATCCTCAGAACCATCGCTTCTCATCCCGTGTTCTCTTTCCTGGGGGGCAGGTTTCCAGCAGATCTGTTCATCCATAGTTTTTTAGGCGAGGAACATCTGCCCACCAGATGGCAGTGCACCTATGACACCACGCTCAATGTCTGTCCTGACCCCAACGCAGTGGTTCTCAACCTTCTTAAAGCCGTGACACATTGACTCAGTTCCTCAGATTGCTGTGATCCGGAACCATAAAATTATTGGCATTGCTCCTTCATAGCTGTAATTTCGATAATGTTATGAATAGCAATGTAAATACCTGTGTTCTTCCATGGTCTTAGGAGACTCCTGCCAAAGGATTGTTTAACCCCGGAAGGGTCATGACCCACAAGTTGGGAACCACTGCGCCAAGGGCTAGACTAGCCTTCTCTAAGTAGTAAATCATGTTGCAGGGGCTAGTGTGGCCTGAAATGCAGCTGTCCTGAATTGAGATGTCTTGTATGGATGAAACACCTGCGGGTTTAAAAAAGGAGGTGAAGGGGAGGAGGAAGCAGCGGAAGCAAAATATGTCACGAATCCATATGGATTACAGATTGAATGATGATGATAGATTTTGAGTATACTGGGTTAGAGAATTGCTTTCAAAAGAATGACTTACTTACTGTTCTGCATGCGGCCTCGTATCTCCCTACTGGGTTGAGACACGACAGCGTGGGTCGGAGAGGGTGTCAGAGGCAAGGGCGCTAGAACCAGCGATGCCATGGAAAACGAAACCCTGCAAATCCGCCTGGGGCGCCTTAGTTTGTCTTGTAGTTCTGACTTAACCATGTTAAGTGTAGGCTTCCCCACCTGTCAATGGACATAAAAATATACCGTGTGCTTCATCTAGATGCTGAGTCACAAATCTTGTGTGCTCAGGCCTCCTTTCCAATGGCACTCTGAACAGCACCCCTCTTGTGAAGAACTTTCCAGGGAAAGCAGTAAATTATATGGTCCCAATGTTAAATGAGCTCACACACACTAAGCACGTGCCAACGGCAGGCACACAGCCATGGGAGACAGATCGTACAGCTGCATGTGGAAGTCAGGGACTTCACTCTGTTAATTCCATGTGACATCCAACTTGAGTCCCATTTCAGCGTGAAGCAGAAAATTCAGCCTAGTCACTTTTAATCTTTATGGAAGCTTAAGGATGGAAGGTTACAGAATTTGGGATTGGTGTGGGTTTTGTTTGTTTGTTTTTGTTTATTTTTTATTTTTTAATAGGAGAATTGGCTAGGATCAGAACTGGCCCTAACCCAACCATTTCCTAATGCTGCGACCCTTTAATACAGCTCCTCATGTTGTGGTGACCACCAACCATAAAATTATTTCATTGCCACTTCATAACTGTAATTTTGTTGCTGTTATAAAGCATAATGTGAATACCTGATATGCAGGATATCTGACATGGGGGCCCACAAAGGGGTTGTGACCCACAAATTGAGAACGGCTGCCCTAGCAGATGTCACACGCAGTAGAGTCCACTGTAGACAACATCAGTACTGAGGACAGAGGAAAAGCCAGGATAGAAACAGTTTCGTGGGGGCGGGGGACACTTCAGCGGGGAGAGGCTGATAGAGAACATCTAAGCCAGACACAAGCAGGTGCACCCCAGAGAAATCGCACTGGGGTCCTAGACAGAGGGCCTCAAGCTGGGTGCAGACCACCTTGGTAGGAGGGCCCCGGTAGAGACAAGTTAAGACTGGAATCCTCAAAGTAGGGAGACACAGGTAGGACACAAAGAGGCCAGCCTGGAGGCTGGAAGAAGGAGTAGAAAAAGGGCAAGCACACCACCAGGCTGGAAATCAGTGGCTTTGATGCACCGATAGCATGTGAGAAATCAAAGGAAGGGGGGCAGATAAAAACAACCTTGAAGCTTGAAGTGGGTGAGAGAGAAAGGGCGGGAAGAAGAGAATTTTGGTTGACCGAGAAGATGAAAAGTCCGGCAGTGGCTAAATGGTCACCCAGAGGAAGGTGTCTGTAGTCACTGAAGAGGAGACCAGGTGAGATAGTTCAGTGATAAAGGTGCATTACTCCCCAGGATTGGAAGAGGAAGGAATGGGCAGGCTGGCAAATCTAATGAGCTCCTCATTGGCCGCCTTACAGGAAGCTGAGGCCATGCTATGCTCCAGGGGGCTTTGTTAGGGGAAGGGGTTAAGGCCAGTGCCTGCCCTCAGAACTCTGACCGTCCTTCTGCAGAAGTGAATGAGAGGAGGGGAGAGAATAGGCAGAACTGACAGCTGAAGGGGCAGTGAGCTTCTGTAAAGGTGAGCCTAGGATCAGAGATGTCTCACACTGGCGGCGTGTGGTTCCTGGGTACAGCACAAATCCTCTGTCATCAGAAGAACAGGCTCGCTGATTCCTCAGGAGATCATGATTGCTGGCAGCCTATTCTCTTATCCAATAACTTTTATTGGGTTTGTTTCTTATTACAAATGTAGTACATGTTCATTGTAGGGAAACAAGCGGCCAAGGACAAGTGGAGAGAAGAAATTAAAAGTCAGGAACAATCTCACTCTTCAGAGAAAATGTCTGCATATGAATGTACCATTTTTCTGGGCTTTCCCCCTGACAGACATAGTTGATATATTTTTTCTACTGGTATGTATAAATATATATGTAATTTTAAATAACTCATATTAGTGGAATTCTTTATGATCTATATTTGAAACAGCCTGCAAGTTTGTGACCAAAATTTTACAGTTCTTGAGACAGTTCTTCTCCTTCTCTCCCCAATCCTCTCTCCTTCCTTCCCCACTCTTCTCCCCTCCCTCTCCCCCAACCCGCAAACCTCCACTTCCTTTTCTTTTTCTAGGTACTTCGTGGGACTGTGGTTTGGATTGGATTACTCCAATGGGATTCTGAGCAATTCTGAGCTCTGGGTGCCTAGAATCAGTTCTACTCATAGAGAAGTACTCCAAAAATACACGTCACTACTGTCAAAAGCCCTTTCTTATTCCGAAGCTGGCTGAATGTTCTGCATGTTAAATATGGAGAGCTGGCTTGTCCAAAAGGGCTCCCACGGCATCTGGTTGTAGGATAAAACAGAGAAGAGGGAAAGCTGTTTTGACAGGGCTGCATCTGTCCCTAGACTTTCAGGGTGGCTTATCTAGAAATGGCAAGATTCTCCCAGCATCTTCCTAAGCTTTTTGTTTTGTTTTGGTTTTGGTTTTGGTTTTGTTTTCAACTGGGTTTTAGGAGGAGGACACAGCAAATTCAGGCCTGGCCCTGGGATTACGGTTTCCCATATAGCTGACTATGGACCAGCATGCTCAGAAAGGGAGCCCCGTTACTGAGATCCTAGCTGCTAGATTGTTTTGCCCCCTGGTAGACAACTGTCCCGATCTGCAATGTGGAAAGGGGCCAGGTCTGCTCCATCTCCACCTTCAGCCTCAAGAGTTTAACCTGTATCTTAGGAACCTGCCCCAACCTCCCCAAGAGAAGCCAAGCCACGGGGAGACAGGCCAGCAGGAAGGGCCAGGGACAGACTTGAGGACACTTAGGGGGGTTCTGGTAGCTTGTGTCCCTCTAAGAATAGCGCCTCCCCACTTGCCTTGGCCTCCCAAGCTTCCTGACCAACATTTATTGGCTGTTGGCCTTTCTCCTTCTGTTATCCTGGCACACACAGAGAGTAGCCCCTCATAAGCTGAGCCCATTCTGTCCCTTGAACTTCACAGGGGCTGCTTCCCAATCTGGAGTCCTGAACTCTCCCCGTTGTCACCCTTGTGCAACAAAGAAGTTGCCACCTCTACAGGAGGGCTCCCCTGCTTCTCCCCAACTCCTCCGCTGTAGAATGTACATAACATCAGTACTGAGGACAGAGGAAAAGCCAGGATAGAAACAGCTTCGTCGGGGCGGGGGGGACACTTCA
This sequence comes from Pachyuromys duprasi, assembly GCA_028658305.1. Taxonomy (NCBI): domain Eukaryota; kingdom Metazoa; phylum Chordata; class Mammalia; order Rodentia; family Muridae; genus Pachyuromys; species Pachyuromys duprasi. The sequence continues at coordinate 23,252,942 of CM053757.1, forward strand.
GCGGGGAGAGGCTGATAGCGAACATCTAAGCCAGACACAAGCAGGTGCACCCCAGAGAAAGTGCACTGGGGTCCTGGACAGAGGGCCTCAAGCTGGGTGCAGACCTCCTTGGTAGGAGGGCCCCGGTAGAGACAAGTTAAGACTGGAATCCCCAAAAACAGAAGGGTCCAATTGTGCCCCCAGGGAGGCGATAGCAGGGTTATACTCTGGGTACTTTGTCTGGAGATGTTGACAGCTATTGCATTGGAATCTAGTTGGTGGTAAGCTGAACTACCTCTAACATCCCTGAGGACCCCTGGCAAATGTCACAGTAGATAAGATAGTCCCCATGACTAGGAACCATCCGACTGTCAGTGGTTTTTTTTATTTTATTTTATATTTTTGTCTGAGACTCACGGGTGGGAATTAGTTAAGAAAACACAGGAAATGCAAAACTAGGAGCACATTAGTAAGAGAGCCTTCCTCCCAGCTTTCTGGCAGCTGGCTCATTTGGCGCTCAGGAGAACAACAAAAAGCCCATACTGTTCACCCGTAGCAACCAGTATCTGCTCAGGAAGAAAGGGAAAAGATGACAGCAGGTGAAAGATCACATCACATTCTGCTAAAGAATATTTACAAACCGCAAACACAGGCAGAGATGCAGTGTGTCATTCAAGTATTTGCTGAGCACCTGTTCTGTGCCAGAAGCCCTTATCAGAGAATTGCCTCATTTCCACACCCCCTCTCACCCTCACCCCGCCACACACATACAAGCTCAGAGCCACAAACAGCAAGTCCTACTCCACACTTCCAGTTTAAAGGCTCAAGTAGATTTTGACAGGGAGTTATAAATGATTATTTCTCTCTTTCTTTCCCCACCCCTGCCCCTCCCTCCTCTCCCATCCCTCCTCTCTCTCTTACACATATATGTTTGGATTTCAGTCCTGCTGGCAAAAAAAAAAAAAAATCAAAGTCAAAGCAGACTATCACTGATAATTCTGCATGGCAGCAGGGCTAAGGTTGGGTGAAGTACTTGCAGAGTTGGCCCTGTTGGGTTGCGTTGGAAGCATAACTCTTGCTATCACTGGTGCCTTCACTTATGTGATAATTACAGCAGGAGTACCTGAATGATGTTTTCTGGCTTTTGGACAGCTCTTAGATTACTTAGGACCTTGAAACCATGGCTACTGTCATTATTAATCCCATCTTACAAAGACACTGAAGCTCAGAGAAGCCTAGGGCCGAGCCTGAGACAAAGACGTGGATAGGCAGTCGGGAGCTGAGGCCGTCTCTCTCAACCTAAGGATCACAGCTGCATTGTGAGTGCTGTGACATTTTAATTGTGCATAGCTATGTTTAGAAAGGTTTCATTATGACAGGAAATGACCCCATTAAGTGACAAGGCATGGCACGATCACTCTCGAGTGTCCACTGTAGCCCCGCCTCCTGTTCCCAGCCAGTCCAGGCAGGTGCAGGCCTGCAAGGGTGCAAGGGAGCCTGGCCTGGCCTGCTCTCTGGGGCTCTAGAAACAACCTTAGTACTAAACCACATAAAACCCTGAGCAATGGGATGAGGACTTTTGTGTTTTCCTACTCTAGGATTAGTCATTTCTTTGTCAGGTGTGTCCAGACTGGTGTATATGTGTTGCCAACTGTCATCCTGAGGTTCCTATCGCTGTGATAAAATACCACAGCTGAAGGAAACATGGGGAGGAATGAGTCCATCACAGTCCATCACTGAGGGAAGCCAAGGCAGGGACTCAAGCAGGGCAGGAACCTGGAGGCAAGAGCTGACACACAGGCCGTGGAGGAGTGTTGCCTGCTGGCTTGCTTGGTTTGATTTCTTACATAACCCAGGGCCATGTGCTCAGGGCGGCAGCATCCTCTCTGGAACAGGCTTTTCCCACCTCAGTCATTAATCATGGAAATGCTCCACAGACTTGCCCAGATGACAGGAGCATGTGTCAGGTTGATGAAAACTCCCCAGCACACGTGCCTACTACTTCTCTACGTGTATCTCGCTTTTAGATCTATTGTTTTGGTATTGCTTGTGGTTCAGTAACCTTTATTCAGCGAATGAATGGCCTCAAAGAGAAGCACTGCTCGTAACTCAGACACGACATGGCACCCTTTCTTTATGTGCAAAGGTGAAAGTTCTTAATACAAAAGGCAAAAAGAAGAGTGAGTTTGCTAAGGTCTCCCATGGTAAGTCCTTTTTGTTAATCTCTCAGCGAAGCTGAGCTATGTCACAGGCACACATACACATGACAGTTCAAAGGTGTGCGCTGTGCATGATTTCTGGCATCTCCTATGATCTTACAATGCATCCTTCAAGGACAAGGGAGCACTACTGTCAGAAAATGTAGAGTGTGTTCAATACTGCTCAGGAAAAGAAAGTAAAGTTGTGTGGGGCTGTGGGGGTGGTGGCGGTGGTAGTGTGGGGTGTGAGGACCGTGAGCGTGCTGTTTGAATTGTGCAAAGGTTTGGTGGTGTGGAGAGCTGTATGGGTACTGTGTAGGATGTGTGTAGGGGTATGTGGTTCTGTGGGTGTGGGGGACTATGTACGTGTTTATGGCAGTGTGGGTGTCAGGTGGAATGTGGGAACAGTAATGCTGCCGTGTGAAATGTGTGGAGTATGCAAACATTAAGGAGGTGTGGAGGGCTGTGTGGGTGCTGTATGGCAGTGTGGGGTGCTGCATGGGGTGCGGGGAAGTGCTATGTGGGATATGGGGGCTGTGGAGGTGATGTGTGAAGTGCATGGAATGTGCAAGGGTTATAAGAGCGTGGAGGGCTGTGTGGTGCTTGCTAGGTGGGGTGACTGGGGCTGAGGGGTGTAGGGGGCCATGAGGACACACTATAAGTAGGGGTGAAGGAATATTTACCCAGGGTAGTCAGGAGATCTCATCAGGAAGAAAGAAGCTGGGAAGCATTGAGCCATGTGCCTGTGACTGGGTGTGCAGAAAGCATTCCGGAGGGAACAGTTCTATAGGTCCAAAGGTGAGAGCCAAGGAAGAAAGATCAAAGGGTCAGGCTGGGGCAGGCTAGCCCATGTGTACTGGGTCACCTGAGGGTGCTGCCCTCTAGTTCTCTCTGTTCTAGAGAGCAGCCATGGGTGTTGGGAAGTATTTCAATTTATTCTTTCTTTGCTCGTACTAGATCTGTGATCTACTTGGAATGATAGTTCAGAAATCAAGTTTCTGGATCAAAGGGTTTGAACATCCAAGAAGTGGGCTTCTATTTCCAGCCCCTCCCACCACAATGCTGGCCTTCACTCTTCAAATAATAGCTTAATCAATCTTTCCTATTTTCTTTCTTTTTTTATTTTTTAACATCACCACTCAAGCATTAAGAGACCTTATGGCTGCCTCAAACTGTTTGGCTAGCCATTCAAGGCTTCCTTCATTTTCCCTAAAGATGTCTCCCACCCTTTTCTTTAATTTTTTTATTAATTAAAGTTTATTTACTTTATATCCCCGCTGGAGCCCCCTCCCTCATCCGCTCCCAATTCCACCTCTCCCTCCCTCATCTTTTCCCATACCCCTCCCCAAGTCCACTGATAAGGGAGGTCCTCCTCCCCTTTCCTCTGATCCTAGCCTATCAGCTCTCATCAGGACTGGCTGCATTGTTTTCCTCTGTGGCCTGGTAAGGCTGCTCCCCCCTCAGAGGGAGATGATCAAAGAGCCAGCCACTGAGTTCATGTCAGAGACAGTCCCTGTTCCCTTTACTAGGGAACCCTCTTGGACACTGAGCTGCCATGGGCTACATCTGTGCAGGGGTTCTCGGTTATCTCCATGTTTGGCCCTTGGTTGGAG
>CM053757.1:23257231-23279077 GCA_028658305.1 Pachyuromys duprasi
GGTCATTTTGATTTGCATCTCTCTGAGTAAGGGTCTTTAAGAGTTCTTTGCCATTCGATATTTCTCTATTGAGAATTTTCTCTTTAGCTCTGTATCCCATTTAAAAATTGTATTACTTGATTTGTTGTTGTTTAACTTCTTGAGTTCTTTATATATTCTGAATATTAGCCTTCAGTCAGATATATAGGGTTGGTGAAGATCTTCTCCCAATCTGTGGGCTGTCATTTCTTAATTTCATATGGAGAAACAAAAGATCCAGAATTGCTAAAACAATCCTGTTCAACAATAGATCATCTGGAGGTATCTCTGTCCCTGATCTCAAGCTGTACTACAGAGCAATAGTAATAAAAACTGCATGGTACTGGCATAGAAACAGAATGGTGGATCAATGGACTCGAATAGAAGACCCAGAAATAAACCCACACACTTAATTTTTGACAAAGAAGCCAAAACCATACAATGGAAAAAAGACAGCATCTTCAACAAATGCTTCTCATCTCTGTGGATGTCTACACGTAGAAAAATGCAAATAGATCCATATTTATCACCCTGCACAAAAATAAAGTCCAAGTGAATCAAAGACCTCAACATAAAACCAGATACAGCAAACCTGTTAGAAGAAAAATTGGCTAAGAACCTTGAACTCATTGGCACAAGAGACAACTTCCTGAACAGAACACCAACAGCACAGGCTCTAAGATCAACAATCATTAAATGGGACCTCATGGAACTGAAAAGCTTCTGTAAAGCAAAGGGCACTGTCGTCAGAAGCAAATCATATTTACGATGAGTGCAAGGGGGAAATGATGAAGCCCTCTGAGTGATTTTTATGGTTTATGGATCACACATAGGATTTGCCACCAATGTGTAACAAAAGGGATTACAAAGTCTCACCCTGGAGTGGTTCTTTTGATCATCCTGGGAAGCAGGTCAGCACCAGCCACCCTGCAGGTGGCCCTGGGGTGCAGAGCCTGGTTCAAAGCACCATGAGAACAGTCAGGCAAGCTGAATCCTACCTCAGACAGAGGTCCAGAGGGACCCCAAGGACTCGCTTGAGAAGAGTTTGTCTCCCAAGTCATTAGCCGCTTGTGGCTGTTCCCATGGAGGTGAATTAGAACTGAATGTATTTCTCTCCTCTGCACATGAAAAAGCTCAATAGTATCCTGTGGGTACTGTGTTGGAAATCCCCTGTCCACAGAAAATTCCCACAGTCAAAGAATGTTCTTTTGCAGTTCTCAGATAGCAAGGCCTGGGAGTCCTGTATGTCACCGGACATTGTGCCTTCAGAAAGTTCTTTGTCTTTGCCTCAGTTTCCCCATCTTTGAAAGGAGGATGGTCAAAGAACTGACATCATGAGATTGGGTTGAGTGATGTGCATCAGCCCAGGTGTTTGGCACAGTGCCAGTGCCTGGATCACACGTGTCAGTCAGTGCTCAGAGACTGAGTTCTCTGATGGAAAACTCTACAGAGAAGGAGAGGTAGGAACACAGTCTAGGGGTCAGGAAGCCTGGCTTGAGTTCTAACCTGTGCTTCAGAACTCTATGGCTTTGAATCACTCCATCCTCTCTGGGATCAGTTGATCACTGGTAGAACATCATGTGTTTCTTATTGAATCTTGTGTTTACAGAACAAAAGACAAGGGGTGGAACCCTTTTAGAAACTAATATTCTTTGGCCCCGATCCCTTCTGACAAAAAATGTTATTAGAAAGAAATGATCAAAGTGGCTGCTGGACATTCAAAGATTGTCCCTGAAGAATAGTTTACAGCAGTAATACTCTAAGAATAGTCAAAATAACTCATAAGAGGAAAATAAAAATTTTGTAGGCATACACAGAGGATGGTCTTTTCCAGAAGCATAAAACACTATTTTATAAGATAGTGTCGCATAAATGGGAAAACGTCTCTATTTAAACTGAGAACACATTTACAATTGTGCAGTATATTTTATACAATATTTTCATAAATTTGTTTCTAGAAAGGATTTGTGTCTTTAGAACATAAACTGATATTGACAATGGTTTCTGCTGGCCTTCCTGCTCAAATGGATGGAAAGGTGTCCAGGGACATGAGAGCCCAAGAACCACACAGCTCTGAGGGGAGAAGGAAGGTATCCCAGTGGCAGCATATCCTGAGCCACAGGAGCCCAGGGACCGCACAGCTCTGAGAGGAAGCCTCCTCAGCAAAGGCCTTGCAGCTCCCAGGGGAGGACAGCCTCAGCTTCTTTGCTTCTTCCCTTTTCTTCATTGCTTCTTGACTTCTTTGAATTAGAGAGTCACACCAGCTAGAAAATCTCACAAAGGAGATTTATTGGAGGGTCCAGGGAGTGGAGGGACAAATCCAAGGTTGGCTGGCCCTGCCACCAGGAGAGAACAGCAGGGACCTGAACAGACATAGCCTTTATATAGGATTTCTCAGGGGGTGGAGCTTTCTAGGGCAAAGATTACCAGGTGAGAACTGGTGGGATTTCCAGTCCTGAGGTTGGGGGGCACTGAGGGATTGGTGGGTTTTCCTGTTCAGGGAATGGTGGGTTTTCCTGCTTAGAGATTGGTGGCTTTTTGTTCAGACTTTTCACCTAAAATTAGCATAAACTGGGAAGGTTCCTATTGAGGGGCTGGGGATGATCTTTGTGACAGTTACAGAGGCTGGAAATGCTGTTATGACAGTTAGAGAGGTCTGGGGGAGGGGCCTGGTTGCTGGAGCTCCTCAGGCATGGGTGGGCGGTGGGTGGCCATGAGGGCTTACAAAGTTTACAAAGCAGACAAAATTCACAAAGGGAGTCCACAGCAAGGAAGCCTCTCCCTGCTGCTTGGGCAGGCATGGATAGACAACAGTTCCCTTGGTTGGACCTTGATTAATTTTTATATTCTTCTTTTTGTTCCCTGTTTACCAAATTCCCCGAAACATTTGAAATGCCAACACTACACATGGAGAAAGCTGTCATCCTGAGGGCTGCTGAAGGACGGGCCCAAGGCTGGCATTCCGCGAGTAGCTACTGACTGTAAAATGGCCTGTTAGGTGACAGGGGATGAAGAGACTGTCTGAAAGGAGTTTCCTTCCTTTGCATCTGTAAGAAAGGAAATTTGGGGACAAATGAAACATTTCTCTATTGATCCTCAGATGAAGGATGGGTGCTAGCTGCTCACGGAAAACAAGCTAAGTCTGGCATTGAAATAGCTGTAATTTTTCTAAACTCAATCGTGTCAAGTAGAGCCATCCTTCAGTGTCTACAGGGGATTCCCTCTAGGAACTCCCTGATAGCCCAATCAGTGGATGCTCACCTTCTTGTTATGCAATGGCCCTGCCTCCTGCCTGCATGGACTGCACACTGCACGTGCTCTGCCAGTGTGCCGCAACTGCAGAGTTAGGGAATAATGACTAGAAACATGTCTGTTCATTCAAAGAGTGTACACAAGGTTTTTGTTTTGTTTTGTTTTTTTGTTTTGGCTTGTCTGTTTTGTTTTACCCCAAATATTTCTGATCAGTCTGGATCCCTGGATGCGGGACGTGAAGGTAGGGAGGCCACTGCCATGATGAAGATATGTGGCACTAACCTAGCTCACATCTATGATGAGGGCATACATTGGTATAAGTATATCGTAAAGGGCCCATGGTACATGCCATAACCTAAAAATGATAGAAACCCTTGAATCTTAGAATAAAATAATAGAAATCTTAGAATCTTAGCTTTGGCGGCCTGGTCTTTATCACAGAGAAATAACCTGGAGTGTTTACGAACAAATTATGCAGGTATCAGTGGAGTGCTTGCGGTGTAACCTATGTTTCCTCGGCTCTTCCCAGCCAGAGGCTATAGAGGAACAGCTTTAATATTGATATGCAAGCCTGCAGAGCTTTGAGCCTTTACCCCTGTCTCTAGGGGTTGCAGATTCCCCATGGGCTCAGTCTCTTTGATCCATCCTGCTTGTAGGTTTTCATGCTGCAAAGGCAGGGGGGGTCTGACTGTTAGATGTGTATGCCCTGCAAACCCGTTCCACACCTCAGCAGTCTCTCAGCCCTGGAAGCTGATCAGGAGGCCAAAGGAGAAAGCTGCTCTCTGTCTGCCAGTTACATCCAGCTAGTAGGATCAAGTGACTGCGAGAAGTGACCCAGGATCGGTTAACTCAAGGAGCAAGGGAGATTGAGAGAGTACTGGAGGGCATTATTATTATTACTATTATAATTGCAGGTGTTCCCAGGTTTCCCTTTGAGGAAGAGGGCATCCCGCTCAAGAAGGGCCTCCTGCTAATTCTGGGCTTAGCGCTCCTTCCCCCATCCCCTCTCGCAATCTGACCAGGATCAAGATTGCCCTGTTCTCTCCTGTGTTTCCCTACACACCAGCCTCAGCATTGCCCAGAGTTCATATCAACTCACTCAAGGTATATATCAAGATCAAGTGTATCTTCTCAAGTGGTGTGATGAAGAGCCAGTTCTTCACAGACAGGGAAAAGAAAGGAGAAAGGAAATGGCTTCACTTTGCACTCTTTATATTTCCATACTGTAGAGGTATAAATTCTCGTTGTCCAGATGGTCTTCAGCACTGCCTTACGAAGGCTCCCAAGGAATCCGCAAGATCCAGCTGCAGCCTCTATGGGCCAGACAGATGTGGGAGTCTCCAGCCTTTGTCACAAGATGTTCTGTTTTAAAGGGTGAGGAAGGTTCCCTGTTGAGGGTGGGAGGCACTGCCTGAGGCCGCAGGCAAGCAGAAGTGTGGAGAACCACTGAGTTGTCTCAGACCCAAAGTGGCATTGCTTGTGTTTTGAGCCCCACAAGCCATCATGAGAGATGAATTCTCCAGTTTCCAGCGATGTTCGTGCCTCGCCTACTCTGGCCTACTTCAGGCTGGGGTAGGGCTAGAAAGGTCCTATTTGGTCTCTAACCCAGGGAAAAAGGCTAACAGAGGTATCTATTAACATATCAAAGTGAATCCTGGCTGCCAAGATCTTTGCTGCAGGGCAAAAGGAGTCAATCAAAGCTCACATTCTCTCTCTCTCTCTGTGTCTCTGTCTCTGTCTCTCTCTCTCTCTCTCTCCTTTCCTCCCTCCCTCTCTCTCCTCCCCCCTCTGTCTCTCTCTCTCACTGTCATGATGCTATCCATCATGTTATAATGCAGACAAGGAGGCCCACACTAGAGATATATAGATGGGGCCACCTAGTCTTAGGCTTCTAGCTTTCAAAACTGTAAGGCTCGATATATGTCTCTTCTTTATAAGTTTCCACCTCAGGTGCTTTGTTAGAACATCAAAAAAAAAAAAAAAGGGCTAAGATACTGTATTGGCATCTTACACCTCTGTGGTAGTCACATATTTACTGAAATCTAACCTTATAAATCCAGTGTACCTTGTACCAGTCAATTCATGAGAAAAGACATCTATGTGTGAGTGTGGCCTAGGTGTATATGGTGAAACAGGCATACTGAATTCCACTAGACTCTGACAAACCAAGGCAAATGAAAAAAAAAAAAAGCCCAAACAACAACAACATCATTCCCAGGATAATTAATCTTCATGGTTCATTTGACTGCATTTAGAATTACCATAGTAACATAACTTTATGTCAAAGAGGGTGTTTCAATAAAGTGAGAACGGAAGATCCCTTAGTGGATGTAACAGCATCCGGTGGCCTGGGGTCTCAGACTGAATAAAACAGAGAAGCAAGCCGAGTGCCAATGTTCATCTCTCTCTAATTCCTGGCTGAGAACACCGTGTAACCAGCTGCCTGGAGCTCCTGATGCCACACCTTCCCTGCAGCAGTGGACTGCAGTCTCCCAAACTATGAGCCCAAACAACCCTTCCTTGCTTTGCTGCTGCCAACTCCTACCGTCCTTAAACATCCATCAATGCATCTTGGATGATTCCTAACTTGGGCTAGTCACATACTGGAAACTGTGCAACCTCCTTAGGAAGATATATTTGGATGTGCGTGCTTATGTGTACACATACAGAGACACACACACACCACACACACACACACACACACACACACACAATGATGTCACTATTCTGTGACATTGAATAAAAGGATTTTCTCCAATGAAAGGACCGCCACAGCAAAGGTCCAGGGATCTTGGTGTATTTCTTTAGGAGCTCAAGATGTGACAAAGAATAAGAACAGCGACAGAGTAAGTTCCTGGTCTTAGTGGGCTTGCATTCTGGTGGAGACTGGAATGGTAATGGAGAATCCATACTGGTCACAGCAATGCTATCCAAAGAAAGAAGTCGGCCATAGCACATGCCACAGGAGGTGCGGACACATGAGTCCTTCATGAGTATGGATGGTCACATGCCATCTAGGGGTTGGCATCATATCTGATCTTCTTCCCGCATTCTTCGCTGTCCAGCTTTCCCACATTGACAGGCAATGTTGCAACAAGGAACAGACATTTCCACACAGTCAGCCGAGCTGTGCTTCAGCTCCCCCTGTCCCAAAGAGGACCTGCAAGCTGTTGAACAATATTGTGTTAATACACTGCAGATTGAAACACCTGGTTATGGAGGAAGGAAAATGGGGCTGAGAAATACGTGGCTACATGAGGCAGAAAAAGAGAGATTCCCCTCATACCAGGGAGTGACCACACAGAGATGGATGTTTAATTCTCCCATTGATATTTAATTTCGTTGCTGCCGTATTTTGCCTTTCCAATGCTACAAACAATCTCCCCTAGCTATTTTCTCCACATTTGTTTTTGTGGTAGTTGCCTTTATCTGTGGAGAATGATTTCCAAGACCCCCATGGATGTCTGCAACTTGAAATTCTACACACACTGTAATCTTTCTGATATACACATATCTATGATAAAGTTTAATCTGTAAATTAGGTACAGAAAAAATTAACCGTAACTAACAATATAATAGAACAATTATGATGACATAAGGCAATGAAAGTAATTTAAAACTTATGAATTATTTATTTCTGGAATTTTCCCTGTTGTATTTTCAGACTGCTGTTGACCATGGGGAAGCGAAGCTGCCAAGATCGAAATCATGGCTAAGGGAAGACCAGGATGCTTCTCTTAAACACATCTTTTTTCTTTTTCATTTCTTTTCTTTTCTTTTTTCTTTTGTAGTTTTAGCAATCTGACCTCCTGTAGGGGATAAGGCTGATGAATGACATTTGCCTCAGCAGGGTGATCTGCTCAGATTCTAGGCACAGTGGGTGCTGAGATGTTTGTCCTGGGGCCACCGGCTCACTCTCCACGCCACGCTCACAAAATGATACACACTGGGCTGAGGCTCTGGACATAGCTGATTTATGGGAATTGTTCAATTGTCCAATTGTTGGAGCCTAGATGAGGATTCAAAAGGGGCTTCCAGAAATAAGCAGATGCGAAACTGGAAGAGGAGGACCGAGAAGGGGATGTAAACCAGGCGTGGTGGATGCCATAGAAGCACACTGATCCTCTTGGCAACCGCTCACACGGGAGTCACGGGTGACAGGGAATCAGTGGAGACAGTGGGCACAGATCCAGAGTCCATTACAGCCTATTCTGGGTACGCCCTGAGAAGATCACTTGGCTTTCTATGGTGACAGAAAACACGGGCCTTTGTAGAGACTGCTGCTACTAATGGTTGTGTGTTTGTGTACTTTACAAGACTCTCCTTGGATACCTGAAACCATAGGCCAACAAACCCCATGCAGAATCAGTTTCTCTATGTGTGCACACCTATGACAAAATTAAATTTATAATTCAGGCACAGTAAGAGATAATTACCAGTAATTGAGACAATGTTCCATAATAAAAGTTATATAAAACATATGAATTACTTATTTATGAAATGTTTCGTGAATATTTTCTGACCGCGGTTAAACATGGTGTGGTTATTTGAATAAAAATGGCCTCCATAGGCCCACAGGGAGTGACACCATTAGGCGATGTGGCCTTGTAAGAGTAGGTGTGGCCTGTTTTGGAGGGAGTGCGTCACCCCGAGGGTGTGCGCTGAGGTCTCATAGGCTCAAGCCACACCCAAGTGTGTCTCGCAGCCACTTCTGCTGCCTGCTGCTGGATCAAGATGTAGAACTCTCAGCTCCTCCAGCACCATGTCTTCCTGCATGCCACCATGCTTCCCGCCATGATGATAAAGAAGGAAACCTCTGAACCTGTAAGCCAGCCCCAGTTAAATATTTTCCTGTATAAGAGTTGCTGTGGTCATGGTATCTTCTCACAGAAATAACCCCCCTAACTAAGCCACATGGGTAACTGAAGCAGAAGAGGCCGTCCCTCGAACAAGGGAGGACCCTGCATCTCTACAGGTCTGCGTTCTGACTCTGCTCTTTAATGTCTCTCACAGTTAGAAGGCTTGGTCACCAGCAGATGGCGCTACTGGAAGGTTGTAGAAATGTTAGGAAGCAAGGCCTAATGGGAGAAAGTAGGTCACTGGGGAGTTCGAAGGGTGTATCATCTCTGGGTTTCTGGACCCTTTCTCCATTTGTATCGTGTCCATCTTGAAGTGGTGCCCTCCAGTACACGCTCCTGTCTGTGCAGTGTTCTGCTTTACCGCAGTCCTACAGGCAACGCAGCCCATCTACTAGAGCTGAAGCCTCGGAACCCGAGTCAAAACCAAGCCTATCATCCACAAGAAGCTAACAGCCCACGACCTGGCACACTGTAGATGTTCAGTAAATCAACACCCTGTCTTGGCTGCTCCTCTGTTCCAATTGTGCAGTCGATGGGAAGGTAGATCTAGTGTTTCTAAGCTCCGCATTGCCACCCAATACAGTCACCTCAGGTTTTTGATTCCTACTGGCTCCATGCAGGAGCTACAGGGACCACCTCATTTAAAATCATTTGCCGTACGTGTGCTCCATTTATGATGGCTGTGCAAGAAATCACCCCACAGCATACCCCGAGACACTAACTGCTCCTTTACTCTGCTCTTGGATTTGCGGATTTGGAGTTCAGAGAGCCCGAGGGTTAATTTGCCTCTGCTCCATGGTCCAAGTCCTCAGTGGGAGACCTTAGCTTAGAGAGGACTCTAAGCTCAGGACCGGAACTCTCTGTGGGTGTCGTGACCACTTCCATGTCTGGAAAGAGATGCTACCTGTGTGCAGCCTGTATTCAGTTTCCTGCCAAGTGGGGGCTGGATCCACGGAGAGCATCCCGAGAGAAGGTGTTCAGTGGATGCTGTGGCCGAAAGTAGGACTTAGCTTTGGAGGGCAGGCAGTGTCCCCACCAGTATCTTCTGTTGTCTGGGTGGGCAGTGACAGAGCTCCCCCCAGGCTAAAGGAGAGCCATGAGCGTTGCTCTGTAGGGAGAGTAGATGGGATGAGGAATGGCTGTCTCTGAAAAGTAGTTTCAACACTATGTGCCAGGTTCTCGGATGAATTCCCCTATCTTAAGGGTTACACAGGCTGGATGGGGAACTTATCTCCCTCCTGGAGATAGACAGAATGAGGCTCCAGGTGACTTGCCTCAAGCAACTTAAACCTCTAAACCCCAGCCACATCCCTATAAAACGGACAGAAAGCCTCTGCTTCAGAGGAACGCTCTAAGCCTCATTCTATCACAGAGGTTCTTGGAAGGCTGATGTCGGAGGCATTCCATGATTTCTGACATTCCAAGAATCATCATTACTTCCAGGCATGACACCATTGTTTCCTTGTCCTGTGGCCATTTCTCTCTCATACACATACACACACATACTCTGTCTCCACACACACACATACCACCACCACCAACAACAACAACACTAACTCTAATCCTTTATAGTCAACCATGATCCAAGATTTTCACTAGCTTACCTTTTTGGGAGAACAAGGCTTGCCCTTGCTGTTTGGTTGTGGCTCAGTAGGGTACCTTCCCTGCTTCATCCTACCTCCCAAAAGAAAGGACCATTGGGAATCTCATTGTTTATAACTTCCAAATGTGTAGCCTTTCCTCGGGTGAATTGTGACCACCCATTTGCTTACATTTATAGAGAACCATCTAGTGCTTATCTCTTTCTCTCAGTGGGAGCAGGACTTTCTAAGTGATTTTGTAGGTTCCAGTAGAAAGCTTCTGGACCTTGAAGGAACCATGACCCATCAAGGGAAATTCCTTCTCCTAAGGACTAATCTCAGATCTATATTCCCCCTTCATGGCCAATTTTCCTGTCTCCTATGTTTCAAGACATCCTTGTCTGTGGGGCCGTAAGACACCTTGCTGTACCTGAATGAGGACAGTTCAAATCTCCGCTAGCCATGTAAAAATCTGGGCATAGCTGGGTGCACCCCCAGCACTAAGAGCAGCAGGGACACAGGATTGCCGGGAATTGCTAGCCATCCGCCTAGCTCTAGGTTCAGTGAAATATTTTCCTTTTGTCCTCTGTTCTGGAACTCGATCTGTAAACCAGGCTGGCCTCAAGCTCCCAGAGATCCACCTGCCCCTGGCTCCCGAGTGCTGGGATTAAAGGTGTGTGCCACCACTGCTTGGCTAAAAGATCTTTTATAAGATGGAGCATGATAGAGCAGAACACCAACTGTTCCGTTCCAGTCTCCATGCATGCACACATGTGTGAATATAACAAGCACACACATACACAAACATACCATATAGATATACACACATACCATACACACATAACACACACACCAGACCTATCCAAACACACATGCATACCACACATATATGCACAAGTCATACAGACACCACATACACGCATGCAATACCCAGTAATAAAATCTCCGTTTGCTATGAGGCCCATAAATTGACTCTTGCAAGAGTCAGTGGTGATGGTGCTCACCATCAGAGTATCTAGGATCCCTGAGTGACAGCTTTCCTTCTGGGCCTCACCAGGCCCTCATCATCATCAGGTGGCAGGCTTAAGTGGGAGGTGGGAACACTCAGGAATGTCTAAGCTGCACTCACTGCTCTGGGGCTGTCTGAAGGACCCTAGAGGTGGCCTTTCGAACTTCAGGTGACTAGGGTCAGAGGTATGATACGAGGAGCTGGAGGAGCCCCTCGGTGGGCAGGGATGGTTGGGTTTTGCCACTGGCAAGGGCTAACTTTCTAATCTGGCTCTGCCCATCAAGTAGAGAAACTCTGGAGCAGCCATCAAGTCTGCCAGCCTCAGGTGCCTAGCAGGGAACCAAAGTACCAAAGTGTGTGTGTGTGTGTGTGTTCTTCCTGCTTTTTCAACTCTACTTTACAGCTCTCTCTTTATCCACAAGGATCAGGTGCGGAAGCAGATTTGCCTGCTGTTCAGTTGTCTCATTGGTTGCAACAGTTCTCTGGGTTTAAGACAGAGTCAGCCTGTGGGGGGGGCCCCAGTTAGGCACTGTCCCTGGACCTGGATGGTCGGCTGGAAGCAGCTGTGGGGCCCGTTACTTCCAGCCTCAGCTCCAGTGGTCCTTAAGAGGCGGAGTTTCCTCCCTTCTCTGGACTCAACCATCTCTAGCTCCCTCATGCTCCTGAACAAAGTTAAGTTTTCAAAATGCTAATGATAGGAGGGAGAAAAGTGAGGTCCAGAGAGGTGCCACACTTTGTTTGGAGGCACACAGGATGTCGGTGACAAAGGCAGGTGACTTCGGCTGCTCTGCTGTGGATACCAGGGGTTAGTGACAACCCCAGCCCTTCTACCTCCCTCCCCTGCACCACCCAAGGAAGATCATTTCCTATTCCTGGTTTCTCTGCCAGCCCAAGAGACTGAGTGTAGAAAAAAAATTTCTGTATATATCAGGATGGTCTCGTGGGGTGGGTAATGGGTTTCGCTGTCTGACATCTGTTTCCCAGGAGACTCTGGTAAATGCAGGGGGCAGAGTTCCCTACAGCAGCGGAGGGCTGAGAGGGTATGTACCTGCCTGTGGAGTTTTTGTCCCAAGGCAAGCTGTGTGCTCAGACTTGACCATGTTTGGGCATGGAGGCTCGACCCAGATGGGACTGAGGACTGCTTCCCTGGAGACCAACTGGGAGACCAAACTTCCTGCTAGAGCTCCCAGGCCTGACTTGGGGTGGGGGCAGGGGGTGGGTGGAGAGAAACCATCTGCCAGCGGAGACCCAGGGAACTGTGAGTACATCCCAGGAGCTTGGGAAGGGCTTTCTGGGACGCTGGGGCTCTGGGGATCTGGTGGGAGACAGCAGTCTGTGGTGGCATGGGTGGGCTGATGAACTCCCCCCTTTCACCTCTCCTGCTGCCTGTCAGAGTTCTGGCACCAGAGTGCTGGCGTGTCGACTCTGGTATGGGAGTCTCTTTAGTGGCCAGCCTGGAGGTCAGGATCAGTCTTGCCACTTGTCTTTCAGTAGAGGGGTGGGATGCCAAATGGGCCTGGCAGAGTGCCCAAGCTTTTTCGGCTCTTCAGTTAATGATAGCTACTGTTTATGGAGGGCTTCCATTGCAGGAAATTTGTGACAGTGTTGGTAGGTCTGCATCGGGACTTTGAGGCAGGTACTATTTTTCTTTTACAGTCACGTGGTTGCTAAGCAGCGAAACCAGGACTTGATCTCATGTCTGATGACCTTCTCCACACTCCCCCAAACCCCTCCACACTCTATTCCCAGTCCTTCTAAGGAAGAGGTTGTCAACCCAACAGTTAAGCCACACAAGGCTCTTCGTTAACCCCTTTCCAACTTTCCTAAATACAGCCTAGACTAGGGTGATTGCTACACAGAAGGTTCCACCCAAGGAGTCCCGAGACACTTAACATCTCACAACTGAGACAGTTTCCCTATAGTCCAACTGAAATCTCTCTCTCTCTCTTTTAAATCAAGGAAACCCATTTCTTCCTCTCTTACACCACATTGGATATCAAAGCTTCCTTCTTCCTGCTAGAGGTTCTCATTAAACCCACTGAATCCCAGATTCCCACCTACGTTTTACGTTTAAACAGAATCTCAGGATCGAGCACAGGAGCTGACGCTTCTCTTAGAACTCGCTCCATCACAGACACATCACAGTCAGGGGGCACTGGGACAAGACACAGGAACTGGGCCTCTCTGAAATAGCTCTTTCCATTTCGCATCCTTCTGAGCTCCTGCACTCTAGCCTTCACCAGGCTTCTACTGTCTTGGAAATGCCCAGGAGTCCAGGAGGGCTCACTGGAAGAAGCTGGCACCACAAGAAAAGCCCTGAACAGTGGTACCCAGCTTCTCAGAGAGATAATTGGTGATAATGGATCCTGAGAATTTAGAAAGTAACCACAGGCTGTTTCCAGAAGGCCTGGGGCCAGGGTAGGCCCCTTTGTAAGTTTACAGCCCTATGGGAATTGCGAAGCTCCATGTTTAATAAGAGCGATGTTGGTATTTGATTACACCCTCTCTCGCCTGCCCTCCCTTCTTTGGACCTATCACCCAGGCTGGTCTCATTATTCTTTGCTTTCATGGTGCTAGAAATGACTGCTGCCCCCAGTGGCCATGGGTAAGAAGCTGGTGATGGCCCAGAAGCGTGGAGAGACCCGAGCCCTCTGCCTAGGGGTGGCAATGGTAGTGTGTGCTGCCATCACCTACTACATCCTGGGTACCACTGTGCTGCCCCTCTACCAGAAAAGGTATGGACCTCCCCACTGCCTGCATCTACCTGCCCTTCCCTTGACCCCTCACAGCAGTCTGGAAAGAACAGGCATCCCTCATCCTTAGGCTGGGGGCTCCAGTTCTGGGAGAACAGGCCAGTAAGAGCCTCGCCACTCTGGGACCTGGCGATGACAGCTGGACGATGCCCTCGCCATAAGAAACAGCACTCCAGTGAGAGTGTGGTCCTCGGGGGAGACTTGGAATGGCAGATTCTGAGATGGGAGCTCCCTCTTTGCTGAGCATGCCTCTCCTTCCTTGCCTGGGTTTTTCCTATAAGTAGGGAGTTTCTGCATTAGGCTGACATCTGTTCCCCTAAATTCTAGGCAGGAATCTTGGAGAGTGCTCTGCCCCCTCATGCCTCACTCCATGGCATGTCAACCCACCAGCTTTTAAAGAAGAGCTGTGGAATTCCTGATCACTCTTGTCTTTGGAACAGACACACAGCACTCTCTCAGCCCACCCTTTTCTGAGTCTCACGACTTCCCTCTGGGCATATTCTGGCTCCTGATAATCCTCTCCTATCTGATAGTGGATCTCCTGCAGGATACAAGGAGCTGAGTCACATTCCATTCTCTTAGGTGTTGGTGAGCCTGTTGGTGTCTCCTGGCCCTGCCCTGTATTCTAGCTTTACAGTTCTACAGTCGCGCCAGGCCAGAGTCTCACCCAAGTGAGGCGCTGCTGACCAGTCCTGTGCCTTCCTAGCTCTCTCCTGCCACCCTCCAGCCCTGACCATATCAAGGCCCTTATACAGCTCCTCTCTCTTAGGGGAAAGGGTAGAGATTCTGGAGCCACTCAGCCCTGGCCTCAGGCACTGTGTGTCTCCCCAGTAGTCACTTACCCCATCTGAGGTTTTCAACTCTACCTGTGACTTGGAGGTGATATGGGAAAGAAGGATTCAGGATTGTCTGCTTATCACAATCTGGGATTGTGACTGTGACAAGCATTTTAAACAACACCAGAGCCTGGACCCAAGCACCTGAGAAATTCTGCATCACTTTCTCTACAGTGGGGCTCAGCTATGGGGATCTTTTTTTCTTTTTAAGGTCTCTGATGTGGGGTGAGTAACAAGGCCAGAAAACAATTTTGTAGAAAATGTCCATGAGCTGACCAGTTTGAAATTGTTGTGTTTATCCCAGAGTCCAGGAATAGGGCCATGGACCTAGTTAGTATTACCATTACATGCCCATGGCAAGATGAGGGTCCCTACTCTGGGCCTCTCCAAAGACTCTGGGAACCAGGGATTCAAAGTGAGTGTGTGTCACCCTTGTTCTGAGGTATGTGTTTGTGTGTGTGTGTGTTGTCTTCCCAGTGTGTGGACTCAGGAATCCACCTGTTACCTGATTGAAACCAACATCAAGAATTATGAAGAGCTAGAAGGCAAGAAGGTGCCCCAGTACCCATGCCTTTGGGTCAATGTATCAGCTGTGGGTAGATGGGCCATGCTGTACCACACAGAGGACACTCGGGACCAAAACCAGCAGGTAATGAAATGGGGGCTGGGCATAGTATCCCTGACAGGTCTATGAGCTTGTCCCCAGCTGTCCATGTCTCCAGAGCCAAGATATATCAATCCATCTAAATGGGTGGAGTTAGCCTTGGACCTTTCATGTTGGAATCAGACAGACATGGGTGGTTTGAATTGCCCCTAATTGGATGTGCAGCTGGGGAAAGGCCACTGAGGTCCTTCGAGTCTCAATTTCCACCCTTTTAAATGGGTGCTAATGCCATACCCAGAATGGCTATACCGAAGTCCAGTGCCATGACCAATGTGCAAAGCCCACTGTGGGCAAATGGTGGACACTCAGAGGGGGGAAGCATCGTTAATGGCTGTTGCTTCCATCAACCTAATCCAAGCTCCATCACAGACAAAAAGAAGAGTTTCCCTCATGTGCACCCCACCTTGCTGCCAATTACCACTATAGCCCTTCCCATCACACAGACAGGTTGGTCTCCTCTCCTCTTCTCCTTTCTTTCACTTCCCCCACTTATTCAACAACCACTGAGCCTTCCCGAGTCAGACACATGGCTCTCAAGAGGAGAGAGCTTAAATAGTAAGGAGGGTTGGTGCCATAGAGAGCAGCAGGAGGAGTGATGGGGCTCCAGGGAGGAGGCAGTATTTTCCAGTTGTCAGTGAGGCCCGGGGCAGGGGCGTGTTGGGTCAGGCTTTTCAAAATAGACAATTCCTGTAGCCACAGAAACATGCGATGAGGGAGGCATGGCAATGATGGGACCTAGCATGGGCATGGCAGAGAAGGCTAGGTGAAAGCACTGACTAGGAGACTGATTCTAGGAATGCCACCTGATAGAGGGGCCAGGAGAGGCAGAAGGGTGTAAGATCTGTTTTCAGAGGACTTCTGCATTAACTATGGAATCAACATTAGCATATAAATTGGGGCATCTCAACCCTGGCTATCACCATGTACACTTAACAAAACCAGAGTTCTACACCAACCAACTGAGGCAGAATCCCTGGGTATAGATCAGCGGACAGAGCTCCCTAAATGAATCTAGGGATGTTATTGGAGGCCTAGGTTCACCCGTCAAGTGATGCTGAAAAGACAGAGCCAGCAGCCATGTAGGGTTGATTACTGGATGGAAGCTGGACCACAGCAGTCCCCGGGACACAGTGGGGACTTGTCTCAAGAATGATACTAATCGTAAGAATTGAGTCTGATTGAATAGGAAGGGCAAAGTGCCATGGGTGTGAGTGTGTGTGTGTTTGGGGTGGGGGTCTGTGGGCACAGAAAGAGGGGGTGACAGTTTGTAGAAGTCAGACTTGTAGTCATTGTTAGCATGACTGTGTGGGACAAGAACAGGAATTAGCTTCCATTGGCTCCTGCTTCTTCTTTGGCATCCAGCAGCCATACTTTACCCCAGGAGTGAGGAAAAACATTTTCAAAGATGAGATGCTGTGGCTATGGTGCCATTCTCCTGGTATACTGGGTTAAAGCACCTTCCTCATCCTCAGGCTGCCAGCCCAGAGGAGTCAAAAGCTAGCCTGAACCATGCTTGAGTTGTGAACAGCATGTATTACTTCTCCTCTAGTGAGGGAAGGAGGGGGCTGTTAAACTACAACACCCACAGACCATGAACAGAGAGCTAAGAGCAGCCTGCCATGCTGGGACAGTCAAGCACATTTTGTTCTCTAGTCTAGCATCTAGGTGTGTGGCTGGCTGATGCTCCAGGTGGGTAGCATGCGTTCTGGACATGCCAGGCTCTCATTCCTCCTCCATTGGTTGCTCTTATCTCCTCCCATCAACTGCAGTCTAGGGAAGGGGCTCTAAACCCTTTTTTGCAGCCTATGGTAATGAGGGTGAATCCTCAGAGAGGCAGGGGCGGCATCATTTCAGCTCGAGCAGAAATGATGTACTAGGACAGGCAGAGAGGGGTAAAATGTCCAGGCCTTGTCTTGGCCCTGGAGAGTAAACTCCTGGCTGGGGTCTTGACAAATAGATCAAGAATACAGACAGAGCGCATGCTTTAAATGGGGGAAGAGCAATTACTCCAATTTCATAGGTAAGACAGCATTGTAATTATTTATTATTATTATTATTATTATTTCTTCCATTTTTGAGATCATGTGATCTGGGCTCTTGCTAAGTGCTTCACATAAGTTTCTTAGTTTAATTCCTCAGGGAAGGTCCAGGCAGACACCACCAAAACGACAAGGCTTAAGAGGTTATGCCAGTTGCCAAGGTCACACAGCTTGGAAGCTGTGGTTGAATCTGGCTTCTCTGTGCTCGTGAGCAAGGTTACCCGGTGACAGGTCCTGTTACTAAACAACAGCCTGCAGTACTCAACACTTCTGCAGGCTAGAGTACCTAAGAGCTTCAGCTCTCCCTGGCTCACTGGGGACTTGACCAGCATGCAGCTCCCCTATTTCCCAGACATCAGCACCACAACGCAGCATCTTCATGTTACTGGACTGGTTCCCAGCAGGGCAGACAGCTTGGACGGTAACTGATTTCCAGGGGAGACACTAGCTCAATGCTTGCCCAAAGGGCTTCGGGTTTACATATTTGACCTTGGACACGACTTCACTAGACCATGGTCCTTGAACATCGCTACTCTCTCTGTGCCTGTCCCCTACAGGGTAGGCGCCTATGCCGATGGGCACCCCTTGAATTCCACTGCAGGTCTACAGAGAGGCCCACCCTTGCAAAGTATCTCTTGAAGTTGGCGGGCAGCACCCAGTCCCTCTGGCACAGAGAGATAAAAGGCAGGTCTCCACTCTGGGCTGTCTTTCCAGCGCTTTGCAGCTGGGTCTCATCATCTTCACAGGCCAGAAGGTTCCTAATAGCAACCACCAGTGCCAGAGTTTAAATGCGTGCCGTGCTCTGCCTGCCTGGAGCTCCTTGCTGCACTCTTTCTCTTTCTTTTGGATCCTGTCACAGAGCCGCTTGCCAACATATTTTCTTTGGTTCACACAAGATTAGACTTCAAAGAGTCTTCTTTTTGAATTTTAGCCAGTACTTTGAAATCCTGAGAGTTCATAATAAAATCAGGTTTTCTGGCTTCTCTGGACGTGTTGGTGGAGAGTGTGGTATTTGTTGCCCAGAAGGAGTGGTCACAATTCTCCCCGACACTGAGGCTGATGCTAGTTGGTCCCTGTCACTGCCTGCCTACCTTCGTCCTTCAGTGGTGTTACCTGCGTGAGCTTGCATATAGATCCTCTTTGTCCCTGGACTCGTATGATCAATGATTCTTTCCAGTCCATCACTGTGATATCATGAAACCATCTCAGTAATGAAATCATGAAGGCTCAGAGAGGGCAAACAATTTGCCTGTGGTTTCACAGCAAATTGAAGCAGATTCAGGTCTCCAGTCAAGATGTGCAGCATCATGTTGAGTGGTACCAAGGCCAACATCCATGCACAGACACCAACCATGCTCTCCAGGACTGACTCCCAAGCCAGCACTTTTTTTCCCCCTCATACCAGAAAGCCTCACCCTGGGTCTCTTAGAAGTATGAATTTGAAAACCTAAGTGCCCTTGCTTCTCTCCCACAGTGCTCCTATATCCCTAACAACCTGGACAACTATCAGACCGCCCTGGCTGATGTGGAGAAAGTCAAAGCCAATTTCCACAAGCACCGTGCTTTCTACTGCTTTTCTGCACCTCAAGTCAATGAGACCAGTGTTGTGTATCGGCGCCTCTATGGGCCCCACATCCTCCTCTTCTCCTTCTTCTGGCCCACCTTCCTGCTGACTGGTGGCCTCCTCATTATTGCCATGGTGAAGCTCAACAGGTCCCTATCCATCTTGGCAGCTCAGAAGTAGACACCGCACAGGGGAGTCACCAGGGACAGCAGGGGCCCTGGGCAGGACTGCTCACCACTCTCCTCCTCTTGTCTGCTCTTCTGTTTGTTCAACATCTTTGGAAAGCCATTTCTTGCACAAGAATGTTTAATAGCTTCCTGGTGACCTTGGAGGCCGAAGGGGCTGTCAGTTACAACTCCCCACTTCCTGTCCTAAATTGGTTCACGTCTGTTACCTGCTGTGTCATTGTCCACTCACCAGATGACGAATATTGTCACCTCTATTCCTACGTGCTCTCTCCTAGCTCAAACGCGTGCCTGTCACACCCAGGATGTTGTCCAAATTCAGCTTCTTTGAATTGTCATAAAAACAATAGCTTCATTTATAGGGCAACTAAGTGTATTGCTCTTTGTTAAGGACGTTAAGCTGCACACATATATTATTCTAAAATTTAACAATACTGCCCTTCCATAACCAGAGGGACCAGTTCTGCGACTCCCTCAGATGGCAAAAAACCCTGGTACAAAGTGGTGCAGGCTCTGAGTGGAACCTCTGCATACCTTCCCATGTGCCTGACAAAGTCTCTGGTCGACTAGCAGCACCCATTCCAGTACCAATGCTGTAAATGGATTTCATACTCTATTGTTTCAGGAATAGTGATGGGAAAGGGTCCATCCATATTCACAGATGATGCAGTCTTCCCCCAAATGCTTTCAATCTGCAGTTGATTGAATTCAATGGGGCAGAACCTGCTGATGCAGAGTCCAAGCCTATGCACACAATAGCAAAAGTCTGTGAGGAAGTAAAGACAAACACATCAAAATATTAACTGTGCATGGTGGTTAATTTCAATTTTCTTCCTTGCCTCACTCTCTTTTTTGTGTGTATTTTCATTTTTCAATAATAGGAAGATCATATATGCCTTTGTTTGATTTTAATCAGCAAAGCAGTACATAGCTGTTATTTTGGAAAATGCTGAAAGGAGCTACCGTCAAGGAGATAAGGGGGGACTGCAAGAAGGAGATGAGGGCAGGCTGCAAGAGGCTGTTTCTCCTGTCAGATACAGGCTGGGAAGACACAGATGTTAGGCTCCCTGGATGGAAGAAATACCCTTACTTAGATGAGGCTTTGCAGTTCATGTTGCCAATGATTTCAACATGTCCCCTATAAGGATAGGTGTTGCATTTAACCCATTTAGTGCTAATGACATGTGGATGTGATTAGGGGTGAATGGGATCCCCAAGATGGCACCATCAGCTTTGCAAGAACAGAGAGAGAAAAAGAGACAGAGAGAGAGAGAGAGAGACTGAGGTAGCATGTTGAGCTGCCTGACATTCTGATACTTTCATGACATGGATGCCTGGGGGACAAGGTAAACAACACCGTTGAATCTTTGCAACCCATTTGACACTTCTGCCCAGGGAACCCTGACATCTGCGGTCGACCTCCAGTTTCTTTTCTGTGCCCCCTCTTTTTAAGGACCAGTATCTCATCGTTCCCCAGAATGTCTCCCTCCAGGGTCAGGAAAGCCACATTCTGATAGTGTAGTATGGTTTTCAAGATGGTGCTACTGAGGAGATTCCAGAATGTGTAGGAGGACTCTCTATTATTTCTTACAATTACATATGAATGTATAATATGAATTCAAATTCAATTTAAAAAGAGAGAGCAAAGGTTCCGAAAAGCAGTCTGACTACAAGGGGTTACTTTACGTGGGTTTCCAGGCACCTGCATTTGGGACTGAAGGATACAAAAAACTCAGAATATCCAAACAGCAGCAGAGAACAACACATCCTTCTAGAAGAATTAGTGTGTAGGGATGCCTGCACTCCCCTGTCCCATGCATTAGTCATGGTGACCTTCATTTTCTTGGGAAAAAAATGTTGCCTTCTTGTCAACAAGGACTGGCCTACTTCCATCAAAACCCACACCTACCTGTGCTCACAGAACAACACGGGCAGAGTGAGAGTGAAGTAATGAGCGTTCGAGTGTGATGGAGTTAGATGCGGGGAAAGATGATCTTGGCAACAATGGCTGACTAGGGGCAGAGCGCCCTCATTCATCCTAAAAAGGTCATGCTAGTGAGCATCAGGTATTTTCTGTGCTTTTGCACTGGTTCTCACAGGCTCACACCTGCAGAGGTGTGCTGGTCCATTCCTCAGGTGTCCTTTCTCTTAAATCCGATACCCCATAAAGATCAGAGGAGCCTGCGTTCTGATTGAAAGTAGGCAAGGATCCTTATGAGGCACCCTAATAGTGCCAGGCCTCAGACAGTTTCAGCTCTCCAGCCAAGGCTGTTACTCAAAGAAAGTGGGTTCCCAAGGGAAAAGCTTGCTCTTTACAAAGCTGGAAGGGCAGAGATGAGTCATATCAATGCCTGCCTTCAAGGAGCTGTTTGTCTTCTTGCTTGGCCCTCAGCCCCATCACCATAATTAAGGGGTCCTTTATTTATTTATTTATTTGTAGTGAAGAACCTGAACTGTGTACATTAAAAAAATCATTCAGTACCGAAATCTTAAATGTTTGTAATTCACTGAAATTATGCGCATTTCCTCTCTAAACAAGCGGTTCTTAACCTGTGGGTCATGACCCTTTTGGGAGTCGAACAACCCTTTCACTGGGGTCACCTAAGACCATCAGAAAGCACAGATACTTCATTATGATTCATAACAGTAGCAAAATTACAGTTATGAAGTAGCAACAAAAATAATTTTATGGTTGGGGATGGTCACCACAACATGAGGAACTGTATTAAAGGGTCTCAGCATTAAGAAGGTTGAGAACCTCTGCTCTAAATCAACGTTTCACCCCAAGTTTCTCCCCTGTCAACTGCCCTGAACCAGCTGATTGCAAAGTGTGCTGATTGTGTTCCTACCTGTGACAGGTAGTTGGTAAGAATGTCCAGTGCCCTTTTATTTCCTCTCACATCTGGAGGAATTAGAATTCTATGAAATATTTGGGAGGATGCTGTTCAAGCAAGTGTGACTGTCCTGTTTCTCACCAGCCTAGGTCCCTTCACAAGCAGGTGAAAGAGCACTAGCCAACACAGGTTAGAGGCATGGAGATCTTCCCTAGAGTGTGGGATGGCTGTTTTTTTTGTTGTTTGTTTGTTT
>CM053757.1:23279577-23417517 GCA_028658305.1 Pachyuromys duprasi
GGTTGCAACATTTTGGGGATGGTCAAATGACCCCTTCACAGAGGTTATCTAAGATGATCGGAAAACACAGATATTTGTATTACAATTCAAAACAGTAGCAAAACTACAGTAATAAAGTAGCAATGAAAATAATTTTAGGGTGTGGGGCTACCACAACATGAGGAACTATATTAAAGGGTCGCAGCATTAGGGAGGTTGAGAACTTCTGCTTGGCAGAGTCCTTCAGATTCTCACTGAGGCATGGGGAGAAGGTTTTAGTTCTCTGGGCTGCCCCGTGTCTCGGCCTATGATTCCACAGAAGGGTCAATGGGTGGGTTATCCTTACTTACAAGCACTTTCCTGGATCATTTGCATGTCAGATAAATGCAAAATTCAAGGTCTTCCTGGGTACCCAACCCTCCTTCCCTACCTACTGATACAAAGCACACAGCCGTCAGCTAGCTCCCTTAAAGGGTAGTGGAAGATGGGAGGTGAGCTCTGCAGAAATAGCAAACTCCAGACTGGATATGAATCAAGTACATGATATATCCCCTGGCTTGTTTTTTCTCTCAAGCTGCAGTCAAAGGTGGATTACAGGGACTTTGATCGCCTAGAATCCCCATCATCCCACACAACCTGCACTCCCAACACACATGAGATGGAAGCCGGAGCCCACTAAGCATATGCAACATCAAAATAAGTCTTCTACTCCTATGTGCTGTGAGGGCAATCTTGAGTGAATGCACCAGCCACCTGTGGAGTCCCTTGCTAAAGCTGGGTAGCATCAAAACTGCATTACATTGTGGGAAGCCCAAATAGTGTCAGAACTAGTTGGTGTCAGAAGAGAAACAATGTTCCCATCTTCCATCAGAAGCATCGCCAGGGAGAAAACGCTCAGGTTTCCACGTTTCTCTTTAGTGACAGTCTACATCAACATGTTTGATGAATAACCCACCGGACCACGCTGTAGCTCTTCCATTCTGGGATATATTTAGCCAACCATTCCCTGAGCAACAATCTGTCATCCCTAATAGTAATAAGAACTAACATTTGTGGAGCACCTGTGTGCCGGGATGTGGGCCAAGGCTTTCCCCGTACGGCTCATTTAACACTGATGGCATTTGAGGTTAATATTGGCACCTCCATTTTATAGATGACGTAACTGAGGCACCAGGAAGGGGGTTAGCTTTCCCCAGAAGTTAGCAACTAAGAGGGTTGAGATTAAAATATGAATAAACTAGACAGTATAGCTTTAATATGGCTCTAACCACTGAGAAACCTGTTCTTCCATTTCTTCTCCTTATCAGCCATGCAAAGGCCAGATGCTGGGAGCCTGCACTTCCACAGAGCCCAGGCTCTCACAGTTTCTCTATGATATTCTTCTAAAGAGTCAATAACTGACAATTTCCCCCAAAGATGAACACTTGAAATGTGGGTGTTGCCAAGAATAACTGGGGCTGTCTACAATTCTACAGAAGCCACGGTTTCTGGCCCAGAACCCATTTGGCTGCTTGAAACCCAGGCATTCTGTAATCTCCCGAATCCTTGCATTGCTGGTCACTTTTACAAGCCAGCATAGAAGGGTAGCAGTTTAATGGGACCTTCTTAGTGATCCCACCTTCTCCCAATGGCTCGTTTCTTTCTTTAGCCGGTGTTCACAAACCACAGTCTTAATAATCTCCTCTAGAACTCTCCCAGTAGTGGACAGCATAATCATTTATATTTATCTTTATCATTAATAAAAGTTTGGCCATAAGACACCTTCTTGGCATCCAACTAAATTTTCTGTGAATATGCTGGCCTGGTCCTTCAGGCTCTCGCATTTTTCCCCAGTCCTTGAAAGTGAATTCTCTGTTTCACCAGAAAGAACACTAGTGTGGAACATCCAGGACCCTTGATGAAGCTCCTGGCCCCATCCAAGCCCCGCGGCCCCTCTACACTGCTGCAGTCAGCACTCAGATCTCACTTCTTGTGAGGGAGTTGGGAACACATCCAAACAGAATTGGGTCTTGTGTGCCCTCCTATCAGGCCATTGCACTAAGTAGGTGTAGACAGCATTTATTTTTACACTCTCTCAGGGCATCTTTTCAAGGGCTTGTTTTCATTCTTAACAATTCTAAAGTCAAGTGCCTGCTTACTCTGACATTATTTGTAGCACCCTCGACTATATTTTTGCATTTGTCTTTGGCAATAGAGCTTGTAGGGAAGAAAATTTAGAAAATCAAGAGTTCAAATTGGCTTGTCTATGACCTTGGACAGTTAATTTAATTTCCTCGAGGCTCAATTTCCTCAATTGGGAACTGAGAGAAACTTCATTTGTTTTATAGGGTGTTTACAATGATTGAGTGTAGTCAGCACCTCATCCGGTGTCCTTAAGATGCTCCACAAATGCTTGTTCCATTCTAGCAAACCAGTCTTCCTGCTCCAGCCATGAAGATTCTTCTCTGTTGAGAGCTCTGAGGACTCTGTATTGCCACCCCCTTCTCACTAGCAACTACCTTTCTTGAGACTATGACTGAGGACTGCCATGCTCATTTTTCTTTCCCTGTTCATTTAAAAAAATGTCAGCCACAAATCAATGGACTGAAAGGGCTTGAAAGTTCTTCAGTATCCCCAAATGAGCTTAGATCCTGAAGGAAAGCAGTTTTGCCCACACCTCTGTCTTATCACACCATCTCAAGAATCAAAGGACTTTTGCTTTGGGAGTCTACGTCATGGCAGAATCGTTACCCATAATAATGATAGGTCTGGACAAAATAATCTTCCCAGTGTGAGGCAGCTAAATCCCTTGGCCCAGAAATCAGGCTTAATTGGAAATTAAATTGCATTTCCATGCCACCTGCAGGATGCCTGTATCCACAGCTAATTTATCAATGTGATGCCTTATCTGGAGGGAGCCCATGGGACTAGAATGGCTGCCTCAGCAAAATTGTAATCTTTTACCCAATGAGAGAACGTCCTTTAGCATTTAGGCTGAACTCTTCAAGTATATCATTTGGAGCTTTATGTGCCCATTAGCCATTTTTCTGCCAGGTGCTGTGACAGGACCTAGAAATATGGATATCAATGAAATCTGGCTCCATGTTTTAGTGTTCATGGAACAGTGGCAGAAGACCAATACGGGCAAAAGATTCCAAAGCCACAGCATTTACTCATCTGGTGCTGGGCAGCACCAGGAGACAGAAAGTACAATGAATGGGTAAAGAAGTTGATGTATTTCTTGAACACTGACAGTTCGCAGTGGTTGAGGCTATTCTAGCTTCTTTGCCAAGCTCTGAACACTTCACTTCATCCTCCAGGAAACTGTGAAAAACAGATAGGATAGGGTTTTAATCATGTCTCGTATATTTACTGATGAAGACCCCAAGGCTTAGAAGGTGAGTTGCTTTGCCAAGGTCACCACTTTGCATCCAATAAGCGCAGAACTGAAATTAAAACTTCGGTAATTTCTACAGAGCCTTTGAACTCTACACTCTAGTGCCCTCTTATTTCCATCAACTTTTAGATTTGGAAATGTCTGATTACAGCTGTAGTTATTAGTATGTGTAGCACTCATTCCAATTCACTGAGACTACTAATACTTTACTAGAATTATACTCCCTATCTTTCTATGTCTCTTTCCTTCTATGAAGCTCCCCTACTTTTTCTTCTCCTTCTCTCTCTCTCTCTCTCTCTCTGTCTCTCTCTGTATAACATTTGAAAATTATATGCATAAATATAAAACACAGGACACAGAGATCAATTTGGCTGGACAAGAATATACATGTAGGAGAGACATATAGGAAGAGAAGGCTCCTAATTTCATGGGGTTGTGCTGGGAGGACCAGGCCAACTCTCACATACAGTGGACAATATATAGTCAACAAGATCATAGCAGAGAATTTTCCAGATTGAGGGAGAGAGTTGGCTATCCAGACCCAAGAGTATTAGAACTCCAAACAGACAACACAGAAAACCATCAACACATCATGTTTTAGCTAAAGCAACAAGGACAGAGAACAAAGAAAGAATGTGGAAAGAGGCAGGAGAGAAACTCCAGGTCACATATGAAGACAAATCTATCAAAATAACAGAGATTTCTCAAGAGAAATTCTAGAAACCAGGACATGAAATGATATATTTTAAGATCTGAAAGACAATAACTGTCAGTCTCAATGACTACATTCAGCAAAGCTACCCTTAATAATAGAAGAAAGAGGAAAGACTTTCTGTTATAAACATAAACTAGAAGGATCGATGACTACCAAGCTACCATTGTAGAAGGTACAGAAGGAATCCTACACACTGAAGAGAAAGATAACACATCTATGAGGCCACAGGGAAGAATAAATTGCTACAAAACAGGTGAGCAACTAAGGATTAGGAAAGCACCAACCAATACAAAAACAACAAAATGACAGAAATAAGTACCTTTCAATAACAACTCTTGATTACTTCATTTCTCTGATCAAAATTTACAGACCAGAAGATTGAATAGAAAATAGAGCCCAACTGTTGGTTAACTTCAAGAAATGTAACTTATTGGCAAAGACAAGCAAGCCTTAAGGTGAAAGGTTAGAAAAAAGTATTCCAATCAGGTAGAACTAAAAAAAAAGTATAGTCATACTAATATTTCACAAAGTAGATATCAAGTCAAAATTAGAAGAGATGAAGAAGGTAATTTAAGGGGGAAAATTCCCTAAAATTTCTAAACATACACAGATCAAACTCAGTGTGCTCAGTTTTACAAAACAAACACGACTAGTTGCAAAGGCACAGACTAACCTTGACAAAAATAATTGTGAATGACTACAATAATCCACACTTAACAATCGAGAGATCAGCTGGAACAACCAACCAACCAACAAACAAATAAAATCAGATCAGAATTAAATGATATCACAGATTAAATGGATTTAACAAGCATCTTCAGAATATTATATTGTAATACTACAGGAGACACATTATTTTATGTAGCCCATGGAATTTTCTCTAAAATGGACCACATTGTAGGACACAAAGAATTTCCTAACAGACATAAGAAAGTTAAAATGATTTTACATATTTCACCCATCACAATGAAACAAGAGAAGAAATCAACTGGAAGAGAAACTACAGAAAATATTGAAGTCCATGGAGACTAAGACACTATGTAAAGTTAACTAATGGGCCATTAAAGAAATCAGGAAGGAAAATTTAAACTCTTAGAATCAAATGAAGATGAAAACACAATATACCAGAACCTGTGAGAAACAATGAAAACAGTTCTATGAGTGAATTTTATAGCTATACTTAAAAAAAATTCAAAAGATCTCAAATAAGCAACTTAATGATGCATCCAGTGTCTGAGAAAACCAAGAAGCCAAACCCACAATCAGTGTACAGAAAGAAATCATAAATACCAATGCAGAAATTAATGAAATGGAAATGAAAATAACATTATAAAGAACCATGAAACAAAGAGTTTGTTCTTGAAAAAGATAAACAAGATTCGCAAAGCCTTAGTTAAACTAACCAAGATAAAGAGAGTGAAGACCCAAATTAATTAAATTAGCGATGAAAAAGTAAACATTTTAACAAATACCAACGAAACCTAGAGGCACATTAGGGCATACACTGAAAACCCATTTTCCAATTAATTGGAAAACCTAAAAGAAATGAATACATATCTAGATTAACCTACCAAAATCAGCCAAGAGGACTTAACATACTTTATTGCAAGCTGTAAGCTTAAATCAGTAATAAAACAGAATAGTCTCCTAACTGAAAAATCCAGGTCTGTGGGGTGGAGAGTGTTTTCACAGCTTAATTCTACAAAGTCTTTAAAGAAAAGCAAACACAGAATGCCTTACAAACTCTTCCATAAAACAGAAAGAAAGGAAATGTCTCTAAGTTCATTTTACAAAATCAGAATTACTGGATATAGACAATAACAGAAGGGAAAATTATCAGCAAACCTACTTGATGAACATGGATGCAAAATATTAATAAAATTCTTTTTCTAAAAAATAATTTTTATTTTTTATATTAATCACAAGTTATTTACTTTGTATCCCAGCTGTAGCCCCCTCCCTCAGTCCCTCCCAATCCCACCGTCCCTCCCTCATCTCCTCCCTGCCCCTTTCCAAGTCCACTGATAGGGGAGGTCCTCCTCCCCTTCCATCTGACCCTAGCTTATCAGGTATCTTCAGGACTGCCTGCAATGTCCTCCTCTATGGCCTAGCAAGGCTGCTCCTCCCTCGGGGGTGGGGGAAGAGGTCAAAGAGACAGCCATTGAGTTCATTGCAGGAATAAAATTCTTACACATGAAACTAAATGATACATCAAAGGATCATTTGTCATGATCAAGTTCCAGATATTCAGGGATCAAAGACTGTTTCAAGGTCTGCAGATCAACAGATGTACTACATCACACATAGAGACAAGGACAGAAATTGTATGATCATGTTGATAGATAAAGAAAGGCCTTGGGCAAAGTCCAACATCTTTTCTTGATTAAAAAAAAACAACAACGAAGAAACTAAGAATATAAGGAGTATATCTCAATGTAATAAAGGCTATATATGATGAACCTATATCCAACATCATGCCAAATGTGGAAAAAACTCAAAGCATTTCCACCAAAATCAAGACGAAAACAGGATCATTCACTTTAATCACTCTTATTCAATATAGTAATTGGAGTCTTATTGCTTAGCTAGAGCAATAAGACAAGATGTGTAAATAACAGGGACGCAAATAGGAAGGAACCCAAACTCTATAAAAATGAACTTTAAATAACTCCTACTCCCAATTAAAACTTGGGTTAATTTACTTTGCTTATTTCCTGAGACACATTCTCCATATGTACATCTGTCCACTGACTGGAAAAGTGCTACAGAGAGTTTTACCTGTGGCTCTTCACCGGGCTTTACACTCAGCATTTCCATGTGTTCAGTAGCCAAAGTGAATGTTCAGAGGTCCTATCAGTAAGTGAAACAAATGTATGTGAAGCACTAGTTAGTTTTACTGGTGATCATCTCCAACTTTCCTTTTAATAAATAATTTGATAATGTTATGGCAGACATCTCCGACTGAAAGTTTGTGCAAGACACATGTTTTATGGTGAGCCTTGGAGAGATTGCTCCATTAGGGTTGGATGAACGATCTCCTGTCTAGCCCGTGTTTTGTGGGTCATGGAGTGGGAGGAGAGAAATGGGATGGACTATGGGGCTACTTCGGCAAAGGAGAAGTGACTGGGCTGGAGTGCAGGGGTGATTCTGGGAAAAACACTGAAGTGACAGACGAAAGATGACTCAGAGCTTCAGTCAGGGACATCTAAGAGAAATAGTGAAGTTGGGAGAGAGGAAAATTGGCTACGGCTTTATGAGGGTGCAGTAGAGGTTACAGGCAGCCATTCAAGTAGGAGGATCTAATGACTTCCTCCTCTTTCCTCTTTTTTCTCCGCCCCCTCTGTTTTCCTCCCTCCACCTCTCCTTGGAGCACCCCTACGCCAGACCTTGTGCTGAATGCTAAGCATTCCTGAATAACTAAGACATAGCGCCTGCCCTAACATAAGCTTTCAGTGGGCCTGGAGTGTTAGAAAAAAGCCCAGGGAAAGAGACCTTGGGGGTACCTTTTCAGGTAAGTTCACAGGGTTAAGCTGAAAAGAGAGGGATCTTGCTGAGCCTGAGGTCTGAAGAGCGATCTTCTGGAACGCTGCCATTGGTAGAGGAGCCAGGTCACCCTATCTCTGTACCCCAGCCACCTTTGAGAGAAGGCTCTGCTTTGAGAGCACACAGTTCAAAGATCCTGCTGGGTTTGTCCTCAGTTTCTTCACCCATTCCTAGGAGGCTGATAGTGTTGCTATCCCTGACTCTGTTGTTAGGGCCTTGACTTCCTTCCTTTATAGCCATCTCAGGCTCTCAATAGCATGTGTATACTTCAAAATCTATGATACAATCATAGACTTAGACATGGACAATGTCTCCATCTGCTCTTTGTCTACATCATAGTGCCCTGGGAGGCAGAAGCCACCAGAGAGTAGCAGATACTCTTCCAGTGCACCCTTTAGTTTGCAAAGTGTGTGATTGTTCTGTGAGAGTGCTCCTGCCCAGGAGACTTCATCATGATTTGAAGCTTGCTTCCTCTTTTCCTGACAGAAGAGTCCTTAGGGGAATCACCCCAGCCACGGGTGACTGACCTGGCATTACATCTCAGAACTCTTACACCTCCCTCTCTGGGCCTCAGGAGGACTATGCAGAATGGGGGTGTTAATCCATTCCTCTCTGTTGCAGGAATGGAAGAAGGCTGGCCGAAGGGTGTGCAAAAGACAGGGAAGGCTCTGGATGCTAAGGTCATTCTGAGTAGATCATTAGCCCTCCTGGTCTGTCTACCAAGGATAAGACTCTGAATCCACGTAGGGAAAGGGAAGGCAAAGAGAATGGTGGACAAATCTCTGACACTTTTCTGACCCACATGGGTCATTTCAGTGAACCGGGACACCCATGGTTTGACAGGAATACAAGGAGAGACTGATACTTACTTCTAACAAATAGCAGCAAGATATAAAAGCAAGAAAACACCGTTGTTTATGAACTCTAATGAGGCACAACACAATGGAATAATATTCCCATTATTTAAAAAGAAGTGAAACTGACCCAGGCTACAATGTGACTAGATCTTGAAATCACGCTAAGTGTACCAAGCCCGACACAAAAGAGTTAATACTAGTCTAGATCCACGAAGCACTGAGCAGAGACAAAAATTGCAAAAGACAGTAGAATGGTGATAGCCAGAGCTGGGGGAGAATGGGAGTTTGTGTTACAAAAATGTTCTGGACATGAATGGCAGTGACAGTGTGAACGTACCTCCCCCCTCAAAAAAACAAAAAGAACTGCAAAGTGGCTAAAACACTAAACTTAGTTTTATAGATATTTATCACAGCAAAGAATATAAGAAAAGGTATTTAATCTCCATTAGCCACCAAGCAGGAATGCCTTCCATAACAAGTTAATGTTCTTCTAGTTCTGGAGGCTAAAAGTCAGGGGTCTAGTGCTGGAGAAGTTGGTGTAGGATGAGGCCTCTCTTCCCAGCTTGTAGGTAACCACCTTCTCACATCTTCACTGTCTCTTGCTCTTTTGATAAGGACAGCAGTCCCATGAGATCAGGGCCCCGCCTCAGTGACCTCATTAAATATTTCACTCAAGGTCCTGTCGCTAAATATAACCACACAGTGGGGGTGGGGGGAGTTAGAGCTTCAGTGTGTGAATCTTAAGGGGTGGGGGTAGGGCCCAGTTTATCCACAACAGAGGGCGATGTTGCTGAGAAGCTTGAGTGGGTGCTCTTCCTCCAAAACAAGTCACAGTTCTCATATGTGACATTGGCAAGTGCTCCAAGTTCCCCACTCATGGGGGATAAGAGCAGAGAGCTCCCAAGGGGAACTGGGTTAAGTTCCTTCTACAGTCACCACAGTCTGTAGACGATGGGAATTGTTACCCCTCTTGTTTCTGTCACATTTGGGATGGCGGACCACCACCTCTGTTCTTGACAGTGGTAGGCAGAACTCACTGGCACGTTTGTGAACCTCTGCAAATCCAACGTGCCTTATGACTTTGAGATATCCCGAGCTCCGAGTGAGTTAGTTCCAAGATGAGGCATGCAGATACTGAGCTACAAGCCTGGGCTTGGCTTGACCTGCTGAGGTTTGAAAAGCTGTCACCCAAGCTGACCCCGGTTAATCAAAAGATTACATAAAGAAAATTGGGGTAGACTAACCCCAGCCTCTTTGAGAAAAGCTCCAGGGTTATATTTCCTTACTGCTCTTGCTTACTTCTCTCCCTCCAAATAACGTCATCTAAGCAAGAAATGAAAATCGGTCAGATTGGAGTCACAGCTGGAAATACTTGCTGAGTGGTGTTTTCTCTGCTCTCCCTGAAGTCTTGTGTACCCAGCCATCTCTCCACCCCTTTCTGCTATCCGGGCTATAGAAGCTAACCTGTCGGTAATGGTTTGGAGCCCTCAGGACTTGAGGCAGCCTTCTCAGCAAATGTGCTTCTTTAGTCTGAACGAAGATCTTAGTACTATGTGTTACCTCATGCTTTCTTCTCTAAGATGTGTGTATGTCTGTGCATGTGTGTATGTATGCATGCATGCATGGGTGACAGGGACTGGGGGGTATACACTGGGCCTAGGAGACAGCCCGGAATCACAGCTCTGGCTCTGCCCTCTGCTGACTGTTGGCTTGTTTGTTGCATCTTTCTATTGCCGTGACAAAAATGCCCAAGAAAACAATCGACAGCAGAGTTTTGCTTTGGCTCAGGGTTGCAGATATTTCAATCCATATCCAGCTGGCTTTCTTGCTATTCACCCTGTGATAAGGCAGGAACATTATACCAGAAGCGTGTGGAAGAGGAAGCTGCTCATGTCAGGGCTGTCAGGAAGCAGAGAGACAAAAGGGGCTGGAACAAGAAAACCTTGAAAACACTGAACCCCATTTCCACTAGCCCTTTACTAACTCCATTAAATCATGAATCCATCAGGGGTTAATCCATCAATTCAGTTAACAGCCCACTTCACAGTTACTAGATGCACTAGCCGTGGACAAAGCCTTCAACACCGGAGCCTTTGAGGGAGCATTTTATGTCTAAGTTGCAACAGCCTTCTTTTCTCTGCAATGTAGGTTTCCATTTCTGTAAACTGGACTCAGGTGAGCTCTCCACCTTGGAGGTTCTTGTGCATGGTAAAATGATGGGTGGAACAGTGGGTACTGGGCACACTGGGCATGTTGGGTAGATAGCTCACGTGCTATCTTTGCTTCTTGTGTAGGCATTATGCACTAAATCCCAACCCCAAAGCTGGAACAGTTCTTTGAAACCAGCGGTTCCCTCATTTGGGAGGCGAACACATGGAGGCTCAGAGAAGGGAAATCACTATTTAGTGAAAAGGATTAAAGGTTTATCTCTTCATCAAACATCAGACATTGTAGCTCTACCCACCCACTGTGATGGTATTTAGTGCTGGTCTCTCCTCCCACACACTCTACACTCTGTATCTTGCTAGTAGTCCCTTTCTTTTGATCAGATAGACCCACCACGTCATATATATGTCAACACACACACACACACACACACACACACACACACACACACACACACACACACACACACTGGAGTTTTATTGAACCATAATGAATGAAATCACATCATTTGCAGAGAAATGGATTAGGACTTTAGGTGGGTCTTTGGGAGGTGAATAGGTTGTGAAGGTGGAGTCTTTATAAAAGAAGCCATGCAGCTAGCTCCTGCCCGCTGATGTCAGAGCACAGATGACAGAAGAGGGAGAGGCCCTGACAGAACTGTGGATCATCACATCACCTCAATCTCAGACTCAATCTCAGCTCCAGAATGGAGAACTAAATGACTTACAATCACTCAGTTGGTGACATTCAGTACATCAACACAAACGGCCTAAGAAAATATGATGATTTAGATTCAAGATCATGTCTGACTCCAGAGTGATTGCTCTCTGTACTCCAAAGGACACAAAATGCAACCTTGGTTCTTCCAGGCAGAGAGAAGCAGGACTCGCTTGTGCTCACAGTCCGTCTGCCTCCAGGCTACCAGTGGAGGGAGGCTTTCTTCAGCCCCCAGACTGCAGATCTGTGGAGTTCAGGAGTTCACTCTTGGTGCTAACTGGCTTCCCCTGAGTTTTTCCTGGGGTTTGGTTTTTTCTTCCCCCCACCTGGCCCAGGAGATGTACTGTTTCCCCGCCACTGGTTTCTCCCTTGATAAGGTCTTCTCCTTCGTTTCCCGACCTTCTGTGTGGTACTCGGATACTGGGTCCATCAGATTGGGATGTAGGTGGACACTGGTGAGTCCCTGACCTCAGCTAAGCTGTAATGGACATCCCTGCAGACACAGCAATGGACAACTCCATGGACAACTATTGCAGACTGCTATAAGCCAAGAGTGGGGCTGAGCTTGGGAAAATTGAGATGAGCACAAGGCAGGGGCCATGATCTTGACGCCCTACCTCATCAAAGGCAGGCTAGCTCACCACTTCTGGCAAACTTCAGCACATAAGAAGGAAGGCTGTGGAGTTGGAGTGCTGAGAAACAAAGACAAGACCTCAAAAGGGGTTGTGTAAGGCACAGATCCTGATACTGCTGCTACCTGGTTGCCATTTGTTCAACTCTTTGGGGTGCAGGTAGCAGAGGCACCTATTATCACGAATTGAGTACCTGTGTGAGGGTCATATTCTCCCACAGTTGGTGGCCAGTAAATACCCAGATATCCAGGTAATAGGGATCTGTTCAGCTATTGACAAATTCTGTTATAGAACTTGCTGTTATGACTGGGGGCAGCTGAAAAGTCGGGGAGTACTGGGATTGGAGCTAGAAGGAGGACCTGCCGGTTGTTTCCTTCAGCTTGGCCTCACCTCTTCTTGCTATCAGCCACAGCTGAAGCATTCGAGGAAAGAAAAGTATCCATTTTGAGCTTTACCAGGGCACTGCTACATGCCAGGCAGAGGTCTGTGTGTGTGTGTGTGTGTGTGCATGATATGCGATTTTATTTAGTCTCTAGTAGCTCCAGGATTTGGGTATCACTAGCCTCATTATACAAAGGAAGATGAGGTTCAAAATGGGGAATGGCTTACCCAGGGAAGTCCTGCCAGACCTGGCAGATTTTGACACTGTCGTCTGGCATTGTATCTGTGCTTCTTTTCTTATACCTCGTTTCCTTCCATGGCTGCACCGGCCATGGGATCTGGGTTGACAGAAGAGCTCAGGGAGCATCCCATAATGTTAAGAAGTTAGGGGAAGGTGAGGGTTATAATGGAAAGAAAGGGGTTTTGGGATCTCAGGGCATCAGAGGGCCAAACAAGCCCTGGTTTTCTCCATTCTTCATTGTGTCACAGCGCTACAGCCCGCAGTGCCCTCTTGCTATATAAGGGCCATTTCCAGCTACTTTTAATTTGGAACAAACTAGCCGCTCCCCCGTGGTCCTGAAGTTAATAGGATGTCTGTGCAGCATTGCCAGGCTAAGCATCCCTGAACAAATTATTCTTGCTTGGTATTAGGGTTATCTAGGAGGGAGGCCAGGAAACTTTAGAGCAGTGGTTCTCAACCTGCCCAGTGCTGCCTCCCTCCAATACGGTTCCTCACTGTGGTGACCCCCAACCATAAAATTATTTCATTGCTACTTCATAACTGCAATTTTGGTACTGTTATGAATGATGACGTAAATAGTTGATATGCAGGATATCAGATATTCGACCTCTGTGAAAGGGTTGTTTGACCCCCAAAAGGGTTGTGACCCACAGATTGGGAACCCCTAGTTTAGAGAGACAGCTTTGTGTCCCTGAGTGGTGGGAGTTCGCCTTTCATCTGGCTATGGAGACCCAAAAGAGCACCTGGCCTGCTGAAATGAGTCATTGGAGTGATGGGCCTGTTATAGAGGAGCAAGGGTGACAGATTGGAAGCTATTGGATGTGGGAAGAGCCAAAGCAAATGCAGACCTGGGTGTGGTAGGTCTGACCTGGGGCCTGGCTGGTAAGTAAAATCAGGAGCCCCAGTGGGTGCACTTTCTGCCTATGGCAGGGCACCAACACTGAGGGGCTTCTGGGACACAGGAAGTGGGGCTGTCTAACATGGCTGTCGTACTGGCTTATCCCACAATGCTAACAGGAGTGTGGTGGTACTCTTGCCCCAGGAAAGGGCAGGGCCAAAGCTGAGCTTCCTAAGGAAGAAGCAGTATCTTCTCTTTGGTAGATGCCATTATCATATCCCACAGATCCCAAGAGTGAATGTCATCAATTTCCCAGACAAGTCCCAGCCCCCAACCCAATGCCAGGTGACCTACTGCGCCAAACCATGCCCACTTCTAAATAGATAAGAGTACTTTTACAGTTTCTTGGTAAAAAGAAAAAAAAAGTTGTAGGGAAGACCTCTTAATAGCATAGAGCCCACCTAGCATCAGGCAGATGCCTTGGTCCCATCCACTTCTCCAAGAGGTAAAGGAGAGGCTGAAGAGATGGGGGTGGCAGTCTTGTGCGCTTAGACTGTGAGTGGTCACTTTTCTTATAAAGCTTGTTCTTTAACTCAGGTCATATCTCCTTATGAATGGCAGGTGGCTTCCCTGAAGAGATGAAGAGATCCAGCTGCTATAACAGTTCTCCACAAACTCACCAACACAGTGACTAGGAGGCTGGGGTGGAGGACACTGCTGGGCAAGGTGGGGCGTGGCGCAGCTGAGGCATCTTCCAGGAGTGAAGAGGGTGCCTGTCTTTGGCCCCACGGGACTTGATGTCTAGTACCAGCTCTACCACTTTCCAGCTGGGCCAGCTAGTTTAGCTAATCAGTTTCCTTGCCTGGTAAAACATGGTCGTCAATTCCTCCTTCCAGGGTTGGGACTAGAGCCAAGCAAGGGAGATGCACAACAGCAGGAAGGACTCAGTCCTCTGCAGCTGCAAGGTGGACATCTGCTTTACTGCCTGCCTGCCCTTACTTCACCATCCTCAGTAAACTAAACTAAGTAGTAAATAAATAAAAAGTAAAACTAAATTAACAAACAAACAAACAAACCTCCATGCTTGGTTGGCTTTTGATCTGGTTCGCAGATCTAAAACCAGGACCTTCCCTCCTTTGGGGGACTTTGTACTATTCACTCACACAGCTGGGAGACAACAAAGGCGGTCTGCAAGCCCAGCTGGCCTAAGGCAGAACCCATACCAGGTCCAAGGTCAAGCTTGAAAGTACCTGGGACAGCAGTAGGGAGGAGACATG
Source organism: Pachyuromys duprasi (assembly GCA_028658305.1). Classification (NCBI taxonomy): domain Eukaryota; kingdom Metazoa; phylum Chordata; class Mammalia; order Rodentia; family Muridae; genus Pachyuromys; species Pachyuromys duprasi. Next base: position 23,294,300 of record CM053757.1, read on the forward strand.
AGGAAGAGTGTGTCTTCAGGGGGTCTTTCCTTGCTCGGAGAGGAACATCCTGGACCAAGTGAAAAGAGGAGTTGAAACCATGGCTTTGTCCCTGACACAGAGCTCAGCTCCCACAGGCTCCATTGTCCCATTGCCTCATGGTGGCCTGGACCCATGCTACATGTTCTCCTGGCTTAGGTTCCTTCCTCCTATGCCCTGTGGCTTTGTTGTCTGTTCCCAATCTCACTCCCTGATATGTCTCTCTCTCTCTCTGTGCATGTGTGTATAGGTCATAGATTGACTGACAACCAACATCTTTCTCAGTCATCCACTTTAATGGGGGGGGGGGTAGGGGCAAGGTCTCTCAAAGAATCTGGAGCTCACTCTTTCAGCTAGACAAGCTGGCCAGCAAGCCCCAAGGATCGTCCTGTTTCCATCTGCCTGGTGATGTAATTACAGACATAAACTACCATGTCCAACTTTCACAGGGACCCAAACAGCAGGTCCTCCTGCTTAGGTGACAAGATGGTTCAGCGTACCGACTGAACCATCCGTCTCATCAGCCCAAGAGTTACGTTCTTAACCCCTAGAAAGGTGTGAATGTAAGAGAGGTGTTCAGACACTGATGGGCCAGTGAGATGGCAGAGACATTTGCCAAGAATCCCAATGACTTGAGTTGGATCCTGGGACCCATGTGGTTAAAAAAAAAAAAAAAGAACCAAGACTTCTGTAAATTTTTCTCTAACCTCTACACACCTGCTATGGCAGACACATGCCCACGTACCACAAGCCACACCACTAGGTAAAATAAAGATGTAAAAAAAAAAAAAGCAATATTTTTGCCCTGGGAAGGCCCTTTAGAAAGCAAGCTTGATGGAGATTAAACACCACGCAGTGCTTAGGCAGCATGGCTGATACCAGCACAGACTATCCTCAGGGGACTGCAGTCGGCCTGTGCTGGACACCAGTGAAAGAGGGATTGAGAGAGAGAGAGGGGGTGCCAGCTTTGAGCTCTGACAGCCCCGAGGTACAGAATGTTAATAACAGCCACATTCACTCACATTAACTGAGTGCAGTAACAGAGAGTAATGATCCCATTTTTATTGATTCAGAAACTGAGGCCTGACGTGAGGGATCTAGCCCAAGGTTTCCCTGCCATTGTGGACTGCTCTGGGATGCCCCATACTGGTGCCTCCCCTTGCATTTGTGGTCTATGACTTTTTTTAAAAAATAATTACTTGTTTTTGTGACAGGGTCTTTCTGTGTTGTCTAGCTTGATCTCCAATTCCCTGAGCCAAGCCATCCCATGACTGAGCCTCACAAATAGGCATGTTCCTAAGGCACATACCACCATCCATGCCCAGCTTGGGAACTTACGGGCTTTTTTTTAAGCAAAAGAAAATCATGAAAGAGATATCTAAAACAAATCCAAGTAGAACTGAAGGGAGAAAGTGCCAAAAGTCTGCTTGCCCAGCTTCTCTCTGAGGACATTTGAGACTGTATAAGAGTCCAGGCAGAGCTCTGAAGGCTTTGTATGACCAGGCTCCTGCCCCTGCACAGAGTTAAGCTGGCAATACTGATCAGGTATGGGACAGGTGATACACGGTGATACCCAGAAAGCTCCAATGGGAAGCATCCCTCTGGGACTTGGGCTGGTGGCTCTGCTGTACAGTACATTGCCTTCACTTAATTCTGCTGATGAGCCAGGCTCTATAGTCATCCTGGCTACAGTGGGAATGGGAGGCATGTGGTTTGCCCTCATAGAGCATAAAGTAGGGGGAAGGCAGCCTTTTGAATACTACTAAGAGGAACACAGATCACTAATTGTGATCAGGGCTGTGAAGACAAAACTTATAACCAGTGAGACACAGTTCAGGGAGACCTGAGCAGCTGTCTCTGTAGCAGGCAGGAAATCTGGACCACTTGGTAGCTCAGATTGGTGGCAAAGTGGATGTTTGCATCAAGGGAAAATGACCAAGGGAGAGCTGCTGGCAGAGGGGCTGGCCTTGAGTTTTCCTCATTCCCCATGCATTCCCAATGATGCAGAAAAGCGAGAGGTCCCTGGACCAGAAAGAGGAACATGATAGCACGCTTTCATTTCCTAATTCAGAACAGGACAGAGATTAATTCTTCTGTGGAAGGTTGGATTGTTGCAAATCTGGAACTCAGTGCAGTGAATAACAGACAGGAGAGACCAGAATAAAAACCAGAAACCATTGTGCAATCATAACTTATCCACACAAGGTGGAGTCCAAATCCAGCTTGGGGTGGGGTCTCTTTTATTTTAGGCTCAGTGGAAGCCCTTTCTGAGCTACCCAGATCCAGGGCTGGCCCAGTTCCCACTGTCATCACTTATTTAACAAATATTTAACCAACACCTGGACTCGGCAGTACTATGCTCCCTGCGCGTGTCTGGCTCAGAGCCAGGGCTGTGTAAACATTTGGTCTGGTCTGCATAGCTGAGGCCACGGGTATAGGTAAAATTCAGACACAGTCTTTCCCTCTGCCTCCTATGTGCTGCCTCCCTGATCCCTAGCTGTTGGAAACTTGGTATTGAAGCAGCTCAGAGGAAGGCCAGGCAGTGACTTGGTCCCCAGTGTGAGTCTCCACCAAGTCCCTTCTGTGTCAGGTGGATCTTAGTTTCTGGGATTCTGATGGGTGTGAGTGCATTTGTGTGTGTGCCTGTGTCCTGTCTCTCCACAGCTGGCTTTTCTGCAGAGATCACCCTTTGGAGCCACCTTCTCTCTGCCAGCATCAATGTCTCTCTTCCGCCCAGCCATGCCTCTGCTCTACTTGAGCTTAGACGCTACTTTTTGAAGAAGCCCCTTAGTCAGTGTGGGCACCTATTTTCTGTGCTTATTGTTCTCCAGCGCCCCCCCTTTTCTTTTTTAGATCTCAGCACTCAGTGTGATGTCCATGTGGAATCTGTGTCCCACCAGGCTCTGATTTTCTTGTAGGGAAATTTGCATCTGTGATATAATACATGTAGTATCCAAGTGTGGCACATGGGACGTAAAGGCTCAATACTTAAAGATTGAGAAAATATCTTCATACTGACTTATTCAAATATCAATATTTCCTCTCTCCAGAAGTCTGTCTCTCTTACACACACACACACACACACACACACACACACACACACACACACACTGTCTTTTTGATACACTCTTTCCTTTGCTGACTCACTTTCTCATGCTCATGTCTTTGAGCTTGTCGTTTTGGCGTATAGACCCCCTTGCAGTTAGCTGAATAGTTTCTGACCTTTGTCCTAGAGAGGAATGGATCAGATCCTCCACCATACATGCATACCCATCTCAGCTTCTCACCACCCCCCTTCTCTACACCTGCTATGCCTTCCATGAAGGGATTCCACATATGGATTTCCTAGACCCTTGCAACAGCATTCAGAGACAACCAGCAGGAGGTAATGAATTCATTTCACAGATTAAAAAGAAAAACAAACCAGCCACAGAGACGCTCCCCAGATGGCAACACCAGCACTGAGACCTCCCTCTCCCTGGGCTGGAGCTCTTTCTGGGACACATCAGGGAGTGGAAGTGGGGTAGGATGCTACCTCACCTGTCAGTCCCTCAGGTGACTAGAACATTGTCACTTGTCTGAGGACAAGGGAATGTCACTATGTCTCATCTCCCTGCTTTCTCCTCCCGGAAGCAAAGCCACTGAGCATTGCTGCAGCTGTGCCTGCTCGTGTCCTGTTCTCGGCTCTAGGCCTCCTAACTCCCAAAACTAGATGCTCAGTCCACCCAGGGTACCCTGGAAGGGCAGTGTCCTAGTTCAGGAAGGGGCCACTGAAATGATGGGAGTCAATAAGGGGCCAGGGGAGATGGTAACATGATCTCATGATCCTCCCCTCACCAGCCATGCAATCAACACCAGCAACCTGGTACAGCTGGGTACCTGGGCAGTGTCATGAGAGACAGCCACCCAGAGCCTTTGCCTCCTCAAATTGCTAGTTTTTGTGGGCTTCCTTCCCTTAATATTGAGTCTGCAGCTCCCAGTGTCTCTTCTCCCCCCCAAAAAGACTCATTCTTCCTGAGAGAGGGCATGAATATTTAAAGACATTTTTCCAGCCACTGGAACCGCACCACACTGCTGCTCTTCCTTTAAATTTATGCTCAGAAAGTTTGCCCGAGTTCCTCTCCATGTCCCACCCTCCCTAGCACAGAATATCAAATAGAGTTTCTGAGAAGTTTGCTTCTTTTTTGTCAGGAGGCTTATCAGGGCTCCTGGTTGTGTTTGGGAGCCGATGATGTGCGTGCAGTCCTTCTCCATGGCCACACACAGAGTTAAATCTGCAAACTGCCTGACACTTCAGTACTTGGAGAAACAAGAAAATCAAGCATGGGGAGGAACGATCTTTGGAGACAGTGGAACAGTGGGCAGAGACCAGAAGTGCAGGACCCTAGGATCCCAGGGGAGCAGCTTCAGTGCTGACTGCAGAGCTGATCAGGATTCTGAGTTTGTCACTGCAGCCCCAGGGCCACCTCCTGCTGGGCCCCTTCAGCATCTCTGCTGTGCAAAATTGCTCACAGCCCACTGCATCAAATCTCTCTCTTATCAACAAGACACAACACTCCCAGGATAAGTTTTTAAAACTCCAGTCACGCCAAGCTGCTTCCCAGACTCCGGGAAGGGTTCCGTTTCTCTGCCCATCTATAACCAATCAGCTACACATCACCAACTCCATTTCTAAAGTGCCAGGCAATTACAGCCTACTGAGCTCCCTGGCTGGGCGCCCACCTGCCTAGGGTCAGCACCTAGGTTGTCCACAGCCTCTAGTCCCAGGCGCGTATTCCCCAAGCCTTCTCAGAGACTGAAGACTCAAGCACTTCAGGAGTGACACTCAGCACATTGAGGCACAGTGACCAGTCAGGTCACACATCAAGGCAGGACGCAATGGTGGAAGCCAGTCTCCCTACCTTTGCTGAGGGTCCCGGTGATGAGTTTAAAGATGGTCTGGGCAAATTTCACGAACCCGAGCCTGCATCTTTTGGAGCAGCCGCTCATAGTGGCAGAGGGGAGGCAGGTTCTGCAGTTGGCACCCGGAAGGGATGGCACCCACCTCGTGTGCCTCTGGACCTTGGAGCCTGCCTAGGTGAACCCTGAGAGATGGATGCACCCCAGAAACCAGTCTCCAGGAACAGCCCAGCTGCCTCTGCAGCGAGTCCAGCTCTGCATCCAGAGAGCCTGCAGGGCAAGCCCTCCCTCCCTCTCCACCCCCACCTTCTGTCCACTCAAGTCCTCACCACAGGAGCACCTCGGGATGCCAGGGCTGGGACGGCACTGCCAGGGTACCTAGGGCTCGCAGAAGACTAAGATGCGAGTGAAATTGAGCAGAGCAGGGAGGGAGGAGCTGGAGCCCTCCCAGGCTTTGCTGACAGTCTTTCCTACATGGCAGCGGTAATGTAGCAATTAATACTCCAGTCAGAAGGGAGGGACTACTACACAGAAAACACAGCCCCACAGCTCCCGCGCTCAGCAGGCTCACTTGCTCGCTCCCTCACTCTTCTACCCCGTCCTTCCCTGTTAATCTAATAGATCAATTCTTGGAGCCTTGATCTGGATCGAGGAGAGCGCCCCACAGAGCGAAAGGCTGCAGCTGCCCCAGGCACTCAGTGGAAAGTTTGCAGGCAGCCTGGGACCAGAGAGGGCAGGCTGAGTGGAGAGGTGCACCCTCCTCCCCCGCCTCCAAGCTGATCAGCACAGCAGGTGCTATCTGCCTCCCTGCTTCAGAATGGCCTGCCTCCTGGCTTCCGGGGGCCCAATCTCAAAAGTACTTGCTGCATCCAGCCTCTGTCCCTGCAAAGCATGCATGGGTATACGCTGCCTCACGGGGATGAAAGAGCAGCACAATTAGCCTCAGAGGGACATAGAGAGGTGACTGAGGCTTAAGTAAGTTGACCACAGTGCAGTACTATGAACTGAAACTTCAGCCTTATGTAAAGTTCAACCATTGCATAATAAGCACTTGGCTTGTATTTCCTATAGGAAAGACTGTGTGGGATAGAAGGGGCCTCAGGGGACATCTCACTGCTCCACTGTGGCTCCACTTCACTTTCTTGGTGACTCAGAAGGTCACTGTGGTGGACCTCAACCATAAGCATCCTCTCTGGATGCTCTGCAGCTGCGTGTGTACAGCAGCGATAACGGACACTGCCTCTGAACCTGGTCTCTTCCTCTGCACCAGCTCCTCTCTCTGTGATCTTGTTCTGGAGGCATGGCCCAGAGCAATAGGTTGGTGAAGAGTTCGTGAGTGGACAGAATGACAGACAAACCAGAACCCAGGACTCATGATCTGTGCCATCCAGCCTTGTCTCTCCTGGGAGTGTCATATTTAAGAAACAGACCTCAAGCCCTAGGATTGTCACCAACCAGGTTCAGCCCCAAGCAGAGGCCTGGGAGACAGCCTGCAAGCCTTTCTCTAAGTCCCCAGTCCCTCCGGCTTTCCCTGCACGCTATGTCACTATACCGAAGTGCTTACAGAGACTATCTCATTGTGCTTGGTGCCTTAGCCTCCCAGATGGCTACACTATTGGCCTTGTACCTTTAGGCACTAAAAGCCACTATTGCAACACACATAGCTTCTGGGAATGTAAATGGCACTTAATCTTTTGTTAGATTACTTACCTCTCCGGTATTTACTGAGCTCCCAGCATGCAGGAAAGAGATGGTGGGAGCCTGCTTTCAGAAGCTGAAGCCAGGTTCTGGGGTCAGCAGCAAACACACCCTTGCTGAAGAAGGCTTGAGCTTGCAGGTGTCATTAAGCCTCTTTTTCTTCCCCCTGTAATCCCATCTGGGCACCCAGACTGTCGGACAGTGTCGCTCGTGTACGTGGCCAGTCTTTCCCTTCAGTTGGCCTACCTACATTCCAGCCTTTTCTAGAAGTGCCCTACCTAGACCCTCTGAGGTGTGCCCTAACAATTCTATATGTGTTTCTCAACACAGACAGGCCAACAACTGAGATTCCCAACCACACTTAGTCCTTCCTGCTTGGGCTCCAAGGTTTAAATAAAATGGGCACTCTCACTGGAGTGTCTGGTACGGTACATGCTGAAGTTTATTGTGTCAATTGCAAGGCCTTTACTGCCGCTTCCATTGATCAGCCTATTTCTGCTTCTGTTACTGTTCCCATTCCTGTCCCCAGAACACCTCTGTAACAGTTGCACCGCTGGACAAGGATGCCCCTCACAGTCAGTGTTCTTAAACATGCACTGTTTGCCCTGACCTCTGGGAATGCTGTGGAAGGCTACAAAGCAAGTATACCACGGGATCTTTGTCCAAATACAAACCTGTTACAAGGATCACTGTTACTATCAAGTAAGGGTGAGAGAATTAAAGAAGAGGAAAAGAAGCTTGAAGACAGTGAGGGCATGGTGAGTGGCGAGAGTTAGTAGGTACAGAAACAAAGCTACCGCTAGCGGGGGAGTAAGACTATAGGTAGAGAGAGTATAGGTAGAGCTGTGCTATCTCTGGGCATCACCAGGCCCAGATGTTTATCTTCCCTAGCAGCAACTCAAACTCCAGCATCTGGGTTCTTCTTTATTCCCTACAAGGCATCATGCATTTGAACTCTCAGTCTTAGATGAATGAGTAAGTCCCAGAAAAGTTCAGCAGCATCCAAAGTCCCCACACAATGTAAGCCAGGTGTTCATTGTGCCAAGAACATTAGTGGAGAAGGAAGCATTGAGCCCATGGTAGGAGAATATAGGACAAAATCATGCTTCAGGGATATGCTATTCTGCAACGAACAGGAGACAAAGAGGGTGAGAACACTTGCTGGGCAAATGAGAGGATCTGAGATTGGATTCCAATATGCAAGTAAAATGCTGAACACAGTCACATGCACACCTGTGACCCCAACCCTGAAGGACAGAGACAGGAGGACTGCTGGGTTTGCTGGGTTTGCTGGGTTTGCTGGCTACCGCTTACCTCCAGGTCTAGTGTGATATCCTATCGGAGTGATAAAATGGGACACTTAATCTCCTCCTCCAGATGTCCTCTATATGTGAGGGCACAGATATATATGGCACACACACATATGCACACATCACAAAAAGAAAGAATGGAAGAGAGAGAGAGAGAGAGAGAGGACAGAAATAGGAGCTGAGCACTCAGGTAGCAAGTGTGAGGGAAATTAGCTCACCAGCAGGCTTCTAATTAGCCTCTGCGCTGCAGATGTGCACTGCCAGGGGAACACAGCAAGCCAGACTTACTCTCCACCTGACTCCACTCATGGGAATCCTCATACACCGGCTCCAGGAGGAAATGGGACAGGCAGATGGGGACTCTAGGCAGTCTCCGGTCCTGGAGAGTGCGCTGACTCAGCTGAGTGCAAGAATAAGAGGTGGACGTACCTTCCTCCCAATAGTGATAAGAGCAGGACAGCCGTCCTCCATGCACTGAGCTCCTTCTCTGAGAAAATGCCCTGAGTATTCATTATCCATGGAACCGTGTGAGGCAGCCATTATTATAATGCTCATTCTATAACCTCGAGATGGAAGGTAACATGAGAGACAGAGAGGAAGAGGGAGAGGAAGAGAGAAAGGAAAATAGAGGGAGGGAGAGAGAAACTTACTGGGTATTTCTGGCTGGCCTAGAATTTTTATATAGACCAGGCTATCCTTGAACTCATAGAGCTCTGCTTGCCTTTGTTTCCCAGCCTTCCAAGTGAGTGTTAGGGTTCCAAATTTAAAGCGAATAGCATCTTTGGAAAGCCCTGTTTGCCTTGCTATTGGAAGAAGCAAGCAGTTGCCCATTGTAATTGTATGCTTATCAAGAAATTATCAAAAAATTCTCTCCGTGGTCATGGTTGTTGGGTGGGGAGGAGGCATTGAGGGAAGCAGAAGGCAGCAGAGGCAGCTGCTGTTCAGCCAGGAAACGGAGCACAGGACCTGCTCAACAGAGCACTTTATGTGGAGTCTTAGGAAGTTGGTGCTGTAGGACTAAGGGACTGCTGGGAACTGGGAGGAGTCACAGAGTGATAATACAGGAACCAGCTTCTACCTCTAGAGATAGGACACAGAGGAAAGAGAGGTCCCCCTGGGTGTAGAAACTTGGCAGGACCCTAGAAAGCAGAGACAGTCCCTCAGGAGGGGTGCTGCTGGCAGCTTTGGGGTCTCTGACATAATGATGAAGATGGTGCTTTATCAGAGTTCAAAATCACGAGGATGATGATGATGATGATGCAACTCCTAGAAGCAGGACCCTTGTTTCTGTGAGGAGATGCTGGCAGGAGAGGCGAGCCCAACAGAAACATGCTCCTCCCTCCAGCCAGCACTTCATATACTCTGCTTGAGGCTGGCGTAGAGCTGCTGGCAAAGCAGATATGTGGTTCTCAAATCCAGTAGAGGAGAAGGAAACCCTGACTTGGTCAAACCCTTAATAAGCAACATGGTCTAAATATCTTCTTTTCTAATACCTTACCCTCATCTGTTCACTCAACAAATATTTATTCGACACTTACTATAAGCCAGTCAGTAAGAATCCTCAAGTGAGTACCAAAAAACAAAACAAAACAAAACAAAAACAAAACACAAAAAAACCCACTTCCTATTTGGAACTTGCATTGTAGAGCTTGAAGGGGGAGGGTGGTGTTAGGGCCACAAACACATCAGAAAGCAGGGACTTTTGGAGTAAAGTTTGTGCTTTAGGTTTAGCAAGACAGGAACCTCTTAGACCTTGCTGGCCAGCTCGTAAGAGAACAACCATGAAGAAGAAAAGGGTGATCTCTCTGGCCCATGATCATGATCATCACACAGACACCAGCAGGATTTGTTTCTCTGGCCAAATGTGGTTCTGGGTGTTGGATTAGGGTGACTTCACCCAGTCGTATTATAAAACAAGGAAGCATTTGGATACCTTTATTTATTCTATCTGTTTATAGAAGAAAGTGGTTAGGTGGGGCTCAGTGAAGGACAAAGGAGGTGAAATCAATGGAGCTAGTGACTGAGGGAGAAGTGTCTGGAAGATAAGGTATGAGGAGAGCTCATGCAAGTTGTAGATTCTAGGTGTCTTAGGGGAGGGCACCACTATCCCGGGCATATGGGAATGAGAGCAGAGACTCAGAAGAATAGGTGAGAACTGGAATTCTCATACATAATTTATTCTCATTGCTGCTAAGGAAGAAATGTAACATCCCAGTAGACTCTGAATATTAGCATGTAAATACGTGTTTACATAGAAGGGTTTTAAAAAAAATTCCCGAAGTTTAAATCCGATTTTATTTTTTTCCTCTAAAGCCTCCGAAAAATCAGTTCTGCTTGAGTGTGGGCCTCAGAGAGGATTCTGCTTGCTCCGGGGTGTACCAGTTCCACGTTCTCTGTGGAAGTTTGAAGCTTCTTCGTGTTATAATTGTGAACAAATGATGCCTGAGAAGCCAGCGGCAATTCATCAGCACTGTTTGCAGAGTTTCCAGGGCTCATTGCATTGAGAGCAGGGAACCCCGTCTGGGGATCTGTGTGCATTCTGCTCTCAGCTGTCACAAGCCTGTACCCCGCTAGGCCCATGGAATGATGGATGCAGTTGCAGGAACTGTCAGGAAGGGATGGGAAGGGACGAGTGGTCCCTGATGCTTCCCCTTCTCTTTCTGCTGCTCCTAGATGCTGAGGGTCTGCATGCTCCACACTGCTCTGAATGGCATGACCTGTCCAATCCCATATTCTCTCACCCATATTTGCATCCTGTGCAAAGAAATGGACTCACTATGGCAGTTTACTGTGCAATTGTGGGAAGTAAAGCACTAGTTTAAATGGGATACCGAAGGCTGCCATTTTGGGTGCTGGCTGATGCTGACTGTAATGCACACCCAGCGTGATGGGAGGGGGGAGGCAATTTCTCTCTCTGTTTTCTGTAATTACTGGATGCACAGTAAGCTCTACAAACACAGGGTCCAAATTCTTGGGTAGAGTTTGATTCTGGATGCTACTTCATGCTTTCCCATAGAATCAACGTGTCCTGTGCCCCAGGCACTCAGGGACTTGTTCCTCTCGAATGATCCAAATGTTTTCTTGCACATTCTGTATCTTGAGTAACACCCATGCCAGCCTGCCAGTGCTTCTAGGACCACAACACCAGTAGTCTGGTCCTTCCTTCTTTTCCTGTCTAACTCAGCCACCCCATACCAGCTCCTGATACACTTAACTCCTTAGAACTCCCATGACCTTCCCATTTCTCACTAGCTTCATGCACGTGCACAGACATGTCAAGGGGCCACCCACATTCCACCCAGTGCATTGAACAGTGGCCTCCGAAAGATGGTGTGCATGTCCTGGAACCTGGGAAAGTGGAGACTTACTGAAAAGAGGGTCTTTGAAAGTAAACCTAAATGAAGCAGTTTGGAAAGAGATCATCTTTGAGTATCCAGGTAGTGACAGGTGTTCTGATGGTTGATAGGAGAAGAGGAGGGGATGGACCACCAGGCAGAAAGGGACATGATATAGAAAGTCCAGACATTTCAGGGCCACCAGCGGGAGAGATTTTCTTGTATTTTCTGGAGATAAAGACACTTGATTTTGAACATCTGTCCTTCAGGATTATAAGAGAGAGAAGAAAAAACTTGTCACTTGAGGCCACTCAGTTTGAAATGATTTGTTACAGCAGCAACAAGAAACTAATGCAAGCTGGTGTGGTGGCACACGCCTGTAATCCCAGTACTCTAGGAGGCAGAGGCAGGAGGATCTCTGTGAGTTGTCGGTCTGCCTGGTCTATAAAGTATGTCCAGGACAGCCAGGGCTACACAGAGAAACCCTATCCTGAAAAATGAAAAATAAACCAACAAGCACCCCCCTCCCCCCAAAAAAGAAAGAAAGAAAAGAAAAAAAGACTGCAGCCCATCCAAAGCAGAATTCACTGCAGTAATTAAGAAAAGTGTGAATTCTGGGAGCCATGCCTGTGGTGACCTTCTCCAGCAGGGATTCCAGTCACCTAGGAGTTGGGTAAACCTCCGTTTCCTGGGCCAGCTCAGAGAGTCTGGCATGGGCCTCTGAAATCTGAATTTCAGGAACTCCTTCAGCCAGTGGGTGGGTTCTAAGGTGAGGGGGGTTAGCCTCTGTTGGCTGAATCCTCTGCACCAGGCTCAAGCTGAGGGTGCAAGAGATGCTGAGTTTAAGTGGATGTACGAATGGTACTGGCAACCACAGAACTCACTTAGCAGCCAGAGAGAATGATGCTCCCTGCTCCCTTCCCGAAACGATGCCTTCTGTGATCTCCTGGCCAGCAGGATCAGTCAACTCCTGGATCTATGGACTAATAGAGTGGTGTCTGTGCACCTCGTCAGAGTCCAGTGCTCTGGTCTGGGGTTCCCTCGCAATGCACATTGAAACTGAGTCCCCACTGTGAACTGAAATGAAGAATCTTAATCTGAATTTGGTGGTTAAAGGTGAGTTCTGAGAAGGAAACTGCAGTGAATCTCAGTGGCTTTGTGAAGGAAGAGAGAAGCAACACAGGACACATATACGCCGTCCCATCTCTCACCATTTTGAAGCTCTGCCCTGCTTCAAAATGTCACCGCTATGACGACCATTACCACCTGTCGCCCCTTAACAGATGTACAAGCCTGAAGCACAAGCCATTATAACTCACCCAGTCTGTGCCTTTATGCTATCGTGACTTTACTCTCTGTAAAGTCTCGGCCAAGCCTCACTGATTCCATTTCACAGATGAGGAAATTGAGTTCTGACAGTTGACATGACCCTTTATGGGGCATGGCTGGACCACAGCCACTGGCCTTCCTGCCTCTGTCTACAGAGGCATGCTCACAGCCGTTCAACAGTTACAGGTTTGATTTAAGTATTATTTTCCAGATGGAAATGCCTTTGGCTTTTGGGGTAGTAATGTATAAATAAATAAATAAATAAATAAATAAATAAATAAATAGAACCTTTCTTCTCCTCCTGAAGAACACGCTCTGCATTTCTGCTTTTCATCTTTAATAGACCCCACATATCTGGAGCTGCAAACACTGAAGGATGGGTGTAGGATTCAGAGGAGCCAGGAAGGAGGGTGGAACCTCAATGGGTCTTCCGAAGCTAGAGGAACATAGACACAGTAAAGTCCCTGCCAGTCAATCAGTGACAGACAGGCAGCAAAATTCCGAACCTCGGGCAGAGCTTTGCAGGTGGGCATTAGACAGCAGACCCGGGCAAGTCCACATCAGTAAAACAGCCCACAGTGGTCTGCCAGGAAGACCTCTCTGCTCTCTGCCACACAACGCCTTTCTCTTACCAAGTGGGGTGAAATTCCATCTTTACATATTTGTTCTTTTAATATCTGACCCTTCCATCCCCAAATACAAACATCCCCAAGATGCTGCATCTGACATTTGCTTCCAGCAACACACTCTGATCTCCACTTTCCTCTCTGATGACCAAGGATGAGAATACATCCCACCTTGAGGGAGCATCGAGATCCATAAAAGTGAATGGGAAGAAGCTGACCTTGGCTCACAGTGCAGCGGGGACTCAGACACCAGGAGTGTAGGGGTTCAGCTGTGAAATCTGTGTTCCAGCCACAGGGGAAAGAAACCCCGTGCTCCCAATGCAAGGAAGCCCCTTTCTCACATCTCAGGACTTTTTCTCTTCTCAGGCATTCTCGGGCCCATCTTGACCTTCCCTTACCTCCCTTTCTGAAAGCTGTCCCCCACCCCCACCCCTGGCCTCCTGCTCCTAAGTGGTGCTCACTAAAGGCTCAGCTCTCCCAATAGATCTTCCAGGGATGGAGAAGAGGGACTACCCTCCAGGAGTCCTCCCAGCAGGACTCTCTCTCTGGAAGCAACACTGATAGGGTTTCAGCTGGAGATAAGTGTCCCCAAGCAGTACACTCATCCCTCTCTGCTGCTGGGAACCAGGGTGGAGGGCTGGGGGGAGCTCAAGTCCTTCTCTAAAATGGCATGGTGTCCGCAGAGAGCCTTCTGCCTTCTCTAAGTCATCTCTCGATCCCTTATAAGAGCTATTGCCCTGCGAACACTATGCATGTGTGTTGGTCAGAGAACAATGTAAAAGTCTGCACAGTTTAAGTAAAGATATCTCTAAAAATTTTTCTTGGTAGTTTCCTTTTTCACTTATTTGTTGAATGGTGAATGCGTGATCAGGTCAGAGAATAACTTTCAGGAGTTGGGTTTCTTCTTTTACCATAGGGGTCCTGGGGATCAAACTTAGGTCCTCAGGCTTGGTGGCAACATGCCTTTACCCACTGAGCCATTTCACTAGCTCTCATATTTTTTAAATTGCTGTTGTTGTTCTGTGGCTGATTATACTCACAGATGCAGGACCTTGTTTAGAACCCATTGGGAGAGAGGGTGACTGACTTTGGTAACACTGGCCTAACCCATCCTGTGTTCATAGATCCCTTGTAGCATCCTCAGCCTGAGTTCCAAGGGTCCCAGCAGAAGTTCACAGTTCACATGTTGATCTCTCAGGAGCTTGCTCAGTTAGACAAACATCCAGCATGGCTCATAAGGGTCTTGAAGAACTTAATCAACTTGCTACTGTGCCATGGTTGGCATGTGTCTCCCCAAAGTTCTCATTTTAGAAACTCAGGCTCCAAATTCACTGCTAATCATATTTGGAGGTGGGGCCATTAGGAAGTAGTTAGAGTTGGATGAGGTCAAGAGAAAGCTTTTGAGGACATAAGTGGCTTGAAAAAAAAAAAAGAGGAACCTGAGTTGGTTGGTACAGGTCTGTCTCACCATGGGGCACCCTTTACCACGGCAGGCCATAGTGCAATGCCCTTGCACATGCAAGCAAGATGCTACAGATCTGTTCCTGGGCTTCCAGACCTCCAGAACCAAGCTCTAAGTAAACTTCTGTTCTTTAAGGATGACCAGCACTTTAAAGGTGACCAGCTCAAGCATTTTGCTATAGAAACAAACAAGCAACAACAACAACAAAAACAGCTGAAGACCATTCATTATCTACATGCACATAGCCCAGTAATTCCGGTTACTCATAATTTCTTATTTTAAACATGAAAGCAGAAGGGGCACTATTTGGAAAGGGAAAAATGGGGAGCAGAGAAGGACAGTGGTAAATAACAAAGTATAGTGATATACACATATGATGGTATTACAATGGAACCTATTATTTTATAGGCTAACAAAAATAATAATAAATAAAAGTGGGTATGAGCAACTTGTCTGGTTTCCTAATGGCTGAGGGGTTTCCAGGGACACAGGACTTCCGGTGCTGAAATGAGAACAATCCTGAGTCACAATGAGGAAGCAGGGCAGACAGCGCCCTGGACAGAGTCACTCCAAGTAAATGCCTCATTTCTATCCAACTGTGTGCAGATTTTTAGCCATTTGAGTTTTATATTTTGCTATATGCCCTGTCACAGATGGCCCTAGATTGTTAGGGAACAATGAAGGTAGGCGCCCGGCCCTTTTTGCTTTCATAGGTACCCAGAGAGCCATTTGAGTAGGCTGACTGGTTCACCACTGAGTCAGAATGACTGTTCTTTTCCATCCCAAGGCCACTTGCCAGGAAAGGTTGTGGAGGGGCATGTTGGTTATGTGGCCAAGGCCAAGGTACAGGCAGCTCTGGATCTTCATGAGCACATTGCTCTAGAAACCCACTCAGAGACCCCGATCAAAGGGACTTGGAAAGGAGAAGTGTTTGCTTATTCATCAGGTGACTAAGAGCCCTTGAGATATTCATCCCATTTTGATAATTGCATCAGTTCTTGGAGGGCCTCAGAATCCTGGGCAACTAATGGGCATCTGGAGGCAGTGGGAGTTTACATGGGTCCCCCGGGGTAGGAGGCTGTGCAGGCACCGTTTCCCAGACTCTGGTCGATTGCTCACTACAGATCTGAGAAACCGGCCCTTTGTCTTGGTGCCCAGTGCCTCAGATGGGGAAACCAACCGAACAATTAGCAGAACTCAAGCCCAGTGCCAAGCTGGTGTGTTCCAGGAAGGGCCAGATGGGGGACAAAGCTTTCTTGCTAGTGGTGACTTGGTGTCAGTGTTCTCTATCCAGCCTGTAGCCTTGTTGGTCACGGAGGACGCATCTGGTGTGATTACCAACATACGTCCTGCCTGTGAAGTGCAGATACCTTTCTTCTGTATCAACCAAGGCAGAGCTTTTCATCTGGCCAAGCCTTGTTTACCTCGTTGTTGATAGGCTTGTCTACCAGGTGAGAAACAAATCCATCTCTGTGAGTTCAGACAACTCTCATAAGCCTCAGTTTCCCCATCTATAAAATGAAAGTGGTAGTAGATACTAATAGCCACTTCATCTGGCTATTGCCTTTAATGAAAAATGAGTGCTCAAGAACTGTAGCTTTTTCTACTATTTTCTAACATTGACCATGGGGCCTTCTAGGCAAATGGAGATCTTTAGGTCCACAAATGACCCCACTAGGATGTCCTAACCCCCCAAGGGCTCGTCATGAGTTTCAGAAACCTGTGATGCTGTCTTCCTAACATAGAAGCTATCTCTGGACCCAAGCCTAAGAGCTGGGTGAGAGATTCCAGAGTAGGACAATGGACTGGGCACAATTGTATCTGGAGTATTTTCCAGGTTCCTCTTGCTTTTTTTTATTTCAGCATGGGTGGAGAAAGATGTGAGCTACCTCCAAAGTGTCACTTCCCATGACACATCTTCATTGAGACTTTTCTTGAGTTTAGCTCTGTGTTCTCCATATAGGGAACTAATGCCTTTAGACATTACTATGATTCAGAAATAGAGACTTTGGAAGCCCTCCCTCCCAGTATGGGTACCACACACCCACTGTAGGGCTGTTCAGTTATGTTAGCTGTCAGTTTTCATCCCTTCTATCTATTATGTGTATGAATAGGAGGACCAGAAATAGGCTTTTTAAAGATGTATTTGTGTGTATGAGTGCTTTGCCTTCGTGCACATACATGCACACAGTGCCACCTTCATGTATGTAAGTACACCACATACATAAAGTGCCCATAGAGGCCAGGAGAGGGTGCTGGATCACCAGGAACCCGAGGTAACAAATGATTGTGAGCCACGATGTAGATGCTGGGACCCAAACTTGAGTCTTCTGCAAGAGTAGTGAGTACTCGTAACTACTGAGCCATCTCTTCTGCTCCTAGAAATATGCTTCTTTGAAAGGTAGAGGGGAGAGAGAAGGGCGCACCTGAGTTGCTCTTTGGGAAGGGATTGACTTGGCTGAGATATGGGTCCTGAACCTCCATTTTTTATAAGCAATGAGTGTAGAAAGACAAAGCAAAAGTAACTTTCGCTGTTTTCAAATCTCAGGAAAAAACCTTCATGTGAAAGACCGAGGACAGAGGAGAGGGAGGCTGACCTCAAGTTACTGGGAACAGCTGGAGGGCTTTGAAGAACAGTATATCTAATGCTGGACCTTAAATTGTCTGCATGACTCCCCTCCCCCTAAACCTCCCATGAAGGAGGCCACACACAAAGGACTTGTCAGGTTTTCCTTTTTAAAAGTAAAACTTAAGGACTGTAAATGATGCAGAGTAGACTCAGACATATAGGAAGCCAGTAAACTGCCAAATCAGTGGAAGCAGATTCTTAGAGTCTCGGTGACTGGACAGCCGTTAGCCCTACCTACCCATGCACCATGTTCCCAACACACATAAGCGCGCGCGCCCACACACACACACACATAGAAAGAGAGTGAGAGAGAGAGATAGAGAGAGAGAATAGCAGAACAATTGGTAGACAAAGGAGCTTGTCCAAGATGGGGACACATTCTCACAAAATTAACTTAGTTTGAAACAATGCAGCCTCTTAGCTGATGTCTGAGCTACAAAAATAACAAAAATACTAACGTCAGCGTGTACACTGTTCCTTCCAAAAGTACTCCCCATATTTGTCTGTTTAACCACAGAATTCTGAGTCTCAACTTTCAGGCAAGGAGAGTGAGGCCTCAGGAGGTCACAAGAAGGCCTCAATGTGACACCTTGCAGGGTCGGTGCCTCCACGGCTGTGGGCCTCTGTTGACTCAGCAGAGAGGCGTCTGTTTGCAAGCGTTTCCTAGTCATTAGAGTATTAAGTGGTTCCAAAAATACCATGAGATGGCTTCTAGAAGGTGAAGCAGAGCCTGGGTTTGAAGACCCAACTCTGTCTTGGCTCTGTACAGGGTGAGGAGTGAGTAGATGGAGTGAAGGTCACCCCAACAGGCCAGCAAATGTCGTGATGTGTGTTTGGGGGGCCACAGGAGGGCTGGTGAGGGGGTTGAGTCTCCCAGGATGGTCAGAGAGGAACCACATACAGCCAGATCCCTTAGGACCTCTATGTGTACAGATGGAATTTAGAGCCGTGGGCCTCAGAAGAGTGAGCATTCTAAGACAGGTTGGCTGTCTGCCCCTGGGGACCACAGAAAAGCCATTTCGTACCAGGACCTTGTGCTACCTCCCCCGCAACCTGCCTGAACTCAGGCGGAGGTGGCTTTGTGGGTGTTTTCTGAAATGCCTCACATGGTCGCTAGAGGGAGCCCATGTTACCACACCCTTCTGCTCCAGAGACATAGGCTTGTGAGAGAGAAGTTGGCTTTTCATCTAAACTCTAAATGGAATTTAGGGAACCATGAGGGAATCAAATAGCAGATGCTGTAGTGAACACATCTATAAAATGATTGCCGTTTCTAACTTACGTTGTGAGCCCCTACAATACCCAGCCTGAGCAAGAATCCCATGGTGAGCTTGGATTTAGACTTCTCATCACCAAATACAAGCTCTAGGGACCCCAGAACCCAGGAAAGAGATAGAAGAGGCAGAAGCAATCCCATTGGGACAGGTCCCTATTTGGAAGGGGTAGGAAAAGGCTATGGAAAAGCAGGATTTATTGGACTTCTCAGGTTTTCATGGCTACTCAACCCCAGGGGGATTTCTTCTGTGCAGCTATGTGCCCAACAATGACACCACCCACCAAGGGGATGCTTAGATCTATAGGCTCTGGATGCAGACAATTTTGCTTCTAAACCTTCCCAAACTACACAGACCTGCCACGGGTCCAGGAACCTTGTCTACCGTCCGTACCACAAAACCCCCAATGCCGAGAATAGAGCCTGGCAGTGGAGGACGTTAAATATTTTATGAAAAAGCCAAGGGCTCCAATCTCCAGTGCTTTTTTAACCTTGGACTAGTTACTCTGTGTCTTGTTCTGTTCTATCGGAAAAGGAACAAACCGTACAGAGTGGTACAGGGCAAGAGAAAACATAGCTGAGGTTCTCACTCTGGGTCGGTGGCTGGGTAGGCTTCAGAAGCAGTGACTGGATCTAAGCAGGAGTTCATGTGTGTGTGTGTGTGTCTGAGGTCTCAGGTGTTCTTTCTAGGGAGAAAAGTCTATCATCATCTTATTTCACAGTTAAGGAAACTGAGGCCAGTGGGGCTGAGTGGTGTGTTCAACTTTACTTTGCCTGTAAGTGGTAATTTTAAGACTAGGCAGGAGGACTCTGGTTTTGTTACTATGCTTAGAAATGGCTTCTAAAGCTCTTAGATCGGTCCCTAGAAGGGCCCTTCTGCATACTATATTCCATATATGACAGTGTTTGGTTTCTGGTTGTTCTGTGCAGATTTCCTGTCAGCCATTTCTGCATCTGGTAATCATTGCCAATGCCTGTCAGCACAGGCACCTGGTCCACTAGGCAGCTGTAGCTGCCATTATCAGCCCAGCCCACAGTGTGTACAGATGTTGATTTCCAAGCATCTGAGACTTTGGGATCTGCATCTCTATGAATTATTATATAGCCTAACACATGTATTCCGGAGGTAAAATGTGATGTTGATACATGGCCAGTTTATGCAATGTTCAAATCAGAGTGACTGGCATGCCTGACTGTCCTCAGCATTCATCATTTCTTTGTGATAAGGATATCCAACAGCTTTTCTCTTAGCTGTTTTGAACCACACACATCATTATTTTCCTTCATCATCCCACTGGGCAACAGGACACTTAGGACACATTCCTCTTAGCCAATTCTGAGCAACCTCTGCTTCCCCTTTCCATTCTGTGTGTACAAAACCCAACATTCTGCCCTTAACCGCTAGGCCAACTTTAGGATTCCATGTGTGAGAAAGCTGATCTAGTATTTGTCTTCCTGGGCCTGGCTTATTTCACTTAGCATTCTGTCCTGTCCTCCAGCTTCATCACAGGACTGCTTCTTTTCTGTGGATGATGGAGAGCTTGACAAGCATTTGATTAAATCTAATGCAAGTGCTCACCCCACTTTTGAAGTTATTGCCCCCACCCCTACCCCTAGACAGACACCTTCCCTGCAGCTATTTAAGAATGGGTCTCAGGTTCTTTTGGCTCTTAAGATCTTGTGCCTAAGTCTGACTCCATTTCTCCCTTCTCCAGCCTCCCTCTACCATCCCTGTGGCCTGCCCTCCAAGGAAGGTGCTGAGTTGGCTCCGAGGCAACCACTGAACTGTGCATGGAACATTATATCCGAAAAAGGACAAGAGTGGAGAATGTCAGCTCTTCCCAATTCCTCCCTTCCCCACTTTACTCTGCTCCCACTGGGGAGAAAAAGGAAAATTGGCAAGAAATTGCTTCTTGACAACCCCCGCTGGCCTACAGCAGCTTGATTTTGCTGGAATTATGATGAGGGGTCAGTGCATTTAAGTGGGAATCCATGAGCAGTGCAGACCCTTCACATCTTAAAGGCCCCCCAAGGAATGCCACTAAAATTTGATTAGGTAACAGTGCCCAAAGCCTCAAGTCATGTGTAGCCAGTGCGGTGAAGAGAGCAGCCCTGGACTATGTGTGGTGGTCAGAAGTGACAGTGACATGGCTACCAAGTGGCCATGTGCCACAGCCAAGCTGTGCTCTTTCTTTTTGTATTCCATCCATGCTCACAGGAGGAATTTCATTTATTCCTATTTTGAGGATGAGGAAACTCAGAATCAAGAGAAATACTGACGTGCCCGCAGCCTCACATTGTGGCTGAGTGACACGGCAGAGACCCAAGGCTCTATGCAGCTGAGACTAAGCTTCAGTGTGTTAAGGTGAATGTTCCCTTTCCTGGGAAATGGGAGTCATGGTTCCCAATCTGTGGACGTTCCAAATTATATGTGTGGTCCTTGTTCCTCTACAGAGGATGTCAGGAAGGTGCCATAGCCAGCCCTGGGCTTGGCTTCTTTCTGGAGAGTGTAAGATCCACAAGCCAAGGTGAGGGGGCAGAATTTCTCACTGCTTGGTTCTGGAAATAGCTTGGAACTCACTGTATAGACCAAGCTGGCATCAAAGTCATAGAAATCTGCTTGCCTGCCTGTCTTCTGAGAGCTGGAACCAATGTAATTCACCACCCTGCTTACACACACACACACACACACACACACACACAAACGCAGAAGAGGGACTATGAGAGAAAAGGAAGGAACAGGTGAGGATAATGGAATACAAATGTCTGTTGCTTCTTCTGGATGAATAATGCTGCCTTCTTCACCCACCTCTGATGCAGCGTTTCCTCCGCCTTTGAGATAAGAACATGAGACCTTAGAGAGAGAAAGTGACCTCGCTCGAGATGTCTCAGTCACCTAGTGGCTGACTCTGTAGAGTGGGGACTCAGAAGCAGCCCCTCTTTGGACAGGGCCAAGCTATTTTTACAAAAGCTTTAGCTTTGATTCAGAGCTGGGTTCCCATTCAGGGCACGGACCTGTCAACGCAGACAAACATTAACATGGGCAGGTGGTTAAAGAAAGTAAGCTGCTTCTTGCTTCTACAGTGAGTCACTGAAGGGAAGAGAGCTCCCGTAGGATGCGAAGACCACCAGGACTGTGAATACAGAGCACAAAACACAGAGCCAGGTCTGTACTGAACCCTTGAGTTGTGACTGCTGTATGTTGGGTTATTTTACAGTATGCTAATAAGCGGTTCTGTGTCTCCCACTACCGGCACCGGAAGGGCCGATGGACACTGCGGCACTAAACCGGAAGTGCGCGTTTCTACGTTTCCTCCTACGGAAGATCCAAGCCCTGTTGGCTTCTGGGTGGAAATGGATGAAGCTTGGAGTCCCAGCTTCAGCCTATCTTAGGAATGGCTGTAGCGCATGGAATGAGTTCCGAGCGACAAGACTTCTGACCTCACTTTCACCTGAGATGCA
Source organism: Pachyuromys duprasi (assembly GCA_028658305.1). NCBI lineage: Eukaryota > Metazoa > Chordata > Mammalia > Rodentia > Muridae > Pachyuromys > Pachyuromys duprasi. The sequence goes on from CM053757.1 coordinate 23,316,341, forward strand.
GGAAAGAGTTTTCTGCCATGTTATGGTGAGCTCTTTTAATGAGACTGATGGTACCAGATGGCAGAGGGTGCAGGTAACTGCCCATGCGTGATCCGGTGACCACTAGAACACAGGTTCCGGGGTGGTGGGAGCTTGGGGTTCTGAGAGTCCCAGCTCTCCTGCAGATGAACACTGAGCTCACGGCAGCGGACCAGCTCCAGCAGAGACCAGGGCGATTGTGCTCTCAGTGCCTAGCCAGCTGTCAAGCCCAGCGATCCAATGGTGAATTCTTTGGGGAGGAAGGCAGCCCTTATTTCCCCAGAGTAAATGATGAATCTAAGACAATCTTTGATGAAATAGATGATGCGTTTTATTTTGTGAACAAAAACATAAACTTTGAGAAGTGAGAAGGGGGTTTGAGGAAGCATGTGTTTGATTGGCTAAGCCTAGGATGCTGGCGATGCTCTGTTTATATGGGGAAAGATAATAGGTGACAGCTTACCTGACTGATCACCTGGGCACAGAAACAAGGAGAGAGGTTTGACTCAAGCCTTCCATTCTCAGGATGAGGTTTTAAGTCTCAAATTTGAGATTTCTGGGGTTTGAACATGCTCCATCTCTGTCCCATGCCAATTCCTCTGGAGGCACTGTCAACTAGTCTGACACTAATATTCTTAATAATTCAGACTACAGGACCATGAATGACACAGTCATTTTCTGTTTTCCAGATGGGAAAACTGAGGCTCAGAGAGATGAAGGAAACCTTGTTGAGCAGATCCAGGCTCCAGGAAATAATTCTAACACATCATCTCTATCTCTGGCATGCCACACACTAGAACAGCATAATGTCTCTTCTGAGGCAGGGGGATTCAAGGAAAAGAGTGACATGAGGCACCCCTGATAGATTGGCCCATGATCTGAGTGTTCATCATCTTGGAAATTGCCCTTCCTAGCGAACCTGTACCCCAGAGAATTACAGGAGATGTAGGACATACAAAAGCCTGGTTCTTAGGGGATCTTCCCTGGTCTTGGGGGAAGGGGCTTTCAATTCACAATAAGCAAAGAAAAGTCCCTCAGAACTATAAAATCTTAAATCTTCCCGTTCTCTGCAGATGCAGTTTAGGTTTTTAAAGAATATTCTGGAGCTCTCAAGCTTTCTTTCCTTCTCACACATCCTGCTCTGTGCTTGCTCTGAGCTCAGGGCCTGGGAGAAAGTCATGTGCCACTGTTTTGTCGTCGGAGTTTTCCTATTCTCAGGAACGTCTAGCTAAGCCTGGCTCCTAGTGATGTAAATAAATACTGATGGCAGTTGAGAAGGGTGAGACCATGAATCAACAGAATTTCTGCAGAGCAAAACCTCTTAAAGACACGCATGCGCCATCTCACCACCTGGAGGGAGCAAGAGATGTATAGGAAGAGAGAACTGATGAACCAGCCTGCCTCCACCTTAGGCTTAAAAGCCATTTCATAGTAAAGACAAACTAGGTTTATTCCTGTTTATGATTAAACCTGTTTCTCAAGGATTGGGCTATGACCCACCTGTAACCCAACTTCAAATGGTTCTGAACTGCCTGTCCCGAGAAATAGCAACTATGACTTTGTTTCAAAGGGTTATATGACCACCTATGACTATCTTGTTAGAACTACCTGTAGTTATGACTACCTTGCTATGATCACCTGACAATCATGTCTTCATTTCAGGAGGTCGTTATGATTCATTTGTTATGCTTATGTTCTGCTCAGGTAACCCTGCCTGTTTTGCCTACCAAGTCCCCCATGGGGAAAACCCCTATCCCTGAGCTATAAAAACTTCTTCTTCCTCACATCCAGTGCTGACTTCTGGAACTCTGCTTTAGGGAGAGACAGCCTGTGTACATGAATGAAAAAGCTTGCTTTAATTAATTTGGCCACAGTGATTTGGTTCCATGTTCTTTCTCCTCACGTCTTTGGGAGGAGCAGGAACCAACCGGAAGGGTGGAGAAAGAGCAGGCCAGAAAACAGGTAAGAAAGAGTTGACAACACAGGGAGAAGCAAGCCGCAGAGGGCATCTCTCTCATAACATACTGTAGAGTTTGTGGGGAAGCTTTGCATCCGACAAACGGATGAACTGAGGAGATTCAATAGCAACCTTAGAAGAACACACGTTTTCTCTAAAAAGGGAAGGTAGACACAGTACTCGGGTGTTTTGTGAACTACAGAAGCGAAATCTGGAGTCCTCTCCTCTTCCTTCCTATTGGAGGAACTTACCTAGTCTGCGAGGCCCAGACACCCCATGCACATGTGGTCCAAGCAGCTGTGCATGGGTGCCTGAAGGTGGTGCTTCCACAGCTCATGTTCAAATCCACTGAAAGGGTAGCACACCAACCCTACTGTAGTCGAAGATCACACATAGAGACGAGCATCTTCACAGCAAATGACCCAATAGGTTCTAATCTGGGGTATAAATTCAGGGCTTTAGCGAAGCCTGGTGCCTCTTCTTTAGGCTCACCTATGGGGGACTGCCACAGGGACAAGGCGAGAGATACTTTGGCCCCAGAGCACTTTTCCATAATCTGCCAGGGCAAACTGTGATGTGATGATATAGTCCAAGAAGAAACATTGGCGTCTTTATCACACCCAGACCAGCTGAAGGCTTGTAGGCTAATTGTTGTTTTAGCCCTGCAAACTCAAAGGAAAGCCACATTTTCTCTGTTAACCCACATTTCCTTTCGCTGTGGAACTAGAGGTGAGGAGAATGCAGAAGCTGCTCTGCCCTCTGCTGGAGAGGAATGACAATGTCTCAGTTAATAACAGCCAAGGAGCTGGGGTTTTTGGCTCCTGCCACCTGGGTTTGCAGGTTATCTGAGTGGCTAAGCCTGCCTTTGCCAAGATCTGTTTGAGAAGCATCTTCCTAAAACACCTTGCTTTGTCAGAATCAAAACCAAGTAGCAGCCGGGCACATGCCTCCAATACCAGCACTCAAGGAGGCGGAGGCAGGCGGATCTCTGCGAATTCCAGGCCATCCTGGTCTACAAAGTGAGTCCAAGGCAGCCAAGGCTACACAGAGAAACCCTGTCTCAAAAAACCAAAAACAACAACTCCTACCTCAAAACAAACAAGCAAGCAAGCAAGCAAACAAACAAATAAAAAACCAAGTAGCTTTTGCCAACCCTAACAAAAAGGAAACAAAACAGAGAGTTGCAAGGTAGATGTAACTACCAGCCAAGACTCTGTAAGAACCACGGAGACTACTGGGACTCTACATATTAAAAAGTTTCTCCAGAGATCCCTGCTCAGCCACTTCCTGTCACCTACAGGCTCTCATCACCCTGGCTATCCATTCTCATGGCCAAAGTGGGTTGTGTTATAGTATCTTCTGTGTGTCTTCATTCCTTTTGCCTTTAAAAACCTTGAATTCACACCCAGTGGCCAGTGTGCCCTGGCGTTTGGTGCTCCGCTCTACCTAAGTTGCCGTCATTGTGTTATGGAGGCTGTCTGCCACCGAGCAAGACTGTGTGTGGTCTCTGGTGGCTCACATGTATCTACCCCAGGAAACCACTGGCAGAAGTTCTTTCTAGCAAACCTTCAGCTAAGAATATCTGTTTTTAATATTTCTTTTCTCCAGCAAATTGGGCCCAGGTGTCTGGGTAATCTCTGAGTCCAGGAAGGTGTCTTTTGTTGACTGGTGACTGTTTGAATTTCTGTCTTCCTGTGGTTTCACCAGACACTGCTGTTGTTTTGCACTATCCTGTTGCTGGGATTGGTGCAATGCTCTCGGCCCACCCTGTGACTCAGTGGTGGAGAGAGGGTTCTGCTTCCTTTGAGACGTGCTAAGAGTATTGGTCAATCTCACTATCACTAGGGAGTAATCTGAGGTAGACTCGTAGTGGCTTGGAGGAAAGCTGCCAGCAGAACTGACCTCTGGGAGGCAACAAGCAGGTCAGAGCTGCGGCTGCTTTCCAAACTCCTTGACCTCCCCTTATCCCTGCCCTTCCATCCTACCTTGCAAGTTGAAGAACCGGGGTGGCAGGAGGCACAGGGAAGCATTTCCGCTTGAGAAAGGAAGACCGGAAAAGGTCAGATCAGAGCCATCATGACAGTTCATCTCCCTGTCCCCCAGGGAACCAAAGGACCATCCCCTCTGGGTGGTCACCTCCCTACAGGCATGATACAGTGGAGAAGAGAGTGCCCGCTCCATTCTCTTTTCTGCTTAGACTGTCCTGATGTGGGTAAAGAAGAGCACTGAGTGACAATCCTCACCACTTCCTTCATGGCCTGAGGTTTCAGGGAAAGGGGAGGGGATGAAGAGGGTGACAGGAGGGCTAGAGGGTGCTGTAAGGTTCCCCTGCCTCCTCTCTCTAAAGGGGGCTGCTCCCAGCAAAAGTTTGGAAGCCTCAGAGAGGCTGTGGTGTCAAATATTAATGGCCTGCTTCCCTTCCCATGGCCTAACTTTTTTTCAGAGTTTCTCTGTGTTGCCCTAGCTGTCCTGGACTCACTTTGTAGACCAGGCTGGCCTCAAACTCACAGATCCACCTGTCTCTGCTACCCTGAGTGCTGGAATTACAGGTGTGTGCCACCACACCCGGCTACCCCCATGGCCTAACTTTGAATATAGCAACTAGTACCTCTTTTCCACAGATAGCCCCCCAAAACTGTTCTAAATGGCCCTGTACCGCTCACATCCCCTCTCTCTACTAACTCAGCTGTCCCCAGGCCCCACAGATTTGAAGACCTTGACCGGGGACACAACATCCTTTCTGGGAACAGGGACCACATTCTTCTCAACTTGTCATACAGTCATGGGGATTTCCCTTGAGGTTAGGACCACATCTTCTCAGTAACTCCCTTTGGCCACAGGAGTAGAAGTCTTGTGCCCCAAACAAAACGGAATTGCCTGTGACTCATATCCAGCCCTAGGTTTTGAAAAATCTTTTTCACGAGGCTGGGGGCTGGGAGTGGAGTGAAACTATGGCCAGCTAGGACTCTGTAGAACTTACGGGAGTGCAAGTGAGTGTGTGAATGTTTGTGAGTGAGAGATTGAGAGAGAGAGAGTTTGAGAGAGAGAGAGAGAGAGAGAGAGAGAGGCTGTGCTTTGGTAGCCTTCCAATGAAATGCAGCAGCATTCTGGCTTCAGCGTTGGGAAAGCATAGCTTTAAGCCACCTACCTCTTACCTCTGGCACGGCGCAAACCTGTTTAGACTTTGTACCTTTATTTATTTATTTATTTATTTATTTATTTATTTATTTATTTATTTATGTAGTTCTGGTGGTGTGTATGTATGTTCATGTATGGGCGGATTCACAAATGTATGTATACACGGTGTACACACAGGTGTGTGTATACATGTGTGCACGTGCAGACGCAAATGTACAGGTCAGCTTGTCAGTTCCCTCCTCCCACCACGTGAGTCCTGGCGATTGACCTTGGGTCATCAGGCTCAGCAGCAAGCTTCATTACCCACTAAGCCGTCTCACCACTCCTCTATTTATTTATTCATTTTTACAAATTTTATGTGGATGAATGTTTGTAACTCCATGTGTATATGTACACTGTGTGTGTGCGCACGCACACACATGTGCATGTGCTTGTGCATGAGAAGAAACTATCAGATGCCCTAGAACTGGAATTACAGATGGTTGTGAACTGCTATGTAGGTTCTAGGAATTGAACCCAGGTCCTCTGGAAGAACAATAGTGCTCTTAAAGGCTGAACCATCTGTCCATCCCTTCCATCTCTTTGTTTGTTTCTTAAGAAGAAACTCAAAGTAGAACTACATGAAAACCATGAGGACTCAGCCATATGCTCCTGAAGTAGCCTCCCCACATGTGTGGACAATAGAGGGGTGTCCATAAGGCATCCTGCACGCCAAAGCTTAGTCTCAGCCCTACCTCCTCTCAGTCTATAACTTCCTCATCAGCCTTGGATTCCAAGCCCAGCGGAAAAGCTGGAGGGGCCTCTGTAGGGATCCTGTTGATTGCTTAGGAGGCAGCCCTGCTGGAGGTGGCCGTGGTGTGTTCTGGGGCATTGCGGGTGAAACTGTTTTAGTTTGAGTTTTGCATATTGTTATTGTTACAAGAGGGAAATGTCAATGGGGAGATAAATAAAATGGGGAACTGAGACTTGCCATGGGATTTTTGACATTTTATTCTCTGTCTCTGTCTCTGTCTCTCTGTCTCTGTCTCTGTCTCTCTCTCTCTGTCTCTCTCTCTCTTTCTCTCTCTCTCTCTGTCTCTTTTTCTCTGTCTGTCTCTCAAGACAGGGTCACTCTATGTAGCCCTGGCTTGCCTGGAACTCACTGTGTAGACCAGGCTACCTTCTGCCTCCCAAATATATTTTTACACAGTCAGAACAAAGGGGTTTTCTGATGGGTTAAGCTAACTTCAGCATCGTTCTTAATTATTATAAGAAAGGAAAGAGGGTCATGTTCGTCAGCTTCTGCTTTGTACCAGAGTCTTATTGAACCTCCTTATCTAATCCTCCCCTCTCAAATTCAGACAGACTCTCCTCTCCCTTCATCCTGAGGAAGCTGAGAAGTATCTTATCCTAGATCTGAGATAAGGAGCTAAATCAAATCTGATGTGATTGTCACCAAACGGCTCAAGTTTACCACATCTCCACTGACTTCTAGCTGCCTCACTCTTGCTCTAGTCTGGTTTCACTTGCTCTGTTCTTTTATGTTCCTCAAAACACTCCAAAGCTCATTTTCATATTAGACCCTTCTGCCCGCTTCTGTTTGGTTGGATTTTTATTCTTATTTTTAGTATTACGTCTCATCTGTTTGTCTGTTTTGTCCTATTTTGTTTTTTTTTTTTGCTTCATGTTATTTTATTATTATTCTTTAGATGTCTGTGTTTTCTAAAGAGAGAGAGAAAAGGTCTGTGGATTTGGATGGGAGGGAAGATGGGGAGGATCTAGGGGGAGTTCCATGAGGAGGAAATCATAATCAGAATATATTATATACATTTAAAAATCTATTTTAATAAGAGAAAGGTAGAGAAAAATGTCAACTATTGCAATCATAAGCTGCAGGTAGCCTTGCTGATAGATGTGAACGGTGCCCAACATACAGCTGACAGTCAATAAATATGTTGGATAAGTAAATAGATGAGTTAATTGACTATATGAACTCACTGGGTAAGATCACACACAAGGTACACAAAGTGCTGAGAATAACTGACAGTTGAGTGCTCAGCCCTAACCAAGACCATTTCCTATAAGGCTCAGGGAACATTGTAGAGGAAGGAATAGAAAAAAAAAGTAAGAGCTGGAAGACAGGGGAGGACGTGAACCATCATTTTCTGTGGAAAGACAACCATTGTAGTCACAGAGTCTCACTGTAGCTCTGGATGTTTGCACAGGGTCTGCACAAAAATGGGCCTGTTAACAGTCAGGAAGGAAGAAGGCCTCAGAAGGCCTATTTGCTACTGAAAGATACAGGAAGAGAAGAGTTCACTGCCTACAGTTGTTTAGCTACTGATGACATCACTGGGCTTAAATGGGCAGCTCCAATCCAATGGCCACACAGATAATCCTGGTTAAACTGAAAGAGTCACAAAACCAAGCGAAATGTCATGAATCTGTGAAAGGAATCTGTAGGAAGGAGTTGCTAGAAATGAGAGTAATCAGAATACATTATATACATGTGTGAAATTGTCCAATAACAAAATCAATAAAGGTAAACCAATGGTGCCACTTGGTTATCCAAATGGTCAGTCCTTTCCAGATAAAGATGTGCATACAAGTAACATTATACATACAGAGCAGGTTGTATTTATGAAGAAATAAATAAATGCATATAATGATAATTAATGAATAAAGGGGTCATGAATTTGAAAGAGACTGAGGAGAGGTGTCCGGGAGGGCTTGGAAAAAGAAAATGGGAAGACGATCAAATTATAATCTCAAAAGGTATAAGAAATGTTTTTAAAATGCACCATCTCAGAAAACAAACAAACAATGTACCCAGCAAAAACAAATAACAAATACCACCTTCCTGTGAAGGGAGCTGGCTAGTCCTTTTAAAGGACTCCTCTGGGATCCTAATGTTTGTGTTTATTGTAGACCACTGCCCTCCAACCATAGCTCCTGCCACCACATCCCTCACAGTACTGTGGCTGCTTCCAGAGGACCCTTTAGATTCAGCCTGTTGACATTCCCTCAGGCAAGGGAGTGATCAGCCCAACACCTGAGATCTCAGCCACTTCCTCCAGCACCTCCTCCATAGCTGAATATCTATTTCCCCCAGTTGTACATGGCCTCGGGAAGCAATAGGGTTTATAGTCTTGGAGGAAAACTATAGGGGAAGCTCCATCTCTACAGCTGTGGAGAACTTTTCATTCACTTGGGGGGGGGGGGGGAAGAGACCTGTAGGTGCTGCAGCTACTCTGAGGTCACCCAAACTCCTGTAAGTGACCTCTTACCTACACTTTGCCAGGAAGCTCAATAAGCTCATTGTTTCACTATTCAAAACTTAGGGGGACTTTTTACAGTGATGTCCTAGCTGTCTCCCAGAAGAAAGCTCACACAATAAGTTTTCAGCGTCTCTCATTCACTAGCGTGCCTACTGTCCATAATGTCCACTAGAATGTATGGGTGAGCGTTGGGTGGATGCATGGAGAGCTAGAAAGATGAGTGTATCAGTAGATGGGTGATAGACAAATGACTGGCTTGGTGTGTGGTGGAAGGATGGATGGACGATAGTGTCTACTCTGTACCTGTCCCCGTGGGGATGTAGGAGTAAATAAAGAGCTGTCCCTCTAATAAAAATCCACTATGAAGTTCAAGAGACTTTTTTTTTTTTTTTAGTCAAAAGTATCAAGGGGTAGTGGGTACTCTGAGCTCTGAGAGAAGCTAGAGGCATGTTAGTGATACAAGGGTGAACATGGGAAGCTACTGAAGGGAGTGACAGTGATCTTGTCGGAGGGCTTTCCATGAGTCTAACAGACAGCACTTGAAGCCTGTCCTGTAAGAGAACCTTGGCCTTGGAGAGAAGACATGGGCAGGGTTAGAGAAACAGAGCAAGAAGGGCTTTGTGGTGGTAGCGGGTTGGTACATTGTTTCAAGGTAAGAGTCACAGGCTTTGGGGAGGATGAGAAGGAGTTGGTAGGGAAGCCTGGAAGAGGGGAAGAACTGAAATAATCCCTGATAAAATAAGAATATCTTGGAAAAATTGAAGAGAGGAGATTTGGCAAATGGTGGGCATCAGCCCTGGCCAGCTCTCAGTATACAAGAAAGGGCTGAAGGTAGAAAGGTTACAAATAAACCTGTGGATAGAACATAGGGGGAAATTACCCCTGAGAGGTTCAGTCTTTTCCTGTGAAGTAGGACAGGAGATTGTCTGTGGAAATAAGTATATACACTGCCTCTAGCTCTGCGGCTTTTAGGAGATATTGTGGTTAAGAAACTTAAGATTTCAAGTGGGAAAACCAGGGTTGCAGGAACCAGAGTTGATGGGAAAGTTATTAATCTCCTTACAAAGTGGTTAACATGAACTGATAGACAGCCATGAGCACAGCACACTAGATAAGGACTCACGGAAACAGTGCACACATCTTTCTCAGGGCTCCGCTGCTTATCTTAATGTGCAGCCTTCCATTAGCCTGCCAGCTGTGTGAAGCATTTCAAGACCATTCTCATTTGTAACCTAAACAAATATTTACAATTAAAATTTTTTGTGTGTGACGGAGGGGGGGGGCTGTGCAATTTCAGCTACAGTGGATTAATTAGTATTGGTGGATTGTTATGACCTAAAAATCCATGCTTTACTCAGATTTCTTTAGCTTTTTACCTACCATCCACTTTCTGTTCCCGAGTCCTAGATCACATGTCCTCATCACTCTGAGCTGGGTGACCTTTGTCAACTTGATAAAAACTAGAGTCATCTGGGAGGGACCTTGAATTGAGTGATTGCTTCCATCAGATTGGCATGTGGGTATGACTGATTGATGCAGGAGAGCCTAGCCCACTGCGGGCTGTGCCATCCTTAGGTGGGCAGTCTTGGGATGTGTAAGATGCTGCTGAGCAAGCCAGCAGTCTAGGTTTCTGCCTTGGGAGCCTTGCCTGGTTTCCTTTGATGATGGATGATGAGCTGGAAACTGAAATAAGCCCTTTTGCCTGAGTTACTGTTGGTCATGGTGTTGGTCACAGTAACAGAGATGTAAACTAAGAAATCTCCTGGGATTTTCTTGACTGACCTTCACAGGCTGAGGAACACTTATAAAATATTGTGTGAATGTTTCTGAACTGGGATTTATCTGCACAGATTTCTGTCTGTTTGAGAATAGGCTGAAGTGTTGGGTTGGGGAAAAAATGTCAACAGAAGGAACGTGGCATCCTCCCATGCTGACAACAGGTACTTCCATGATGTTAACTTTCAAACCCAGGACAAAGGGCTGAGGTGCCTCTAGGTTCTCCTAGCATCCCTCAGACACTACTTATTACTGGTTATGTCTGGAATCCTCAGCCCTCTAGCCAGAACTCTCCAGCCTAGGGGTTGAGCTGTCCTTTCCCCAGAAGCTCTTCCTTATATAATCCAGACATTTGGCCCCTTTTGTATCATTCTCCTCTTTCCCATCTCCCTTCCACTCCCCTATCTCCTCACATGGCTGAAGGTCATGACCACTCTGGAATCTCCCAGATGTCTCTGACTTTAGTTATGCTCTCCCATGTTTCTTTAATAAACTTTCACCTCTACCATACCTAGGAACAGTCATGTTCTTTCCTTTGCTTTTTATTTCTCTTTTTCATCCACACAGTGCTGTTAATGTTGGTGGTGATCTTGATTATCTAAAGTAGCGTTTGTCACATTTCTTTGAGTGGCTCTCTCCCTCTCCATGTGTGTTGTTTGGAGAAAAAAAAAAAAAAAACACTGTGCATCCCACAGTTAAAGACTAGGGAGCGCCACTGTACCTCCTTGAGGCCCATGCAAAGCGCCAAGTGTTCTTTCTACTAGAGCTGCAAAGGTCTTAGTTATTCTAGCGAGATTAACCTTCAGGTTTAGCCTATGTTGTGACTTTATATTTTCCGCTTCCTGCCATGAGCAGCCAGCCCTTCAGGAGCCCATGAAATTTAGGTTTGGGGTCTATGACATTACTGGTATGGCAGTGCCCAGAATTCCACTTTCTTCCCCAAGGACACATTGATTCCAGTAGCTGGGCTGTTTTCCATTTAAATGTCCTTCAGCAATAAACATGCTCCCTCTAACAGTGGGCACTGAGTTTGCTCTGTCTGCAGAAACTGTGCTGTAATTGGCAGCTTAGTCTGGAAAAGAAGGAGCTTTCGAAGTGCAGGGCAGCTTCTTTGAGTCCTCCAGGAAGCATAAGGATTAGCTCATGCTGCGTTATCTTACACTGAAGCTCCTGTTTCTTGATCTCCCTCCTTCTACCTCATGGAATTAGTTAGTTTGGTACTCAACATGGCTAATCAGACACATTGTACAGATTGGGCATCTCTAACCTGAACACCAACAATCCAAAATGCTACAAAATCTAAAACTTTTGGAAATTAATGTGATACTGAACTTGGTGATGGTTAGACAGGCGTTCAGAAGGACTTATTTAAGCTAAGCAGTTATTCAATTTGGACAACTTGCTAAGTTTAATTGTGTTTCTGCATCTCCGCTTTTGAGCTCTATAGATAGAGTTAAATGATAAATTGAAAGAGAAAGGACGAAACAATGTCCCACTACATGTACACCCTGTGATCTTTAGCCTTTGGTCTATCAAGGGACATTTCGGTTGCTTCCAACTCTTGGCTGCTGGGAATGAAGCTGCAGTGAATATGGGTGTGTGTGTGTGACTCAGCCTTGAAAAGCAGGGATTCTGTCCTCTGTGCAGCAAGGCAAGGCTTTGAGGACATTGTGCTAAGTGAACTAAGCCTACTTTATCAGGACAGGTACTGAATGGTTTCACACAGTCAAGTTATCTAAAATAGTCAAACTCGTAGGCTCAAAAACTGGAGCTGGAGGGGGAGTGAATTGATGTCCAATGGTCATGGAATCTCAGCATTGAAGAGAAAGTCTCCTAGAGATCCACCATATGGCAAAGAACCTATGGCTGACGGTATGGTGTTATACATATTTGTGACGAACACAGATTTCATACTGTGTTTTTTTAGCCACCGAAAAAAAGGTGTAAGCAAACATATTTCTATATATGCTTTATGAATATTCACATTTGTAGAAAATGGATAAAAACAAAAGATGAGGTGCCACTAATATGCAGCAAAAATTTTGTCTAAGAAATAAGGAGAGAAAAATCTAATATATATATATATATATATATATATATATATATATATAAAGTTTTATTTCTTAGAACAAAGAGATCTGAAACAAATATGGACAGAATATTGCCTTAACTAAGACAGAGATGGGTGCGCATTGCTGCCCATCATCTTTTATAATATTTGAAATATATAACAGTAGTACTTAAGAATAAAGTAATGTCTAACAGAGTGTTTGGCATAGGAAAAGGCTCAGGCTGTTTCAGCCAGAGAACACAAATGAAAACCCAGAGTTCATTCAGAAATCCACAGCTGGGAGAGTATGCTGTTTCCCACACAGCTCACAGCTCCATGAGGTGGAGTCCGTGGGAGTAAAATCTAAGGTTAGGAAACAGAGCTAGGGCACATTTATGAAGCGTTACCGCATCCTGATGTGTGTGCTACTTAGGATTGCTTTGAGCCTGACAACAATGTCCCCTTTTATTCTAGATGTCCCCAAATATCTGATTTGTGATAAATGGAGCATTTCCAATGTCCACACAAAGTTTTAGGCCCACCTTTCTATAGGAATTGCCTGGCAGCTCTTCTAAGGCTTCAGATGCCTTGGCCTCATATGAGCTCTGAGTTGGAGGATTTGGTGAGATGTTGGGTTGTACATTTTCCCCAAGATTACCAGCTGAGAGCCTCTGACCTGCTGACCAAGCCTGGGCTTGCCTTCCCCTTTGCCAAGTTGAAGGCTCCCTAGGGCAGGCATTATGGAAATGCAACCCTAGTGAGCCAAATAAAAATTCCCAGGAAATGTAAAGAGGCATTGAGTTATGAAACACAAAACACAGTAAACACCGCAGGAAGTTAACGAACATGGGCATCTCTTTGCTGAGATTAGCTGTTGTTCTGGGCACAAATCACCCTTGGCAGTTTCATGGGCCTCTCAAGGGCCTCAAATAAAGTTTGCTATGTTAATACAAATTATTGCCTATTTCACAAAAATCCTAAGTAGTATGTGCCGAAGGCCCACATGGTTCCTTCCCATTGCTTTGGATTTGCCTCCCCTAATTCCGTTTGATTTCTAACAACCCCTACCAGGGTGTGATATAATGACTCCATTTCTCAACTGGGAAAATTGAGGTTCACGGAGCTCTTGCCCAAGTTGGGGTGAGAATTCCAATTCAGGACTGTATGGTCTATGCTGCGTGTGTCAGGGCTCATAGGGGTATGGCATTTCCTTAATCATGCACTACCTTGTTTCACCGACATTTATATGCCCGATATATGCCACACATATGCAGGGGTCTCCCTGGGGCTTTTCCCGAGTGGATACCCCTGACAAGGGCAGGGCTTTCTCCTAAAAAGGATTACCCTTCTGAACAAATTGTCACCATCTTAATCAGATCAGCCATGCCTAGTTTCAAGGGATGGACACAGCTGAGTTTGCTAACTATAGAAGAACTTTCCTAGAAAGAGGGTCAGGGAGGGTTGTGGGATCTGCCCCAGGGTGTTTAGACTCTCCTCCCAGTCAGTTGTATGCAACTCTACCCTAACTGTGTGTGACCCCAGAGACAGGTTAAAGTATGTGGGTGGTGGGTAGGAGTAGCAAGGAGAGCTTCGTCTTTCCAGGCCTGGAGATTCATCCTCCATTCTGGGTGCAGATCTTCCAGTGTAGTTGCTTTAAGATTACCCATGCTCCAGCCCCTAACCTCTCAGCCACTGTTCCTCAGGTTAGCCTGATAAACTCATTGGTTTCTTAGGATGAACTTCAGTGGAGTTGCACCTTGGTTTGCTTTAAGAGGAAGAGGTAACTGTTTATTTCCTCCTGAAGAAGGAATTGTAGCAATAGCCACCCTCCATCATCCCCATGGAGACAGGTTAAATGTGCACCTAAGGATGTGAGACAAGAGAAAATGTCACAAGGTGACAAGACACACTTCCGTGACCAATGGGCAGCAGCCAAATGGGAGCGTTCTTTGTGGGGAACAGTGGGGTGAGATAAAACACGAGAAGCTCGTATCCTCTATCTAGCACATCATCGGCGTCTATCAGCGAACCCTGAAGAAAGAAATGCTCACAGCTGTGTGCTGCTGTTGAGATAAAAGAAGGCTTGTTTTTGAGTTCCAATAATGAAACTTGGAACCAACTTAAATACGCAAGCAGAGGGAATCGCTGGAATAATTTCTGGTACCTGCATTCTGCAGGATGCGCAGCAGCCATTAAAAAGCTGCTTTGGGATGGCGTTCAATCACGAGGAAAGCTGTTTACAATATGTCGGGTATATGAAACAACATTTAAAAATGCCCCACAGGGGTGCTAAATTAAATAAGCAGAGGCCTTTACCTAGAGGCTGTCCCTGTTCTCTGAGTTCCCATGAAACAAACTACACTGTAGCTTGGTATGTAGACAAACTGCAGCCTAAGAGTACTTTTCATTTTTAGTAATAGATGGCCAGGCTTCCACCTATCATACGCAGCTGAGCTTTAGCCGATTGTAGGTAGCCACTGTGTAACACCACATCCAGATATAGCCTATCAGGTAAATCTTCCGTTTTACTTTCATGTCTGGTTTATAAAAGGCAGCTGCTCACACTGTGAGGCTCTCTGACTTCTCATCCAGACCTGAGTTCTGCAGACTCATGAACTATTGTCTGCCCAAATTAATGCTGTTACAACTGTCTAAAGTTGTTCTTTTTATAGAGGTCATGAAGAACTGCATGAACAGTGTGATCTCATTTGAAAAGTGAGAACATTTGAGGCTGGAGAGAAGGATCAGCAGTTAAAAGTCCTTGCTGCTCTTCCATGGAACATAAGCTTGGTTCTTATCACTGATGTCAGGGGCTCACAGCCACCTGTCACTCCAAATCCAAGGGATCCAATACCCTTTATGGCCTACACAGATATCTTTATAGTTGCCAGGTACAGACACACACCTTTTAAAAGTGGAAGTTTTTCTTTTTTACTAAAAAGAAATGCCAGCATTTTATTACTGTACTGATTTTCTTACCTGTATTTTGATTATGTTTTCATAATGGTTATGTTTTACTTCTGTGGAGAAAATCATAATCCTGGTCAAAGAAAATAAATCACAGGCTACTAGGAAGGCTATGTCTGGTGAATATATGAGGCCAGCTTCCCTTACTAACCTCCTCTGGTGCCTCCCATACCTCTCTGCCTCCAGACTCTGATCAGTGCTCTAAAAGAGGGACGGATTCACATTCCAAGCATGTATCTCAGTTTTCCTGGAGATGCAGAAATCCATGTGCCACACTCTGGTGTGCTCTGTTATGTCAGGGAGAGTCTAGTTTCTCCGCCTGTGAGTACTCAGTGGGTGAATGAGTTTGATCCTCTGACCCTTGATGAACCCATAGATTCTCCCCAAGCCAAGCTTTTTAGAGGAAAGAAAAGAGGAAGTGAAGAACCACCATATCTGGAAAGATTCCTACATGCTGAGAAGTCAAAAGAGGAAGTGGACTTTCCCAGAGTCCCAGGGCTGTAGCCCAGTGAGCGTGGTCGTACTCAGGACTAAGTGACAGGGTGGACCAACTTTTCATTCTGCAGGGCGGTACACAGACAGGGAAGTTCTAGGTGTAAGCTGTGGGCAGATGGGGTGGGCGGGCACCCCACAGCACTGAGCAGCCAAGAGTGAGGCAAGTACTTCTTGGGAGAGTTTACAGGTGATGTGACAGGGAGCTGGTGTCTCTGCTGTGATTACAAAAGGCCTCCTTAGCCTTTTGCATCAGGAAGAGAAAAACTTTAGAGTGCTTAGCCAGACATACTTGGAGAAAGGAGGCAACAATGGAAGACTAAGTCATTCCAGAGATTTAAAACCCTTGGGGGTGGGGTTCTCCAGGCAAAGCCATGCCCTGCTCCATTTTCTGATGCCCTCTCTTACTGCATGGTACTTCCTGACCCAGATGCAATCTTCCAATGGAGACTTTTCATCCAGCTATATATGGTACACATTAGCATGAAGGGACATGTCCTAGTCACCCAATTATCCAACCAAGAAGCCCTGTTGTGCTTTGGGATGGCAGTCAGTCTTCTGCATAGCTTGATGGTATAGTTATTTTGTGTTCACCTTTTCTCTCATTGCTTGAGGGGGAAGTTAATTCTCTGAGGGTGGAACCTTGTCTACCTGTTCGTTGCTGTAACCTAGTGCTTAGAAAAGTACCTTGTAATACAGAATGGTTCACCTGTAAATGTGCCAGGGGAAGAAAAAGGAACAAATGAATGAATGAGGAGTGTGAACAGGGTAAAGAAAAGCTCAGAGTTCGATTCACACACTAGGATCGAGCCCAACTTCACCTCTCACTGAGGAGCTACCTCTGAGAACACTGAGTCAGTGCTCCGATTGTGGTGTGGGTTTGCAAAATGCCTGGCGTGCAACCGACATTGTAAAGGGTACTTTACTCCTCTACCATTGAGAATAAGGAGGAAAGTCTTGCTGTGTATGGGGTGAGAGCGCATGATGGACAGCAAGCAGGGAGAGCTGAAGCCGCACGCTCCACTCCTCAGGAAGGGGAGGAGAGTGGAGGCCAGGTTTAAGAACCCCTATATTGCCACACAGATGGGAGGAAAGTCTGAAGCCACCTTTAGATGTGACCCCAAATTTCATGTGTGAGAAACGTAATCCTCAAACCACATGCCGGTGGTGTTGGAGAAGAGAGACCTTTGCAGGCAGCTTAGGTCTTGAATGCTCCTCTGATGCATCTGTGGATTAATAAATTCACGTGCTGTTGCAGGAATTCCTCTAAAAGTGAGGCCCTTGGCATGTTTTGATGCAGCGAGAGGCCACCATCTGATACCAGTGCTACCATCTTTGTAAACCCAGCGATGGGAAATGGGCTCTAGCACCCTGTTACTGCGTCTCTCTGCTCATGAAGGCAGATTTGGTGAGGTTTCTGTGATCAGTCCCCACGTGGGTACCAGAACAAAGGACCCAGCTGAGTGAGAATGATCATGTGGCTGAACTTCCACATTCTATATACACCATCACCTTCCTGCCTGGAGTCCGTGCCTTTGCATCTTAACGCACAGACTGTTGGAGCACAAAAACCAGGTTAGGCTTCTTGGCATCTTGGAATCTTTTCTTGCTCATGATGCAGTAATTCTTTGGACCTCACAGTTGGGCAGGTTTGCAGAAAAAGAGAAAGCTCAGCCAAACAGGACAGCACATTCTGGAGAGAATGGGAAGGTCAGTTAAGCTAGCAAGCACAAGGGAAAAAGTGACAGTGGAGCACAGAGGGCTCCCAGAGAGCCCTGGGAATAAAGGAGAAACTTACAGAGGTACTGAGAAGCATAGCAGAGTACAGGGCGAGGGCTGAGAGGTCTGGCTCCCAGCATGGCTCTGCTGCCCAGTCTTTGTGGCTTTAGGCCAGGGACTTTCCTCTCTGAGCTCCAGTATCTTAGCACCTGCTCTTTATCCTCCCCTATGCTATCCATTCGTGGGTTCATTAACTCTACAAAATGTCCTGAACACACATGTTGCAGTGTTGCGGAGTTTGGGGATTCAGCAAGGAACAGAGGTGACCAAAACTACGTTATCATATCATTGTGTAATCATATCATATCATACCATATCATGTCATATTGATCCTTATATGGACAAAAATCAAAATAGTAAAATATATCATAATTAGTCTGAGATAAGAAGGAAAAAATACATCTGAAAAGGGGGATCAGGATCCTCTTCTGAAAGGGTGATTGTTACAGTTCATTTTAATTATCAAGTTGATACAACTGGGAAGAAAGTCTCAATGAGGAATTGTCTAAATCGAGTTAGCCTGTGGGCTTATTTGTGGGAAATGATCTTGATTAATTAGTCAAGATGGAAAGACCCACCTACCATGTGTGGCACTGTTATTTGCACTTGGGGTGCTGGACAGTATAGAAAGGAGAAAGCTGGGCAAGGAGTAAGCATGTGTGCATTCATGCTCTCTCTCAACTGGATGTGGTTAGTGGCTGCTAGTTGCTATCCCTTGATTTTTCTTCAGTGACGAATCATACAGAGTTCTGGTTTCCTGCACTAACATAAGCCCTTTCTCTCCTAAGTTGCTGTTGCCCGGGTACTCTTTTGGTAACGAAACTAGGACAGAAATCTCTGAGTGAGACCCACGGAAGTGAGAGTGTCAGGAGGACGCTCAACCAAGAGTTCCCCAGTCAGAGAGACTTCCAAAGGAATGCCTGTGAGATGAACTTGTGGGCCTCCATCCTTTATATCCACGAGCTGGCACGCTAGCTGAGCATCCCCTACCAGGCCTCCTCGCTTCACCTCAGCTCTGCGGTCTTCCCTTCACACATAGCTGGTCAGGATGACTTTCACATGTGAGCACATGCTGTTGCTTCCTGCTCAAAACCACCAAGTGCTCCCCGTGCTCGGGCTGGACGATCAAGTCCATGCAGCAGTTCTTCAGTAGGTTCCCAAGCTGCTCTCTTTTCCTCAGCCATATGTACCCCTTCTCAGTCACACTGCCTTCACTGCGGGTCCTGGGCCATTCAAGCAAGCCTTATCCTTGAATCTGGATACTTTCCCCACAGTGATCCCATGTTGGGCTTCCTAGTTCCTTTAGACACCAGCCATTTAAAGCATAAGTCCTACCTAAGCCAGTCCCTCCTGCTCTCTATTGCCTTGCTATGCTATATTTCTACCTCATGTCAGTTCATAGACTTTAGACAGGGGCTGTAATAGATCAAATGTCTACTGTATGCTGGGCACCCCCACAAACCCAGAATTAATTCATCTTTCTCCAAACTCCATGAGGATGCTCATAGTAACCACATTTTGTAGATCACTATTCTGAGACCCAGAGAGGTTGGGAAATTTGCCTAAAGCCTCCCACCTCATGAGTATCAGAGCAGGAATCACACTCTGGGGCTTCCGTGGTCAGCCATGGCACTCTGCACCATGACAGCAGGCAGAACGCTGCCACAGCGGACACGCCCTGCATATGTGCTGCCTCATCTGGCTTATGTGACTGTAGAGCACATGAAGTATGTGCTGCCAAGGAAGCAAGCCTGGAATTGTATGTCACTCTTGTTTCCTTGGATTAGGCAGCCAGGCTAGGGGCTGGCGCACCGTGGAGATACAGAGCTCCTATGTGTTCCTCTGGTCTTGTCTGTCATATAGGCACGGAACTGCTCTGTGTCTCAGTCTCCTCATCTTGCTGTTTGGGAAGCACTTCATGGGTGGTGGGAAGCATCTTTGGGAGGACTAGTTTCACCATCCACAAAAATATCACAATCTTTTTAAAAATACAATCTATGCATACCCTTCCATGTGCTTCAAATCATCTCTGTATGACTTGGTTGCCTAATGCAATATAAACAATCATTAACTACATGTTTTAGAGAATGACAGTGAGAAAAAAAGTTAACAGATTTTACAGGGAGTTAAATCTCTTTTGAATGTTTTCAATCCACAATTTGTTGAATCTGCTGATACCAACCCATGTATGCACCACTGAACAACATATCAGTGGTATTATTATATAACAGTGATATTATCACTGTTATATATATTGTACCTAAGTATAAGCTATAATTATACATATTATAAAAGACTATGTGTGTGTATAGGAGAGACAGAGAGCCTGACACACAGTAAATATAAATGCTAATTAATTGTCTTTACCATTACTATTATCATCTGTTAGGCCCTTTTAGGCCAACAGTGTTGTTTTTAGATATTTGTTTAATGAACAGGTAAGTGAACTGAATTAAACATGGGGCTTGAACAGAGTTATAGAGGGACAATGGTGATGGCTCTTTGGGGAGCCCAGCAAGGAGTTTAGCTGAAAAGTGTGAATAGCCTCCTTAGTCAAGTGACGACTGAGACAAACAGAAGAGAATGTGGCTTCAAGAGAATTGCCTTGGATGGGGCGAGCACTGTGGTCCAAACAGAAAATCCATAACTAAAAGATGCCTAGGTACGTCACTAGAGCCAAGACCTTTTAGGTCCCCATCTCTCTTTAATGAAAGCCTTTGGATCCATTATCCAGGGTTCAACTCTAAGCGTGATACTGTGTTGATGGACATTGTTTGTATATAAACAATCTGGTGACATTAGTAGAAGCAGATGACAGAACTGAGAGCAGTGACTGTCAAAGAGCCTAGCATGATGCCTTGTGCCTTAGGTCTTATAATCTCATGTGGAAAAGGTTAAAGTTCTGAAGGACACTCCTGTAGTTACCTTGAGTGCGCTTTTATCACTCCTGTTCCTTGAATAGAGAAGTAGGAAAACAGAAACCCCCTAAGTTGCCCTTTCTTCTTCTTCTAACCCATGTCCCGTGTGCTTATGTAACTGACAAGTTCATATGTATGACCGTCCACAATCAGGGACTTAAACAACCACAGTCTGCTTCCATTCACCTAGCAAACATGCAGCTGTGAACTTCACTCTAAGGCTTAGGCCCCCTTAACATGGGGCATAGTTTTGTCATCTTGAGTTCTTCACTCCCCAAGTAGTTCATGACTTAAAATCATTCCAACTTTTTAAAAAAAGTTCAGTTTTCAACAGTCCTCAGTCAGAGTGGCATGAAGTTCCTGCAGGCAAAAGATGTGTTTTGTGCAGCTTACAGGGCATCTATCTATCTATCTATCTATCTATCTATCTATCTATCTATCTATCTATCTATCTATCTATCTATCTATCGGAGCTTTTCAGCTGACTACATGAAGGCATTACACTAGTCCAAGTTAAAAGTAGACTGACCTCAAATGGTTATGTTATACAAGCTATGAGGTTTTTAAATCGTGACAAGGGAGAGAAGTGAAATTCTCCTCACTTTAAGGAAATCCTTCTTTAGGCTTCAGAGAGTCACAAGCTTAAATTTTTAGCTGACCATTCTGAGCCAGCCTAGTCTTTGTCAACACTGCTCACCCTGTAGCTGAATGTCTGGGTACTCAGTGAAGGTACCACTGTAGGGAATTAACCCCATGGTCAGTGATTTCCTGATATTTCTCTACTGAATTATTGCATGGACAGAATCCTCAGTACCAGCAGGAAGCAGGTCATCACTCTTACTTGTATCAACAAACGGGTCAAAGTGTGGATCTTCTAGATAGTGGACATATGGCTTGCAGAAGGTGGCTGTTGGATAAAAATGTCAGCATATCCAGAAGCTAGGGGGATTGAGGAGGTAAGTCTTTGGAGGTGGCTCAGTGACAGGGTAAATTTCTTTCCTTTTTGGTTAAAGTTAGTTAATGAATTTGTTTCCTGTTGCTACTATAACAAATTATATGGTCTTGGAGCAGTGGTTCTCAACCTTTCTAATGCTGCGACCCTTTAGTACAGTTCCTCAGGTTGTGGTGATCCTCAGCCATAAAATTCAATTGTTGCTACTTTATAACTGTAATTTTGTTACTGATATGAATTGTAATATAAATATCTAATAAATAGGATATCTGATATGCTAACCCAAAGGGGTCTCCACCTGCAGGTTGCCAAACCACTGTCTTAGAGACTTACAACAATACAAACACATTACCATGCAGTTCTTAAACCACAGCCTGCTGCATCTGAGCCAAAATCAAGGACTGTCTTTCTTTCTCCAAGTTCTAAGAGAGAGTTCTTTTCCTGGCCTTCAGCAATGTGCAAAAGTAACTCCTGTCTGGCTTCTGGCCTTTTTTCCATCTTCAAGGCCCACAGCAGCATCATACCTCTCTGTCTCCCTTGGGTCTGCTCCCACCTTCCAGTGCCGTGTGCAGCAAGCCAGGGTGTGTTGCATGCTTCCCACTTTATTTCACAGTCCTCACAAACACACAAGGACACCAATACTATTATTTAGGTTTCCCTGTCCTTATGGGAAACTAAGGCACCAGAGAAGAAGTTGAGTGGACCACTCAGCTGTTGTGAAGTCATAGAGGGATTCAGTGGTGTTATTCCAGTAAGGGCTTATTTCCCATTTAGGCTCCCAATGAGGCCTGAGTCACTGCCTGGCTCTTTACATTTCAAGCCAGATTTAGAACATTGTGCTTGCAGATACGTGAGAGCCCTAGATCCTTTTAGTAACTACCTTGCTGGTCAGGTTACCGTTGGGTTCTGTTGCCCGTATCCTCATGTCTGGCCCTGAGTAAGGGCTTCACCCTTATTAAGCTCTATCTTTGGAAAGACATGCTAGCTTATGCTTCCACACTTTTGAGGGAAGAAAAGCCAGGGCTGAGACACTTACCCTTTCAGATCTACAGAATGGAGCTGTGTCCATCCTGTTGTCCCAGATTCACCCTGGAAGTCATCAAAACAGGAGCAAAAAACAAAACAAAACAAAAACACAAACAAACAAACACAACCCTTTCTCTCAGAGGTTGTTTCCATTTGGGGAATTCTGGGCTTAAAGCTGCCTAGGTGAGACTTCCTGAATCACAGAACAGGTACACCTGCAAAACAGCCTGGCACTGTCCATTCCTTGATCAAGGCATGGAGAGAGGACTGTGTGAGGAGAAAAGAGGTATTCTAGGAGTGGAGGTGTAACAGAGTACATCTGACACGGGCTGGAGAGAGGCTCAAAGGTTAAGAATGCTTGCTATTCTTTAGTGGACATGGGTTAGGATTCCAGCTTAGTAGCTCATAATTGTCTATAACTCCAGTTCCAGGGGATCTGATACCCTCTTCTGTCTTCTGTGGGCACTATGCATTCATGTCATGTATATGCATATATGTAGGCAAAGCACTCCTTCATATAAATATACAGTTTTTAAAATGAGGGAAGACATGTGGCATGAAAGAAAAAGAGGGATTACTGGGGTGGAAGGGAACAAGTTGGGGGGACAAGAGATGGATAGAGAGAGGATTAATTAAACTGTATATGTATATGTATGCATATGTGTATATATGTATATATTTGTGTGTGTGTGTGTATATGCCATAATGAAATAGACCACTTTGTGTGCTAATTAGAAAATTAACTTTTTTTTTTTTAAAAGGAGGCCCTAAAATGAGATAGTGGTGGCAAGTGATTGGAGAGACAGAAATTTGCTTACGAGAACCTCATGCTTGTATTAGCCTCTTCCAAGTTTTATTTAGAGCCAGGAGCCCATGTCATCTCCCTGGCTAAAGACCAACAGAGGCCCAGTTCTGGCAAGGGAGGACGAGGCAGTGCTCTGAGGGGGCTTCCCTCCCCAGCAGCTGGGCGCTCAGGAAACTGAGTATGTGGCTGTCACATTCTCACCCACTCTCCTGCCTGACTCACATTCTGCTGACAAAACCCTGCTTTCTCACTAGATGTAAAAAGAGTTTCCATTTTCTGGGACAAGTGAAGAATTGGGAATTCCGCAACGGAGACAGATGAGCCACGGCAGGGAAAAGATGGACTCATCAACACAGGGAGGTGGGAGCAGATTAAGGGTACCCTTGCATTTGTATTCTCTAGGAATGGCCCCAAGGTGCTCCTGCTGCTCAGCATCTTGTCAACAGGGCTACTTCTGCTTTCACCAGCATCCCTGTTCCCTGGTAACCTGTCTGATCACCCTCCGCTGGTACTCCTCGGGAGCTTTCCAGAACAAATCCTCACTACAGAATTATTTGTGTACCTTTTGTACCTGTCTCTAGAGAGAAGCAGACAGAATGAATCAGCGGCTGGGAGGATCATGGGATGCTAACACAGAGAGGAAGAACTAGCATTGTCTGGGGAAACGAAATAAACTGGAAATGTCTCCACATTACATCAGGAATAGCTCA
Source organism: Pachyuromys duprasi (assembly GCA_028658305.1). Classification (NCBI taxonomy): domain Eukaryota; kingdom Metazoa; phylum Chordata; class Mammalia; order Rodentia; family Muridae; genus Pachyuromys; species Pachyuromys duprasi. Next base: position 23,340,186 of record CM053757.1, read on the forward strand.
GACATGGAACTATAACAGCTTCGATTATCAACAGAAGTGCCGTGGAGGAGGTTAAGTGCTGTTTGCCCCACATCCCCGCCTTTAAAGACAAGAAGACCAGGGGCTGCAGCATGTACAACGTCCTAGGTTCCGTCCTAGCTCTATAAAATAAAACTATAAAGAATGGGTGACTTTGAAGGGAGTTCCAAGTCAGGCGCTCCACTGGTGGGGCTTTGTCGCCAGCCAGCCTGTGGTCCACTGTGTAGTTAGTCAAGGCTATCCCCTTTATTCCCTTTTATATTGTGTGGGCAACTTGAGCAGTAATGTGCACCAGTCCTGGTAGTTAAGGTCCGGAGGATACAGGCAACAGAACCCAACGGTAACCTGACCAGCAAGGTAGTTACTAAAAGGACCTAGGGCTCTCACATATCTACAAGCACAATGTTCCAAATCAGGCTTGAAATGTAAAGAGCCAGGCAGTGATTCAGGCCTCATTGGGAGCCTAAATGGGAAAGGTGGAAGTCGATGGTGTTTTCCTTTACTCAGTTTCCCCTCCTCCAGTTCAGCCTGGTACAGCAGCGCTGCATCTCTGCTTGCAGCACTGTGTCTCTCTAATTAGTGTTATGTCTGGTTGCAGTTCTGTGCTTGGCCGCTTGCAGTGCTGTGTCTCTCTGCTTGCAGTGCACATTTGAGGGACTGAATGTGTTCCACAAACACAGCATCAGACTCTCTTCGTCTTCTCCTCCTTCCTCTCTAGAGAAGAACATGTACAAATATAGGGCCATCATTTTAGGAGAACACAAGGGCAAACGTGTTTGAAGCTGGCAAGACCTGTTCTGGGTGAGTGTGGTTACTCAGCTCTAAGATTTCTACCTCTGGACAATGTGTCTCTCTTGGCATCAGACCCACACTCTGCTCTGGCTCTCTGTGAGGCTTTCCATAAGAAGGTTCTCTTCCTGTGCCCTTCTCTTCTAATTTGTAAAGTGGGTCCACACACCAGGATCCCCTCTCCTCTCATTCAGTGGTTGTGAGAGTTACATGATATAGCAAATAAAGACACACCTACCATTTCTTCTCTCCAAACTGTGGAGGCCTTGAGGAAGTGGTGATAGACTTTCTCCATGCTTTGACTTCACCTAAAACCTACACCAATCCCTGAATCTTGCTATTCTTATTAACTTCAGATCTTCCTTTCATAATGAGAGGAAGCTGGACTAGGTTTGGCCTTGCTGCCCCAAATCCCCTTTGCTTTCTATTCTTATACTCCATTTTCCTCCTGCAGGACTGCTACGTTCCAGCTTGTCCATGGAAGAAAGCAAAGATTTCTCACCTACTATGTACACAAGCTTGTCTTCCCCTCTCTTGCCCCTGCCCACCCCCACCTACCCTTCCTGGCACTGGAGTTTCTCTCTGCAACATACTTATCTGAGTTCAGGCTACTAGAGTGAAAAATAGGACAGAGAAAAAGAGGAGGTTTGACAGGAAGTCCAAATAAGCACTTCCTCCCGTTCACCTTTGAAATTCGGAAGTACCTCAGCTGAACAGCAAACCAAGAGAATCAAAATGAGGAGATTAAAAAAAAAAAAAAAGAAAAGAAATTGTCAGCCACAAGGAAGTGGAAAATATTACTGGTCCTTGCCTTGCCTAGGGCAGCTCACTCATGTTTTCCTCCTGTGTTATCCATGGATGGGGGAGGTAAGAATACTGTCCACGGTGGATCAGAGGGAGCTCTCAGTGACCGTGGAGATGGAGTGGATGTTTACTAAAGAAAGGCTGGGATGGGGCTATGTAAATCTGTTTTCATCACCTCCTATTCTTCAGCTCCAAGGAGTGCTGGAAAGAACTGGACTTCCCCAGGTGGCAGTGGCCCGGGGTCCTGTCCCCTGTTTCTTGCACTTTTTTAAATGGTGATCTTTGTTCTGTGTCATAGTGTGGGGTGTCAGGTTCCTTCAGCTTCCTGGGTCTCCTCCATTGAATCCCCCTATTGCTTTTTGTCATCCAGAATGATCCCACATACTGGTGCCATCTCTATTGCTTGCTTCTAAGAATGGTGGGAAGAACTTCCCTTAACTTCTGCATTAAGAAGATAAACATATTCTCTTGTATGACGTCCTTACTTTTCCCTTTTCTTGGTCCTGATGTGACAGCTCCCCAGGATCCTTTCTCCACAGCCACACACAAGAGTAGCAGCTTCATGGTCTCTTTTAATAAGGTATCATTTTTTTTTCTCATCTCTAACACTAGTCAGTAAGAAGGTGGTTATAACCTTCAAAGGTAAGAACCACCTTTGACCCATGGTTCTGCTGTGAGTGGAGGAAAAGAGGGGTGGGTGATGCTATGCATCTAGGCTTGGTGGAGTGAGAGAGGAGAAATGATGAACCTCCACTGTTTGTCCCTGGGTTCTAGTCCTTAGACATGCTGTGTTACTTTCTTTCCACAGCTTCTTGATTCCTAGTCTGTGAGCCCCCACCACTGTCACTGGCTCAATGCTGTCCATGTGATGGTTTGTTCTTATCTAACCTTGAGACATGTAGTTGGTCCTCTGTGTCTGCAGATTCTGTATCCCCATGTTTAACCAACAGCAGACTGAACATGGATAGTTTCTTTTCTTTGTCATCATCCCCCAAACAACATAGTATCACAGCTGCACACAGAGTGTCGGTACTCATATATATATAAACTGTACCATTTTATATAAGGAACATGGGCTTTGGGGCTCTGACAGAAAAGTCTAGAAAAGTCTAGACCTGAGGCAAGCTTCCTCTTTGATCATCTGTTCTCTCTTTCCCCATCCTGCTTTATCTGAGGTATGAGTCTGTGGTTCAACAGGCAGGGGACACAGTGTAAAAGACATGTCAGATCAGCAACTCACTAACTTTTTGTGGGTTACAGACCGTAAGCTGTCTCCTATGAATATAGGGGACACTGTACAGGCTTTGCAGACAGGCCTGGTTTGAATCCTGACTCCCACTCTGGGCATTGTCAAAGCATCCTGGAACTTAAGAAGGCTAATGTCTAGTGGCTCTAGACTCAGGTATACTATGGACAAGACTGGGATGCACAGCCTACTGGAAGGGGAGTAGGGGAGATCAAGTGGCTTCCCCACTCTGGCTTCATTGTAGGAGTAATAACTGCCAACCATAGAGAGGGTTGGTGTAACGCTCTCAGCACATCCCCTGACACACCAGCGGGGCTTCCTGTGGCCTTTCACTGCTACTACCTTTATTGTCATTGACCTAGTCTCTGGCTGCTGTGACTATCTTGTAACTAATCCTGATGGATTGTTCATCTTGGCCACTTTTTATAGGATATTTTTTTTCCAAAGGTGTGTAGTGTCTAATAATATCTTTAGTCTATCTTCTGCTTTATTTTTTTTTACCCTGAGTTAGGTGAGTAATATTAAAAAATGCAAAGATGACAAACCTCCACTATTGCGTTTACTTTAAAGGATGATCTGGAATGTTCCTTTCCACACAAGTCTGTTGATGATTATTAATATTTACTATTGATTTATCTTTTAGTTAAACAGCCATTATTCCTAAACCAGCTGTATACTCAAATCACCACACAGAGATTAGGACTTATTTAATTAACCTAGAGCACAATCTGGGCAATAGTTACTCCATCCTAAACCTCCAAGCCCCCATAGTTTCCTCCCATTCAGATTTCCCACATTATACTTGCTTTTTTAGTTATATCTTAGATCTGGTTCATCTCTCCTGGTGGTTCCAAGTCCTGTCCTCTTTGATCTCTCCCTCCAAACTCTTCCTTTTTTCTCCTTCTGGACCAGGATGTTCCACCCTATTCTCTCCATTGCTCAGCATTGGCTGGTTGTTATATTGACAATACAGAGAACAAATGGTGGCATGTTTATACAAACTTGAGACAGATGATGCGTAGAATAAGCATCACAATGCAATGTCCAGATTGAAACCAGATAGTGGTATAGAGAAATCAGCATTTGAATGAACAAGGGTAAATTGTATACATTCCACAAGAACATTATACCAACAGAAGTTCTCTATTTTGAGAGGCTTTGATTGATTGGTTCATTGTCTGATTGACTGGGGTCCAGAATCCCCACCTCTTCACTCCACTCCCCAAAGCCCTGCACAAAGCCTAGCTCATTCCATGAGGTCTTCTTTACTTGAAAGTGGTTGCTCTCCATTTTCAAATGGCTGCCATGATGCTGATTTAAAAGCTGAATTAATGCCTCCCACTAGTAAGTGAACTTTGGAGCAGCGGGGCAGTAGTCCACTGAGCATCAGCAGTTGTTGAGTGCTTAATGTAACCTACCTGGGCTGATGTCTCTTGCACATCACCATCGAGGACCACTTTCCAGGGGCTGGTCCTGGTACTGCATCTGTATCTCATTTAAGCTCATAACCAGGTGTTGACACAGCTACTAGAGGCAGCAGGACTTCCTGTAGAGTATATAAACTGGAAAGCGTACATTACTAAAGCTGCCATTGGCAAATCTTTGGGAAGAACACCTCAGGTACTAATGATGCATTGGAACAGAGAGCAATGCATGTGTGTGTACATTCCCATGCTTGCTGTCATGTATGTGCATGTACATATGGAACCCTGGCTAACCTGTATTTATAGGTTGCCTTATTGTACCAATTCATGGTTTTAACCTCAGCTCTCACTCACTGCCAAGAGTTGTTTCCATCTGTGAGAAGTGTACAGAGTCTGAAACTGGAGGAAGCAACAGATCCTCATAGCTTATCTCTAGGCAATATATCCTTTGGCTAGATATCAATAGCAAATGAAATATATGGAAGAAACAACAGTAGACAGAATATAAGGTGAGAAAGCACAATGTTCAGAAAGTGTTGTGCCACCAATAACAGCAATTCTTGAAACTTTTTATCCTTACATTTGTCTTGCAAATGCATCAAAGTTTTATGTGTCTAACTCCTTTGTTTTCTCGCCTTGCAGATATGGGAACTAGCTACCTAGACTGTCCCTCCATGTCCAAGACTGCAATGTAGAAACATTCTCATCAGAAATGGGGCTGGTCCTCTGCATTGCAGCTTCCTTTACCACTCAGGGCCTGGCTGCCTCGTGCACCAAGGGCCTGCTCATCTCAGTGCAAAGAAGCAGCTGGACGTGTCTCTGCTTTCAATAAAAACAAGCTGGTGGGTAAGGAGGTTGGAAAACGTTGAGAGACCATCTTCCTTCCCCCATAGTTCACTAGTGGATAGAATTATAATTTTAGGAAACTGTCAAAAGAGATTCTTATCTGCAACGCCTCAGCCAAGCAGGAATGTGGTGTCCAGCTTTGGGTATCTAGAATTCTAATGGAAAAAAAATATTTGAGCTGACACTGGAGTATAAGTCCCCTTTGTTAGTTGTCCCACTTGGCTGGGGTGTTTGGGCCAGTGGGGAATGGCCAGTCTGTCTGTCTGTGTGTTTCTTTCTCTCTCTCTCTCTCAGCGTTGTGAGCCCCCAGAGCTGCTCTTCCTTGTTTACTTATTTAGAAGTCAGCAGAGGAAGTGGTAAAGGAAACTAGCTGAGTCGTTTTCTGAGAAGAGACCATATTTGTTCACAGGGGAAGCCACTGCTTTTTGGGATCTGTCTACAACAGAAAAGACGACTGTTCAAGAAGGGTGTTCCTGAGGGTAGCTGGCAATCTAAAAAGCCAAGGACACCTCGGAGCTCTGGATCTGGGCTTTTTTTCTCTGTTCATGGCTGCAGAACCTCTCCACAGCTTCTGAGCTTCTCCCTGAACAGCAGCCATGGCCTTGAAGAATGTGCCCTTTCGCTCGGAGGTCTTAGCCTGGAACCCGGACAGCCTCGCTGATTATTTCAAGAAGGTGAGTCTTTCCCTCTTATGCTTCTGGTTATGCTATCGGTGAGGTGAGCAGAGCCTGGACAGAGTATGGAAGGTGTACAGGGTAGCGGTGGAGTTTTCACCTACAGCTAGCTACCTCCCTGGCAGTATGTCCTGCACATGTTTATTTAGCTTTAAAGCGCATGCTCTGAAACACAGGGGCTTGATGTGGTGAAGGCTACTTACTAGAAAGAAAGATACGGAATCCTGGAGCAGGAACAGGCAGAGCAGGAGGAGAGGACAGAAGGCTGGACGAACAATGGTGTTTTGGCATCCATTGTTCATGATCCTGAAAGAGGGCTAGAGTTTCTTTATTGGCCAGAGTCTCACTGGAGCTTTATGAGAATCCTGGAAAGCAGGCCAGAAAGCAGATGGGAGCCTCAGGATAGTTAGGGATACAGAGGACAAGCTCAGCAGACTTAGAAAGTCAGGCTGGACCACAGTACTACTGTCCTTCCTTCCTTCCAGGGTAGGAGGAGATAGTTGAGGGTCCTTATTATCTGCTAACAGGGACCAGATGTCTGCTTAGGCATATCTCGAGCCATGTAACTCTTCTAAGTTACTTATACTAAAGAGCTAAGAGGTCTTATGAAAGACACACTTCTATTGCCTACATCCTTGCACACTGGTCTCAAATTCCACTGATATTCCAGGCTGTGATGAAGATGAGGTCCTAACTCTAAGACCATAAAAATCATCTACTTTGCCTTCTATGTTTCCTGAAGAAACGGACACTGCAGAGGATAGAATAGGCCCCTTGGGGCATATAGTCAAACCTGTAATTTATATAGTGGTTTCTTCCCAACCTACAGAAGAAAGTAAGAGAATTTTGTACTGGATGTGGCATGTAAGACCACTGCCCACAGATCTTCCTATTTGCCACCTTTTCTGAATCTCATTTTGGTTACTTTTCCCCCTCTGTAAGGTCATTATAAACTCCCCTTTCAACACTGTGGGTGGAAATATGATTAGGCAATTGAGTTTTGAAGCATGTTTTTGAAATACTTTTCTTAACTAGAAACTAAGTAAGTTAGGGTAGAAAGGTTAAAATTTGCCATGGCAGAGTGAAGTACTGAATTAGTATAATACAGTAGTGAGAATGGAATCGAGAATTAAGGCAGGAAAGTCTGAGGAGGACCAAGAGGCACAGAAAGGCCCTGTATTTGAGTGTAACTAAGAGATTATGTCATCCTAAGGTGCCATAGATAATGTGTGGGTCAAGTTCCCTTCTGCACAGGGTAGGCCTTGAGTAGGCCAAGTAGACATCACTCTGAATTAAGGGAAGAAGGAGTTTTCTCCTTGGGGATCATGGGCCATAGTACAAAGCCATATCCTAGGGAAAAAAGCCTTATCTTCTGGAGAGAAAGAACCAAGTGTAGGAAGAAGGAAGCTGAGGGGGGATAGGTGATCCTACAAAGACCACCTTCTATGTCACAGACACAAATGGGACCCTTCAGACACTGAGCTCATTAGTCCCCAGAGAGAACATTTCATGAAATGACTACAGGGTCACTTAAAGGGTTGACCAGCAAGTGTAATGTCTACAGAAGCAGTAGGGTTGGCCACTGAGACTTCTGCCCAGCTCTGGAGTCAGACACACCTTGGTTTCAGTTGTTCCCTTTCCAGCTACCAGCTAGCTTTGGCATTTAATTTAGTTACCTGGATTCTCTGTGCCTGGAATTCCTAATCAGTGGAACAGAGGTATGAACAGTAACTAACCAGATGAGATAGAGGTGGGGCTGAAAGGAAATGTGTGTGAGGCCTTGAGTCCATGTTCTATTGAGCCTTTGTCCTGCTCTTCTAACCAGAACCTGATGGGGAGGCTTTGCAGCCTGGGGAGGCTTTGTGTCACATTTCCTTAGATCTGTATGTCTTACCCTGCATTTGGGATCGAAATCATGAGGATTAAAACCACAGTCTGCATGGACTATACTCCTTCAGTTGGTTTCGGTCTGGCAGGAGAGCATTCCTGGGCCATGCAGGATAATCACTGGTTTATAGCCATGCATTCTAACCTTGTTGAGTTTCTACCTCATTGTGTGACCCTAAGCCAGACCCTTCTCTCTGTGCCTCAGTTGCCATTATCTACAAATGCTGAGTAATGACTCAGACAGTGCCTACCTATCTTGGGTACTAATGAAAATTACTTAGCATGCTTGTCAAAAATGCAGATTTTAGGGCTCAAGACTCAGCTTTTACTGGACTGCATGACCTGTCTAGGTTCAAGGCTGGAACTCTTGCTTTGGTTTAAAGTCAAAGCCAGTACTTTGCAGAACTGGAACTTCATCTGATAGTGATTGATGGCAGTGGAATGAATTCAAGGACAATCCCAAGGGCCAGCTCCACACCCTGTGTGTGGGCCATGGAGACAGCAGGCCACTGCAGATGCTGCCTGCCCTAACAAAGACCTATAAATCAGCGTCCTGAACATGATGCTCACTGCCATTCTAAATCAGGAGTTGACAAAAATTATATATTAAAAATATTATTATTGAGACATGTTCTTGGAGTATAGGCCAGACCTGGTCTTGGACTGACAACAATTCTCTCCTCCTTCCTACCCAGTCTCCTGGGTGCTAAGATTACAGGGGTGTGCCACCACGCTCAACTACATTTACTGTTTACTTTTTTTGTCACAAGAAATTGATTTTAAAATTTCCTCCAAAGAAGGTTGAACCATTGGTGAAAAGAATCTAAGGTACACAGAGAAAAACATTTTACCTTAAATACCCCAGACCTCAATTTTGGAGGTATTTTAGACGTGAATTTTTGTGCTATTGAGGATAGGGTGAGGCTGGTGTGCATCGGAGTCACAGGTTAGCTTTGAAAAGTAACTTAAAAACACTTATTTCTGTTGATTTCACCACTCTGTTCTGAGAACTTGACTTCAGCAATTTACCTTACACAGAGAAAAAAAAATTAAGCAAAAGAACATCCACCATGCAGCATATGCTGTGTGGATGGTGTATTTGGCTCACTCCTGATTACTCACTGTCCGCACTTACGTAGGAGATGTTTTTACCTAAAGGCTGCTCTTTGTGGAAACATTAGAGCCATGTTCTGCCCGGCTGTCACCTATGGCACCTTCTACGGCCATGAAATGTGAGGATTAAGTGACACACGGCTAGGAGCTTAAAGGTGCTGTGGAAGCCGGGCCTGTCACAGGCAGTGTTCCCAGGGCTCACCAGATGCTGCTGATCTCACTGCTGGACTGAAAACAACCTGCACGTTAACTGTTACGGGAGTGGTTTAATACACGAGGTCCTCAATAAAAATATTTAGAACAAGTTTGTCACGGTACCAGAAAGTGTTTGCATTGTTTTAGGGTCATTTAAGGAGAAAAAAGCTCCTGTAATAAGACTGAAGATGAGTCGATTCCTCCATCATGCTCAGAAATAGGCTAGGCAAAAATGACTGAAGTGGTCACTAAGATCATTTTGGGGGTATAAGACAGGGGTTTGGTTTCTACTGTCATTTTTTTTCTGCTCTCCTGACTGCCATATGGCCACTCTTCTTGGGTTTTGAAAATAGTGTCTTTCCACAGGTTCTGGCCCTAAGGACTAGATCACATAATTTCTCCATTTCAGATAGTCCCAAGGGGGCAGTGAAAGCATGTCTGAGGGGACCTGACCCCTCTGTTAGACAAAGGATCAGGAAGGGGCTGGCTAGCCACAAGTACCGCAAATTGCTAAGCTCAGGGGAGACAGGAGGAGAACACGGGAGCCTGTGGCACTGATGGCGCCTTGCCCTTCTCTGTGCAGCTCAACTACAGGGACTGTGAGAAGACAGTGAAGAAGTACCACATTGACGGTGCTCGGTTTTTGGTAAGTTCTCTTCAGTCTCACACATTGAAAGCAAGAATGTGTTCTGCCCAACAGCTACAGGGCTAACCAATCCACCTGAGGCTGCCTGTGGTCAGTGTCTGTGGTCAGTGCCCCACAAAGCCCTTTGTTTTTATCAAATAAAGTCTCCCTCTCACTCACTCTCAGTGTCCTGTTCAGGAGCCTTGTCAGCTCTTAAACAGACAACAAGATACATGCCACAGACACGTACTGAAAGAATATGTTTAACCACCTCCCCACCACACACACACTCACATGCACACACACTCATACACACGTGTAGGAATGTATACACACTCACATACTTATATACACATATGCATACACACAAACACAAACGCATGAATGCATACACATGTCTGCATACGTTCACATTCTTGGATGCACACGTGCATATACAGTACATCTTGAAATTCTGCCCAACTACCATGCATGCTTTGGGAAGCCGTGGGTGGTTAGCAGAAGCTAACAATGAAGAACTGGAGATTTCCCCTCCTTGTTGCTAACTCTGCATATATGTCCAGAGTGGACTAAAGGGCAACCAGCCCCCTTCATCTCCATTTCCTCCTAATTACAGATTGTGCACACTGAATGTCAAGCCAGCATGTGCCCTCCATACTCTAATTCCACAAGCTTTAACTATAGTCTCATGGTTCAGGTCTATGTTCAGTCCGTGCCACTAAAGAGAAAGTGACCCGTTTCTGATGAAGACAGAATTGCTTGGCTGTCAGGGGGGTGGTTGTCACATTGTATGTCCATATGTCATAGCAAAGTAGCTTGGCCGTGAGGCTTCAAGCTAGTTGAAAGGGACCAAAAGGTCACATGCTGCAGCTTGCTACACAACACACCAATTCATTTCTTACATGTACCCCTGCCTTACATCTGCTTCAATTGCTTTAGCAATGGCCAGCTCAGTACCACCTGCAACCTTCCTCCCCTTTCTGGGAACCTCTGAAGTTTGAGATGAGTTCCTTTTCCAACCTAGATCATGTCATATTATGGGGACAGAGAAATCATTAATATAAGACTTCTGTCTTCATAAAACCAGTTTTTGACAGAAAGATACCACCATGAAAACTTCAGCCACCTCATTTACAAAGGTGGAAACATTCGCAGAGGCATGGTAACCTTTTGTCCCAAGTCACAAAGCTAATGATTAAATCAAAGCATGCCTTTATCTTAGTCCTATACTTTGTAGGTTATTAGCAATGTTATTGATTCATGCTAAGTTTTGAATGAATAGAATTCCTTGAGTTTCATTGTTATTTTTGTAATGACACTGAACCTGTATATTTTATTGTGATGCTTTAGCACTGAGAAAAGAGACACTACTTTGAGTACAGAGTGAGGGCAACATCTTTGAAGAGGGTCCTGGTTGCCCTGTTGTTCTGGCTAATCTTGAGTAAGCATTTGCCTCCTGCCCCTAATTCCCCTTTGCTTCCTTTTCTGCTGCCTGAACGCATTGTGCAGGGTAACAGTAGGGGATGCTAATGGCATTTCTTGGCTCTATGACTGTCCCCCAACACTCCATGTGTCAGGCTTGAGCTGACTTGATAGGAGAGTTGTTTCCTTGGTTGAGAGATGGTATCTGAACATCTGTCTCCTCTGTTCCAATCTCTGGGACCTATCAGACCCTTCAGAGAAATCAACACATCCTGCTCACTCTATGAACAGGAGGGAGTGAAGGGGTGGGGGAGGGCAGGATGAGCTAGAGAACAGGAAGTAGAACCCAGTGACTGCCCCAGTACCTGGGGTATTCTGAAATGCATGGTCCAGCGTGGGTACTCTGGGTGCACTTCGTAAGTCTTGGCTCAATCTCTAGTTACTCATCTCATATCTCTGTCAGCTCTAGAATATCCAGGACTGTTCTGCTATTGAAGACAATAGTGCTTGCTATTCCTATCCCCTCCTCCTTCCCTCCTCCTTTTCCTCACTCCTTCATTTTCTTCCTTTCTCCCTTCTTCAATGTAGGAGCAAGTCGGTCCCCCAAATCTGTCTTAGTGCTGCTTTCGTTTAACAGTGAGAGGGAAAGGACTCTTTTCTGGTGAGAAATGGAGATGCTGAACTTTGAAAAGGTGTAAGAAAAGGAGAAATGCACTTGATGTGTTAACTGGGAAGGTTTGTGGCCTTTCTCAAATAATAATAAATGTACAAGTGGACACTCAGGACTGAGAGACTTCTGGAGGAAGGCCTTAGGGTCCATTAAGCCTGTGAGAGCCTGGGGGTTTTATGCTAATCATTCCAAGCTGGCCTCTCTGCCTCTAGGTACCACATCTATATGACAGAACAAAAACAGGGGGGGAAAAGCAGAGAGTAAATGGTGCAAGGAAACGGTGCAAAGTACACACTGTTCTGCAAGTCTCATCCAGTAAACTTCAGATTACATCTTACTGGCCATACATGAGTCATGAGACTCCACCATCTCCATGGTAGCTCTGGGAGTTAAAATTTTTGCACAAACACATTTTCCATGCTGAACAAAATTCAGGTTCTGATAGTAAGGAAGATGGAAAGAATGGACATTGTCAGACAAGTGGCCTTGTCTGCAACTTTGCCCCTCCACTGAAGACCTGATTTGTAGCTATCCTTTCTCTGGATCTCTTTTCTGAACTCAGCATAACATCTTGTTTCTGAAATCTATAAATCTAGCTCTAATAAAGGTTAGCCCAGGATTGCTGGGTTTGAAAGAAGGGGAGGGAGAAGTTATGTCACACAGCAAAACTCCCAAAGCCTGTTTCAGCATTTCTCACCTTCCTTCCCAGTGGCTCTGCATATTCTAGAAGCCTTCTTTCCCTCCCAACATCCTCCTCTTCTGTCTCCCGCCATGCTCTTGTGTACTTTCTCCTCCATCTCTTCCTTGACATCCCCAGATGTGTTCCCCTCTTATTTACTCTCAGTGTACCCCTCTGGAAAACCTCAAGCTTCCTCCAGCTCATCATACCACACTCTGGAATCAGCCTTGCTCTTCCACCTTCCAGGTATAGGACTGTGTTCCCCTCATCCTTTCTCTATAACTCAGCCGGCCTGACAAGGGCCTGGTCAGAAAAAACACCACAAATTAATAAGGGCTGGGCCTGATGCTCCAACAAGCAACTTGCCAAGACACCTTGTCCTAGCTCTTCTTCATGACACTAGACCCCAGCTGTTCCCTTCTCGTGCACAGCTGAGTGTGGACCTGAGCCATGAGGTGACAATTTAGGGAAGAGGTTGCCAAATTTTGCCTATGAGAACAAATTCTGTTTGGTTTCACAGATTTTCCCCATGTTTGTTTATTAAAACCCTTTCTGTTTATAAGTCAAGAAATTTCAGAATTCCCTTTGGAAAAGCAAACCTAGGGTGTTGCAGTGACCATGGTTCTATGTTGTTCCTCCCTTATTGACCTGATTGGGCCCTTCTTGTGGGTTTTAACCTGCCTGCCCTATGTGTGTTCTTTTCAGAACCTGACAGAAAATGATATCCAGAAGTTCCCTAAGCTTCGGGTGCCGTGAGTATACACCCTGGTGGGCAGCAGGTTGGGAGCAGGTTGAAATGAGGACCTGTCCAGGGGAAAGGGAGTCAGGTGTATATTGATGTGATTTTTTTAAATGGTAAAACAGGGAGGGAGGTTGAGGATAATGGCAAGGTCTGGGGAAGAGGAACCACATGATGAGTTAGAAGAAGGAAGCAACAGAGGCAGACCTGCTAGTGATTGGATGCTCTCTTTGCTCAACACAAAGTTCAAGAGTGGATTGTGTATTTCATTTCCTGTCTTTTTGATGAGGTAGCTTGCGCCTATGAACATAGTACCAAAGTCAAGAGACATTACGGTTTCAGTGTGACATCTTTTTTCTTTCTTTTTTTAATTAAATTCTTTACTAATTACATTTTACTCACCTTATATACCCCTGTAGTTCCCTCCCACCTCCCATCCCAATCCCTCCCTTCCTTCCCCTTCTTCACCCATGTCCCTCCCCAAGTCCACTGATAGGGGAGGTCTTCTTTTCCTTCCTTCTGATCCTAGTCTATTAGGTTTCATCAGGAGTGGCTGCCTTTTCTTCCTCTGTGGCCTGGTAAGGCTGCTCCCCCATCAGGGGTAGGTGATTAAAGAGCAGGCCAATCAGTTCATGTCTGAGAAAGTCCCTGTTCCTATTACCATGGAACCCACTTGGACACTGAACTGCCATGGGCTACATCTGTGCAGGGGTCCTAGGTTATCTCCATGCATGGTCCTTGGTTGGAGTATCAGTCTCAAGAAAGACTCCTGTGCTCAGATTTTTTGGTTCTGTTGCTCTCCTTGTGGAGCTCCTGTCCTCTCCAGATCTTACTATTTCCCCCTTCTTCCATATGATTCCCTGCACTCTGCTCAAGGGTTGGCCATAAGTCTCAGCATCTGCTTTGATAGTGTGTAGGGCAGAGCCTTTCTGGGGCCCTCTGTGTCAGGCTCCTGACTTGTTCTCTGTTTTCTCTCTCTTCTGATGTCCATCCTCCTTACCTTTCCAGATAGGGATTGAGCATTTTAGCAAGAGTCCTCCCTCTTGATTAGTTTCTTTAGATGTACAGATTTTAATAGGTTTATCCTAAATTATATGTCTATATGAGTATATACCATGTGTGTCTTTCTGCTTCTAGGATAGCTCACTCAGGATGATCCTTTCCAGTTCCCACCATTTACCTGCAAATTTCATGATATCCTTGTTTTTTTTTATTGCTGAGTAATATTCCATTGTGTAGATGTACCACAATTTCTGTATCCATTCCTCAGTTGTGGGGCATCTGGATTGTTTCTGGCTTCTGGCTATTACAAATAAAGCTGTTACAAACATGTTTGAGCAAATGTCCTTGTTGTGTACTTGAGCCTCTATTGGATATATGCCTAGGAGTGGTATAGTTGGATCTTGAGGAAGCGCTATTCATAGTTGTCTGAGGAATCACCAGATTGACTTCCAAAGTGGTTGTACAAGTTTACATTCCCACCAGCAGTGGAGGACAGTTCCCCTTTCTCCACATCCTTTCCAGCATGTGTTGTCACTTGAATTTTTGATCTTGGCCATTCTGATGGGTGTAAGGTGAAATCTCAGGGTCATTTTGATTTGCATTTCCCTGATGAGCAAGGATGTTGAGCATTTCTTTAAGTGTTTCTCTGCCATTCGATATTCCTCTATTAAGAATTCCCTGTTTAGCTCTGTACCCCAATTTTTAATTGGATTACTTGATTTGTTGCTGTTTAACTTTTTGAGTTCTTTATATATATGGGTATTAGTCCTCTGTCAGATATAGGGTTGGTGAAGATCCTTTCCCAATCTGTAGGCAGTCGTTTTATTCTGATGACAGTGTTCTTTACTTTACAGAAGCTTTTCAGTTTCATGAGGTCCCATTTATTGAGTGTTGCTCTTAGAGTCTGTGCTGTTGGTGTTCTGTTCAGGAAGTTGTTTCCTGTGCCAATGAATTCCAGGCTCTTCCCCACTTTTTCTTCTAAGCGGTTTAGTGTGTCTCATTTTATGTTAAGATCTTTGATCCACTTGGACTTTAGTTTTGTGCAGGGTGATAGGTATGGATCTATTTACATTTTTCTACATGTAGACATCCAGTTAGACCAGCACCATTTGTTGAAGATGCTGTCTTTTTTCCATTGAATGGTTTTGGCATCTTTGTCAAAAATCAGGTGTCCATAAGTGTGTAGATTTATTTCAGGATCTTCTATTCGATTCCATTTATCCATCAGTCTGTTTCTATGCCAGTACCATGCAGTTTTTAGTGTTGTTGCTCTATAGTACAGCTTGAGATCAGGGATGGAGATACCTCCAGAAGATCTTTTACTGTGGAGGATTGTTTTAGCAATTCTGGCTTTCTGGTTGTTCCATATGAAGTTGAGAGACTTAATTTAAAATTTTATGTTTATGTGTTTACATGTGTACATGAGAGTAAAGGTGCATGTATAGGCCAGAAGAATGGATCAGATGCCCTGGGGTTGGAGGCAGTTGTGCTGCAGCTGATGTGGGTACTGGGAAGAAGACTTGGGCCCTATGTAAGAGCAGTTGCATGTTCTTCACTGCTAAGTAACCTCTCTGGCTCCTCCTGGCATCTTCATTGACTTGTTGGTTTAAGATTTCAGGACCCCTCGTTTCTGGGTAGTAAATGAATGTGGACCCCAAATAAATAATGGCAATGGAGATAGATCATTTTATCTGCCAATACTGACTTCTTAGAATTGTTGCTAGTGGTGTAGTGTTAAGAAGAATGTTGAGGGGAATGAGCCATAATTGACTAGTAACCTCTCCCCTGGGTACTGAAATAGAACACAGCAGAATGAATATTGTGCCATGTATTTTTCATCATCCTGGCAGAGGCCTTACATGCTCAAGTATAGAGGCGAGGCAGGTGATGTAAGTATGCAAAGTAGGGTAGGCTACAAACACAAATTGCTTTTGAATTCCTTCTTTTTGTTATTCTTGAGTACAAGTGTTTCTAGAGAAATATTTTTACACTGAAATAAAGATAGGAAATCATGCTTTTAAAGACAACTAATAGAAAGGTTGATTGCTGGTGAAACAGTAGGGAGTAGCGCTGGTTATGCAAATCACATGTCATATGTTCCATCCTGAGAATACAGCAGCCACTCAGCTCTGGCCAGTGTGGACCCATTTATGACCAGTCTTCAAATGGATTCCAAAAACGAAGCTAGAAACATGAGTTCAAATGTCCTATGCCTCAATTTTTAAATATTGACTCAAATGTTTTTAAACATTGTGAAAATCAAAACAATGCTACCCATGAGTTGAACTTGCTCATGGCGCCACCATTTTGAAACATCTACTTTGGCCATTCTCTAGAGTCCGTTCTCTTTTTCTGAGGTCCTCAGAGCGCATAATGATAAAAGGCATCTCAAGAAACTAAGGAACTGGAAGATTCTTTGAATAAGTAGGAACTCTGGAGAAGTTCAAATAAGGAAAATACACTTAGCCTGGCTACTGGGTCTCCTTTGTCCAGAAAAGTGAAGGAAATTAAAGCATTAAGAATTCACCCTTGAAGCTGCCAATCTTTGTTAGATCTCCCTGGAATTTTTTTTATAAGCACATATGGCTGATTCAATTTAAGTTAAATCAAAGATCCAGTTCTGTCAGCCCACCAGACGGATCTCAGTAGCTATCACTGCGTGGTCTACTCCAGTGGTCCCTCTCCATTTGTGGTTCTGCTTCCCATGGTTCCCATCACCCATGGTCAGCTGCATCTGAAAACACAGTAGAATAGAATATGGAGAAAAAAAGAGTAGAAAGAGAGAGAACAAGAAAGATTATTCACATAGCTTTTATTTTACAGTGTTGTTAACAGTTGGTGTACTTTGATATCAGTTATTGTTGTTAATCTCCTGCCATGCCCGGTTTATAAACTGACCTTTATCATAGGTACGCCTGTAGAGGCAGAATCATCATACATATTATGTCAGGCTTATTATCACTTATATCATCAGGTATATCTAAGGAGGACTTCCTGTGGACAAAGGGTGGCGACTTTATATGGGGAGTACAGGCACAGGACATTTCCAAAGTGGCACTCTAAACACAAACCAGAGTTCTGATAAAAGTCAGGCACACAGGAGTCAGAATTGTTGGCCATGAACTTAGCCGTCAGGCCCTTTAGGCTTTGCTCATCCTATGTTTTGAAATCAGCAAAGGTTTCACAGAATTTATTTCTCCAAAAACAAATGGAAAGTACAAATCAAGGTCCATATTCTATTGTGACAGCAGTCAGGTAAATCTGAAGTCCATACTCCTGTTTCAGTGGGATTCATTCGTATTGACCTATTGTGGTTTTCACACACATACACACAAAAGAATAGCAGCAACTCCTATGCTTACTCTCTGCTTCCTGTCTTTAGCCCAGGGCAAAGGGAACAGGGAAAGCCTGAGTCAGCTCCTCAAGTTGAGGAGGCAGAGCTGAGACTCCAGGAGACTGGAGTCCATTAACCATATGCCTGGACAGAAAAAGTTCTGGAGAAATTATCAGGATCTCTCTCTAGTAGGGGCCTGGTCAGCCTATGCATAGGAGGAAACTTGTGTCTGACCTAAAAAAAAAAAATCCAATCAGAGAGGTAACAGGAACTAGAGGGTTGAAAATGGTGCCCACTTCTACCAGCCAGGTGTCAGGATGCTCAGATTCAGTCACTGAGAATAGTGCACAGAAAGGACTTGCTTCTAAAATGCAGAATGAGCAGTCCTGATCTGAAACCTAATCTGGTTCAGCCCAGTGAATCTTGAAGACAAGGCAGAGGTGATGTTTCCAAGCAACTTTACTACATCCTCAAACAAAAACCTGAATATTCAAAAGCATCCATGATCAAACAGAAACACAGCATGCAGCATCCCATCAGTAACAAGCAAGGAAAGAAAGAGGGAAATATGACTCTCGGTGGAGGAAATAAACATAACTGACCCAGGTGGCTTCACATGTTCAAAGTTAAGCTGAGGTACAGGAAGCAAGACCTGCACAGAACTTCTAGAGATGAAAGTATCTGAGAGGAGAGGTAAACGGCTGTCATTTTACCAGAAACGAGGTTTTACAGAATCATATGTCAGTGTCCTAGTTACTTCTATGTTTCTGTCATCAACATTATAACCAACAGCAACGTGGGGGAGGAAATGATTTATTTGGCTGGCAGATCACAGTCCATCATCCAGGAAACCAAGGAGGGAACTCAAATCAGAAACCTGGAGGCAGGAGCTGAAGCAGAGACCTCCGAGGAACAAAACATTGCTTACCAGCTTGTTCCCAGGTACACATTCTGCTATCTTTTAAAATAGAACCCAGATTCATCAGCCCAGGGATACTATGGTCCACAGTAGGCTGGAGCCTTCTCCACCAATTAGAAACCATGAAAATGTCCCAAACTCTTGCCTACAGGCAATTACCTGGATATAGTTTCTCAGGCAAGGTTCTCTCTTCCCTGGTATCTCCAGTTTGTGTCAAGTTGACAACAACTAACCAGATGAGTCATTGACTATGAACACAGAACAGGAGAAACTACCCAAAATCAAATGGAGGAGAAAGTACCACTGAGCCGAAGATTAGGAACCTTGGACATGGTTCAGGGGTGCAGCGCTTGTCTAGAATTCATGAGGCTTGCCGGGTTTGCTCTCAGGTGCTTTAGGTGGGCAGAGCATCCCTGAACTGTGGGGCCATTTCAACTAGCTGAGTGTGCAGAGCTAAGGTTCTGAAAAGATGTACCTGCTGAGCGGAGGAGATACAGCAATAACATACACGAGGAAATAGCAGCCAAGAAGTTCCTAAGTTGGATAAAAAGCCTTAAGTCTGCAGATTCAAGAGCATCACAAAATCTAAGTCCAAGACACAGGCAGAGTGCTGCTCTGTGATGCATTACCATGAAATTTCCCCAAAACAACTGACTAGAGAGAAACAGTAAAGAGAAAAATCACCCGATTTTTCAGAGAAAAGAAAACACATCACACTCTGAGGAGTGACAATGAAGATTGAGGGTGGGACTCCTCTGTCAGAAACAATGTCGCTGTCACTGAGAAGACGCCTTACTCACTGAAAGGAGAAATAGTCTCAAGAGAAGCAACATGTTATTTCAGAAATGAAGGCAAAAACCTTAATCAGCTTGCCTTAATTTAGACTTCATTACACTTACTGCTAGTATACAAATAACCAAAATAATATGACTTAATAATTAATAGTCTGAGAGATTCATGAGAAACTTAGAGGCCTCAACACACAATTCTGGCTTTGGTCATGTTAGAAGGGGAGCTATGAGAGCAGAGATTGCTGATGTATCGCATTCTGGTGTGCTCTCTGTGCTTGCTTATCATCTAGAGCTGCGCCTGGCGCACAGTAGGCATTCAATAAATGTGTATTGTCCAACAGCTGACAAGCGCAGAGTTCTGAAAGAACTCATCACAAACACTGACCCACACTGCCACAACTGTTAGAGAGAGTCTCCCAGGAAGAAGGAGAGGGTGCCTGCTGCTCGTGTGGATCTTCATGGAAGGATGCAAAGTGTCAGAAATGTGCCTGCAAATATATATTTGACCCTTTGAGGACATCTGAGTTCCATCTCTCAGTTCCTATGCAAATTACTGCTTCGTGAATACTTCATCCATTTGGCAAAATGCTGCTAGATGCCTACAATGCCTCCAGACTTGTCAGTGTGGGACTACAATGATAAAGAACAGATCCTTCACACATAGTATGCTTGCATTCTAATGGAAGGGCAGGTGCATTTGCAGTCAGACATAGTGGCATATGTAATCCACAGCACTTGGGAGGCAGAAGCAGAAGGGTTAGGAGTTCAAGGCCAGCCTCAGCAACATAAAATGAAGTAGAAGTTAGCTTTAGCTATATGAAACCCTGTTGAAAAAAATAAAAAGAAGAAGAAGGAAGGGAGGAAGATAAGGACAAGTAATAAAAAGAGAGGAAAGGTAGAGCATTCTAGGAGAAGGAAACATGCTATGAAAGCACATGGGGACAGGATACTCATTTGGTACTACTCCTGTTCCAGAGAGTCCGGGGCGTATGCAGCAGGTCAGAGGAAAACAAAGAGGCTAATGTGGCTAGTTGACCTGTGCGGTTCACAATTTATAAAGGCCCTGTTAGCCTCTTCGAGTAAGAGTTAGTGAAGGCAGTGTGCCAGGAGAACATCAAGGAAGACTCACACCTCGGATCTGCCCAGGAAAGATGAGTTCGAGGAGAATCAACTGGGGACGTGAGTGCTGGATGGGACACCCCCACACTCTCAGGAGGTTGTGAGGACTGGCCACACTGTCTCAGCTCTCTGAGCCTATTGCTCATTTGTAAAATAGGGAAAATAATGGGAGTGACCTCAAAGGAAACATTGGGGAAGCAAAACAGAGAAAAACCCACTGAATAGTGTAAGCTTTTATGTAAAACCTTCATAAGTACAGCTTACAAGCTTTACTAAATTTTAGTTTGGTAGAAAGAGAGGGTTAAAGAATAGCAAGGACACAAGGATAGGGAGAGGGATTGATTCTAAAGCTGAATTTGCCTCTTGCTTCTAATGGCAAAGCCACTCAAATAGTCTGAGCCTCAGTTTCCCCATCTGGAGGAGGAGAAAGTAGTAGTTCTCAGGGAAGGAGGGATAGTAAAGGAACATAAAAATTCCTTGGCTCTGTTCTTTACAATATGAATACTTAATAATTAGTATTATACCGTCTTCTAGATGATTGGTTTGTCTTGAACATTGTCCTAAATGGTGATGGAAAAGAAATTGTTGTCAAGTACAAAAGCCTCTGGATATACTTAAAATACCAGAGTTAAATGGAGACCCATAACTAGTCAAAGTACAGAGAGGGGGAGATTTTGGTGTACTCGGTCCTAAATGGGATGTCTTCATTAAACCCCTCCCCTCAGGGTCAGGGCACAGGGAGCTATTTGGAGAAGTGTGTGGGAAGACTGTAAGAGACAGAGGTGACTCCAAGCCTTGGTTGACTCCAAGGAAACAGTGGTTTCCAGATACAGCAGGACTGGTACATGTAAGGACTCACAGAGACTATGGCAGCATGAACTGAGCCTGCACAAAATCAAGCCAGACAGAGTCTCAGCATTGATTGGAGGATGTAGGCACAGGTTGTCACCCCAACCATAAAGCTGTCGGCAGTTGACGGCAAAGGAGAAAGTAGTTTTCCCCAGTGGAGTCTCACTGAGTATATTATCTTCACTTCAGGGCAGGTCCCATGCCCAGGAGGCTAACACAAAATGAACTCAATAGTATTTTTTTTAAGGAAAACATAAAACAAAGGTAAGTAGATTTTATTAAAAAGGTTGATTCCATAATGAAATTCTCTTTCTGCAAATTCAGTTACTCTCTCAGAACATGGTTAATATCAAGACGGCCTGAATATTTTAACAATGAGGGGGTCTTAGAGAAACTGATGAAAGTTCCCTCTCCAAAACCTAGGCTGAGCCTCATGCTGAAGCTGAGAATGGTGACCAGAGCATTGATATGAACAGTGCAGGCAGCAGATAGGTGTGAGTTGACATCCCTCATTGTGAGCATTCACGGTCTCCATCACATACATGATTAGATCCATCAGAGGAACAGGGCAAAGCCATCTGTTCACATGTCTCTCCTGATAAAGCTGCAAGGTTCCTAAATGCAGGGAGGGCCTTCTATCTCATCTACATAGTGATTATCTCTGTACCCAAGGAAGAGAAGGCAGTGAGGAAAGACTAGACCCGGAGCCTCAGAAGAGAAACAAACATCCTCTACCTACAATTATATAATCAGCCCCCAGCAAAACAGAAACAGTCATTAATTCAAAACCTATCTCTAACATGCACCTTCCTCCTACTGGCAACTGGCTAATCCTGGTCCAGCTACCCAGCCCCTCACCATCCTTCCCAATGAGGGCTACTTTGTCTTAGCAGCCACTCAGCTACATGTGGATACTGACTTGCAGTTGCCTCAAGTTTCACATGGGTAAAACAGAGATAATTATATCTGTTTGCTGTTCAAATGGTTGTGAGGTCCAACATCCACTCAATGGTTGTGTAGACACACACCCCATATAGAGATCGGAGGGGGGAGGGGAATGTTCCTCTCTGATACTTTCCCACGAACATGTGGTGTTCCACTGAGATCTAAGACACCCTGAAAGGCCCTTCCTGCATCTTCAGGCAGACATGTGACTCTTCTCTGGCTAAGGAAGAGTTTGGGAGATCTGCCTCGTAGTTCAAAAAGGCGGATATTTTAATGCAGAGAGCACTTGGTTTCCTTAAAGAAGCATGAACTTCAAAGCAGAGGTCACGATGGTGCAAAGGTGTTCTGGGAGGAGGGCCGAGGCCGGGGTTGCACCCTGACGCTGCCACTCCGGCAGGTACAGATGTCTACCCTGTCCTGGGCCTGGGGGCATGCTCGTCTGGAGGGACCTCCAGGCAAGGTACCAGCCTTTCAAGGGAACATGCCAACCGAAGTTGGGGGGTAGGAAGCACTTTCACTGGCCAAGCTATGGCAAGAACTAGCCTTCCCTTTACCTTCATTGGCTACTGGATAGCTACATATGTCTGCTCTGATGCCCTCTCTCCCCCTTCTCTTCTCTTCTCTCTCCTCTCCCTTCCTTCCTCCCTCCTCCCTCCTCTCTCATTTGTGCTCTCTCCCTCTTCCCTTTCCATTTCTTTCTTCTTGAATGCTCAACCCATTTGTTTCAGGTCCACTGGCAGGAAACAGTTGGTAAACTAGAACAGACTGTTGAGAAGAGCGCCGTGGGGCAGATCTAAGATAGATGAGGCCCTTTCGTCTCTTCCAGGCCACTCTCTAACCTTATTGCCTTTGTAATTACAAACTCCCTTCTCTCTTCCCTTTTATAAATAACAACCTCCACTGAAATGGAGAGTGGCAGGAGTTACTGTGCAAGATTTTCTGATCACTAGAACCACCTGGGGGCTGGTGGGAGTTACTCCCCACCCACTGTGGATCCTGTGGATCCTGGGGTATGCCTGAGAATCTATGTGACAGGTGCATAGGTGATCAGATGAGCAGGAAGACAAGTAGTCAGATGGGACTTACTTATGACAAAGAATAAAACAAACAAACAGAGAGCCGCAACATTTGCATGGAAAATGCTTTGCCGAAGACACATAGAGGGTGCTGGCCTTGGGGAAGGACATTTATAGTCAGTTTGTGTTCCTTGTGAATCACTGGGAGAGGCAGAGTGTGATGATGGAGTCTGGCCCTGTCACATGGCAAGTTAAGATGTTTTGCGGGCTGTTGTATGATACCAGCCTTCTGTAGTGGCTTGACTTTTTTTGAGAGGTTCAGTACCTTCCCAGGGCCGGTAGCACCCTCAGATGAGGGAAAACAGAAGGAACTTCTGTGTAGATGCCTAGCCCTCTCTTCCTCCTTCCCAGGCTGGGGAGAGAGAGCTGGGGGTTTGTGGGGACAGGGAGAGTGAGTCATCTCTGCCCTTTGCTGTCATTTGATCCAGTGGGGTGTGGGTGCAACTTTGTAGGTTTGCACAAAGCCAGTAGACACCTCCCTGCCCTCTTGCTAGCAAAGCAGCTCAACACCCTTCTACCCTCAGCATGGGTCCCGGTGACTTCTGGCTTCTCAGAAGCCCTCCTCAGCAGCAAGACTATGGGAGGCCAGGCTTTGCTGCCTTCGACTGACTGTGCCATCCTGCTCTTTCTCAGCTCTTTGCTGCTGTGTGTGGGGCCTGCGGTTTAGCATTTCCTTCCTTTCCAGTTACAGCCCCAGCAGCCTCAGCCTCGCTGTTAGAGATACTGGTGAGAAGCGCCACGGCACAGAGTGGGAGACATTTTTAAGAGTCAAAGCATGTGGGAGCCCGTGAAAGCCCAGCTAAGCTCTGGGGGGTGGGAACACTGAGTTCTGGTTTCTTTCCACCTTCCTCGGGCCCTCGTTCAAATGGGACCTACCTGTTGCGTTCTGGTAGTTTTAAATTGTAACTCCACTGTCCTGCCCAAGCTCCTCCCACCACCACACAAACATACACTGTACCTTCTTCTCACTTTGAATATTATTCCTTTAAATATTCATTGTTAGCTAGGTGGTAGCATGCTCTTTTAATCTTACCCCTCAGGTGTATGTGCATGTGTGTAAGTGTGCGGATGGATGTGTGATGTGTGTAAAGACAAGAGACCAAACTATAGGTTTCATTCTTCAAGAGCAATCCACTTTGTTTTGTTGGAATAGGGTCTCTCATTGAGATCTGGGGCCTCAGCTGGCTGTCCAGTGAACCACAGAGCTCTGCCTGTCTCTGCCTAACGCCCAGTACCTTGCCTAGTCTTTCTACAGTTCTTGCAGATCAATCGAAGTTTTACCTCAGGTCCCCATGCTTTGCACAGCAAGCACTTTATTGACTGAGCCACCTCCCCAGCCCTTTGTTTGCGTCTCTCTACAAGCCATCAAGTCCAAGAGCAGAGCCGCTTGTGTTATTCTGTGGTGCACTTTCGAGTGCCCAGCAGAGTTCTTGGTACTTAGAAGGCCCTTAATGCACGTTTTTGAGTAAGTGGGTGACAAAACAGGAGTGGCTGCTGTAGCTGTCACCTATCCTGGCAGAATGCAGGATCATCCTGTAGGAGACCTTTGGCATGCCTGCTTTAAACAACCACTGCCCGGTCACATGTGACAATAGTCATGTCACAAACATCCTCATGCTGTGCTTTAGAAGAAACTGGGAAGTATCCCCCCTCCCGCCCCATGCTTTAAAGTGCTTCTCACTCTAGAACAGTGGTCCTCAATCTTCCTAGAACTGTGACCTTTTAACACAGTTCCTCCTGTTGTGGTGACCCCAAGCATAAAATTATTTTCTCTGCTATATTATAACTGTAGTTTTGCTACCGTTATAAATTGTAATGTAAATATCTGTGTTTTCCAATAGTCTTAGGTGACCCCTGTGAGAGGGTATTTTGAACTCCAAAGGGGTCATGATCCATAGGTGGAGAACTGTTGCTGTAGACAGTGATTAAAGTCTGAAGTTCCAACAATGGCGTTGTAATGGAGGGCTTAACATTGCTTTATTCTTGAGACTCTTCACCTTCACCTGTCCTGTCACTCCTGTGAAGTAGGAGGGTCCTGAGCAGTGAGTTGGGAGCCCCTGGGAATGAGGAAGGAATAAAAATGTTACAGTTGTTAAGGACCGCCCTTGCTAATCTAGCAAGTTTGCACTACAATAACTTGTTCCCAGGAGCTGCCAATCGGCAGAAGGAACACAGGCTGAACACCACTTTCACAGCTAGGAAGAGGCTCAAGAGTGTCTCTCCCAGGAAGAGAACAACACTGAGCTGCACTAGGGTGTGGTACATTCAAGGGATACTGAGACACGGTGGCTTTGTTGGGATGGTGTGTGTGTTGTGGTTATAGGCAGCCCTCATCACTTATCTACAACAACCCTTGTTTTGTCTGAACCTCTGTCACCTCCTGCAAAAATTGGGATGATCTCTGAAGCTCCTTCACTTACCTAGTCTCCAAAGAACATCGAGTCGACTCACTAGGGAGAGCCCTCCTTGAGTCTGGAGTAGAGTCTCCTGTTCTGAGGTTTTAAAGGTTGCTAGGGCCTACTTGAGATATAGCCCAGGAGCCAAGGCCCTCCCTGTGCTGGGTTTTGGTGACCTGCTGGTTCTGTGTGGACATACCTGAGCACATGGTATAGTCAGCTATTTTGACTGAAGTTGGGCCTTGGGGGCTGGATTTAGTCTCACCCTGTACATGCTGTACCTTTATTGGGAATGCTTTTTCATAAATATCCATATGGGTGATTTAGTTATCGCTGTGATGAAATATCTGAGCAAGACAGCTTAAAGGACTGATTATTTTGGCTCATGAAATGAGTATGCTGTTTGGCTCTGTGGTTTCTGAGCCTGTAGTAAGGTAGAGAATAGGCATGAGAGGGTATAGAAAAGCTGTGCATCATGAGACACAAAATACAACAACCCCCGGTGGCTTGAAGAGTCCCCTTCTCCTTCAGGGACCTCCACTCAGATGAAACCATCTTTGACTTCACTGCAAAAAAGAATTTCAGGATGAGCTAGTGTGAAGCAGAGTTCATTAAAAATAAAGAGAATATTTAGCATATGTTTAAACACAGGGGTTACTAGAAGGAGATGCCCAGAGAGGGAGAAGATACCCAGAGAGCTTCTTCAAGGACAGTAGCCCCTAAGTGTCTTAGGAGTCCCCATACATTCTTCTTGCCTGCTCTCAAGTTACAGCTCACGTGTTTACTAAAAACAGACACCCCCTCACCCTGCTGTCTCTTTTTTTAATTTATATATATATATATATATATATTTAATTTATTTATTTATTTTTATTCATTACAATTTATTCACTTTGTATCCCAACTGCAGCCCCCTCCCTTATTCCCTCTCAATTCCACCCTCCTTCCCTCTTGCCACCCATGCCCCTCCCCCAGTCCACTGGTAGGGGAGGTCCTCCTCCCCTTCCCTCTGACCCTAGCCTATCAGGTCTGATCAGGAGTAGATGCATTGTCTTCCTCTGTGGCCTGATAAGGCTGCCCCCACCCTCAGGGGGAGGTGATCAAAGAGCAGGCCATTGAGTTCATGTCAAAGACAGTCCCTGTTTCCCTTTGTAGGGAACCCCCTTGGAGACTGAGCTGCCATGGCCTACATCTGTGCAGGGGTTCTAGGTTATCTCCATGAATGGACTTTGGTTGTAGTATCAATCTCAGAAAAAATACCCTGTACCCAGAGTTTTTTATTATTTTTTAAATTTTTTTTGGCTCTCCTTGTGGAGCTCCTTTCCCCTCCAGGTCTTTCTATCTCCCTCTTCTTTTATAAGATTCCTGTACTCTGCCCAAAATTTGGCTATGAGTCTCTGCTTTGCTACCCTGCTGGGTAGAGTCTTTCAGAGGCCCTCTGTGGTAGGTTCCTGTCCCGTTCCCTGTTTTCTCCCTCTTCCAATGTCCATTCCGTTTGCCTTTCTGAATGAGGATTGAACATCTTACCCAGGGTCCTCCTGTCTCTTTTTTGATAAGGGAAATTATGGGATGGCTCCATATGTTTACAGTAGTATAAAAATAAACCACAAGACATAAGACTGTGCAAGGGGGTGAAGACATGTCTTTCACTGCCAGTGGGCTTTCTAATGAGATTCCTAGAAAACTGTAGGTTTCCAGCTAGTGGAGAAAGGTCATGTATACATTGATATTAAGCATGATTTGTTGCTATTTTAACATCCTTATTAAAGCATCTCTCTCTAAAATGTCTCTGAATGCCTTTGCAGCAAATGTTGTCAGTTGCACTTGCATTCTTGGCTTTAAGCTAGTGGGAGTCTTTGAGCAGATCCTGGATGAGGGGCTCCTTTCCCACAGCATCATAATTTGCTTCGTTTTTTTGTGTTGTTTTGTTTTGTCTTTCCTCAAATGAGTTAAACTGTTGCTTTAGGTAAAGTGCTCAGTGATCTGATCATCTCTGGAAATACTCTCACAAACACAGAAGAATTGTGATGTCCTAATTCCTTAGGTATCTCTCAATCCAATTAAGATGATAAGCAAGATTGGCCATCATACCATGTCACTAAGTAGATACAATGAGGGACAGTGTTGGGGGCAGGAATAACAGGATGAATAACAGCCTATTGGGGGTGCATTAAGAAATACACATGGGCAGCTGAGCTGCTTTGATCATGCATGTGAGCAAGGCATGCACACAAGAATGATCAACCACGGCTCAGGGGACCACACCCTATGTATGACAGAACAGTAAGTGAGACAACTCCAGTGGGCAGACCCTACATCCCCAGACGTTCAGAGCAAGGAGGAGCCAGGTGTAAGCTGAGCAGTTTTTAAGGCAAACTTTAGAGCCAGACTATGAAGGTTCAGGTCAGAAGTGATAGAGGGCTTCACGGGAGCAAGAGAAGTGATTGGTAGTGGGTCAGGTCCTGAGGAAAGAGGTGACAAGTTCTAGCTAGGTGAAAGCAAGGTGTGAGGTTGACTTAGGGAGGATGGGCACAAAAGAAAGTTGTCCAAGTTGGGCCTGCATGCTTGGAGGACGTGTGGATCAGGAAGGGGAAGACCAGGAGGAGACTGTTTTCTCTCTTCATATGTGTCTTTATCTTGTAGGATTCTCAGCAAGCTAAGTCAAGACATCAACAAGAACGAAGAGAGGAGAAGCATTTTTACACGAAAGTGAGTGGGCAGCTCTGGCCTATGTGCCACTGCAAGGGGACTAAAGAATTAAAATCCCAAACTGAGCCTTGAAAAGAATCTGCAACACCGGTTTCGCCCTGACTGTTTTACCTGTGGTGGTCTCCTCTGTCTCAGGGGTCATGAAGAGAGTGTCCAAAGAAGGCAGGGATTTCCCTTTCCTTGGCAAGTATTTTTGCCCCAGGATCCAGGACATCAGGGGAACACTCCTTAGATCTTTAAACAGTCACAAGCTTCCTTCTGTGACACCAGTGAGGCTTTAGTGGTGCCCAGAAGCTGGGGGACAGCCCAACTCTAGTTACCAAGCAACTAGGGTACAAGTTTTGGGTAGTGAGACATAATCCTCATTGGTGGAGAGAGCTAGTCTTGGAGAAGGAGAAGCCCTTAGATTGACAGGCTACTGAAATGCTGTTTTTTTGCCCTTGCAGACCCCAGGTTCAGCGGTTTCCTGAGGAGACAGGTAACAGTACTGGGGCTGAGGGGCGATTGCTTTAGGAGGTGATGTGTGCTTCAGTTCTGGCCTCCTTGAGTGCCGTGCTGTGCATGGGACCCGACTCGTTAGCTCATCAGCCAGATCTTCATCACGGAAGGGTATGGGCTCTCACTGAAAGAAGGAAGGATGCCACTCTAGAGGTATACTACAGAACTCTACTTGCTCTGTGGGGCAGCCTAGACTCAGCTTTGAACACCTGAGCTGAGCCAGTGTCTGAGTCTTTCAGGCAGTTTTCCATTGTTCAGTTGCACAAAACATCTAGAATTGGGTTCAAGGACCCAACCCAGTCCTATTGAATAAGGGACCCCATGAATAAAGCCCCTGGTCTTACTCTATGAAAACAATCGTGGGTGACTTTTATATGCCCACAAGAAAGATCAGGTACCACTGCTGTTCTCTGGCAGAATGATCTCTTTAGATAGAAATGCTATGGACAATCGTAAGTTGTTATCTTAGTATGTTTTCTGTTGCTAGTACGCTGTTCCTAAAGCTGGTTTGTTTATAACGGAAAGAAGTTTATTGATTTCAGAGTTCAAGAGGTCTAAGAGCATAGTACTGCCATCAGTTCAACTAAGACTATTACAAATAGCATCATGTATGAAAATATGAGAATAGTAAGGGGCATTGTGTGTGGTATGCCAAAATATCAGGAGTATGCTTGTAATAAGTAATCTAGTCTCACAAGGCCCAAATGACTCCTGTGATTTTAGTCTGGAGAGACCCAAATTAGTCTCTTAGAGAAAGATGTTAATCAGTTCATAGACCCTTTTGACCTAATTATCTCTTAATGGTCCTAACACCTCTCATTAGTACAACGTTAAGATTAACATGCTCTCTGGTGGGGTAAATTGTACTCATTGCCGCAGCTGCTGCCCCCCCCCCCATATGTAGAAGGAAGGATAAAGGCCTGTGCTGGACACTGGAGCTATGTAGACTGACTCCCTGTTGGGTGCTGATGGTGGTATTATCTCCTTCACAGAAAGCCATGAAGAAGACAATGGCGGCTGGTCATCCTTTGTGAGTATAGCTTAAGCTAAGTCACTCTTTTGTTGTTGTTGTTCTGTTCTATTTTGTTTTTTGTTTTTCAAGCCAGGGTTTTTTTTTGTGTAGCCTTGACTGTCCTGGGCTCACTTTATAGACCAGGCTGGCCTCACAGAGATCCACCTGCCTCTGCCTCCCCAGTGCTGGGATTACAGGTGTGTGCCACCATGCCTGGTCTCTAAGACATGGCTCAGGGGTTAAGACTACTGGGCTGTTTTTCCAGAGGATCTGAGTTCACTTCCCAGCACCCACATGGCAGCTCATAACTGTCTGCAATTCCAGTTCCAGGGGATCTGACACAGATGTACATGCAGGCAGGACACCAATGTACATATAACAATAAATAAATAAATAAATTCTTTTTTTAAATGGGGCTGGAGAGATGTTTAAGAGAACATGCTAAGTCACTCTTGCAGCAATGGCCAGAGTGGCTTTACATCATCTTAATGCTGAAAAGAGAGCATGTTCCCTCCACTAACAAGACATTGAAGCATCCCATTTCAGGATCCAGAAAGGGCCAGGCAGTAACTACTTCCAGCTTTGGAAGCCCAAATGTTTCTCTCTCTGCTACTCAGCTCTGCCCCTGTGGCATAGAAGCAACCATGGGCAGTGAGCGAATGAGTGGGCTCAGCTGTGGTGGCAGAGCCGCCCTGATGAACACAGAGGTGGGCTGTAACTTACTGGCCTCACCATTCATCACCACTACCATACCCAATAGCAGTCCTTCCCTTTCCACTATCTTTCCTAGAAATCTATGCTACTGTAACCTTTCTCACGGACTTACGTTACCATGGGTAACACAGGGGGAAAGGGGTTACAGAATGAAGTGTTAGCACCGGAAAGGCTCCCACACCTATTTTAAATTGGAAGGGTCACAGTGCTGACACCTTTCAGAGTCCGATGGCCTGTGCATCCCTTCTCACATGACTACCCATGGTCGGCACATACAAAGCCATGTGGGGACTAAGAATTCTGTGGAGCCTGCCAGAGGATGTGCCTTGGGCAAAGCCCTTTGCCTGGTAGAGGCAGATCTGGGACCCAGGCTGCCCAACTCTTTACCTAAGTAGTCTTTCTGGTAAACGGCGCCTCTGGGTCTTTTAAAATCCATACACGGACTGTCCCTTGTTCTATTGGGATTCTAGTAAATGAAAGCATTTCATTTGAAAGAAAATGGCTTTTGGTAAAGTCCGGTTTTTATGGGAAAACAAAGGAATGCAACAGATTCATTTTGTACAAAGGAACAAGATAGCCAGTTTCCCCAGATGTGTTTATACATCAGCAGCTGGATTTCTGCCAGGGCTTGTCTTGTGTCCTCCTGGCCCAGCCAGGGACTGACTAGTCTTCAATCCTGTCCCAAAAGCATGAGTTTTCTAGTCCCTGGAGGCCATCCCACTTTGTGGTTCCCTTCTGTGACAGATCTGTCGGGAGGATGCTGGGGTCTTGGACAGAGCTCTCACAGAATCCATACTGTAAAATGTCATCCTGGGACACCCGTGCAAGCTGTGCTGTCCCTCCACTGTATTGGCAGGAAGATGACTACGAAAGTCCCAATGACGACGACGATCCGGATGTGGAGGACGATGGCGACTATGAGTCCCCCAACGAGGAGGAAGAAGCGCTGGTGGACGATGCTGCTGATTATGAGCCTCCGCCCTCCAACGATGAGGAGGCTCTGCAGAGTTCCATCCTGCCCGCCAAGCCTTTCCCCAACACCAACTCCATGTACATTGGTAAGAGCCTCTTTGCAGCCTGCTGGCCCTGGCAGCCCTGGGACAAGTTGCCCACTGAGCCGCTCTGGGTGCTGATTGCTGCTCTTCTGAAGATCTGTGTGGCATGAGGCCAAAGACTCTGCCTCTCTGGACTTGAGTGAAGTGGGCTAATGATAGACCAGAAGACAAAGCCTTGCTGGGAAGAGGGAGTCATGTGGCACTGCCATCTCCAGATGGTCACAATAAATGTGAGGAGTTGGTTCTGCCTTTACAGTGAGACTGACTTCAGGATGTCCCTCACCTACCTGTTTCTCTATACCCATATACACTTCTACACTTTTCTTTCTTTCTTTCTTTCTTTCTTTCTTTCTTTCTTTCTTTCTTTCTTTCTTTCTTTCTTTCTTTCTTTCTTCTTTCTTTCTTTCTTTCCCATCCTTCCTTCGTTTCTTTCTCTCTCTCTCTCTCTCTGTCTCTGCCTCTCTCAAAGTCATAAATGTTACTCATCTCTTTTTGTGAGCCAGAGACCATGTGCTGAAGCCACCAGGAAGGACAATGTGCCTTTGTCTTTTGAGAATTACTCTCCAGTAGAGGCAGTGACAGAGAATGAACACAGGCACACTTGGCTTCCTCTGCGTCCAGGGAGCAATGGCTCTCACCTTGGGAGCTGTGCTATACTCTGTTCCAGACTCCACCCCACCACCTCACTTTGTGTAGTGAAGGACAGACCACTAAAGCTAACAGACAGGGAGCTGCAAGCATCATCAGGGCCGTTCCAGACTTAGGAAAATAGAGCAAAAAAGGGAAGCCAGTGTCTCTAGGTGCACGTCACAAAGACACAGAGTGAGCAAGACAGAGCTCATCCTCATCACTCTTGGTCTAGCTGGTGAGGCAACACTAAACAAATACACCGTGTTGTTACATTAAGCCAGTGTGTTAAATGGGTTTGTTCCTTCAGGATGTGACACCTGAGCAGTAATCTTTGGCTGGTATTAACTAGTGTATTAAGACTGAGTAAGAGTCAGTTAAATGAGTCTGAGTGGGGTAAGGGAGGAACATTTGAAGCAGTTGAAATGGCAGCACCAAGGCCCTGAGGAATGTGGCCTATCAAAGGCAGCCTGTGGTGTGGAGACCAGGCTTGCCCTTGCTCCTTGCCTGAGACCCTTCATGAGGGCTGACAAAAAGGAGGCGAATCAAGAGAGCACACAATGTTTTTTTCTAGTCCAAAGTTCCAGCCTCCTTCTACAATCCTCCCCAAACTAACGTAGTCTCTTGGTTAGGGTTTCTGTGGCTAAAATTAAGCACCAGGTCTAAAAGCCCAAGATGCTAGGAAGCGCTTGCCTGCTTGCTGCTCATGCCTCAAAGTTCCATGCTGGCCTCTCCCAGTCAAAGGAGTAAGAACTCCCAAACTTGTGAAGCTGGTCTTGGGCAGTTCTGTGGCAATCAGAATAATATGAGTGTCTGTCCAAGGCAAGACCATGTACTGTTTAATTTGGTAACGGAGTTGGGGACCAGCTCCTCCCTTTAAGGGAGGAGACAGGCAAAAGGAGGAAGTAGGAGGGTATAGCAGCCCAGAGGGAAGGAAGTAACTGAACAAGGGGCCCACGGGAGTGGCAGCTCACTTCATCCTGATAAGCAGTTGTGTGCACAATGTGAGCATATCGACACAGGCATGCACACATGTATAAGTGTGCATGCACAAGTGTCAGCATATACTCATGTTTCTGGGCATGTATGTGCGCACATGCATGTGAACATACACACTTGTGCTCTGTATGTACATATTTGCATGTACATATCATTTATGCATGAACATATATATACACGTATATACTTGTACGTCCACATACGTAGACTCACTGGGGTAATTCTGTAGAGGCATCCTCTGACTGGCAGTGTCTCAGATATTACCTGTTTGTGCGAGGTACGATGGGAGTTATTCCCCTGTATATGAAGAGTCAAGCCAACTCTGCAGGAAGAGGAACAGACAGGGGCCAAGGACGTCCATCCTTCTGTTGGACCCAGGCTGGGTCTGGCTATAGCTGGGACTCATGCTGTGCAGGTCTGGAGGATAAGGATCAGGTGCTCCTGGCACCTCAAGCTACATGACCAGGTACAACATGTGCCAGGAGAGCCCCACACTTAAACAGCATTCACTTCAGTTTTCATTTCTTCTTTTTTCTTTTCTTTCTTTCTTCCCTTTCCTTCCTTCCTTCTATTCTTTTTCTTTTTTTATTCTTGGTTTTGTTTGTTTGTTTGCTTGTTTTTTGAGACTGGGTTTCTCTGTGTAGCCCTAGCAGTCCTGGAACTTGCTCTGTAGGCCAGGCTGGCCTCAAACTCAGAGATCAGCCCACCTCTGCCTCCTGAATGGGATTAAATATCTCTTCTTTCTTTTTAATACTGTGTTTCCACAGACAGGCCTCTTGCTGGCAAGGTCTCCCAGCAGCCTCCGGTGCCGCCCCAGAGACCAATGGCCGCCCTCCCTCCCCTGCCAACAGGCCGGAATCACTCGGTAAGCCTCCTCCCTTTCTTCCAGGCCACTTTGAGTCCACAACAATTCTTTCTTCCAGCAGACAAAAAGGAAAGTAAGCACCTTTAAAGATTCTAAGTTTGTAAGAGATGGTTATGCCAGGGAATGCCCACCTTCACATTCTGTTCCATGGTTCAATTTTGTGGTGAGTTTTTAATTATGTTTATTGGCATTTTTTGGGTACCATAAACAATATGAACTGCCTGTATAATGAGAGACTCCCCTTACAATATTCATTGTGCTACCCCTACTCTTTAACTGTGGGAGAGCCAAGTCTGGCCTGACATCTGGTGTAGCCTAGGTTCCCAGTCTAGGCCTTCTCCTGCAAATAGTATTGGGCCACCTGCTGGCCAGATAAAGAATTCCAGGGAATGATGCCTTCAAACCCAATGTTGCAGTGCAGGGTAGCCAGGGAGAAGTAGCGACATCAAACTCCCTTCTCCTCCTTTTTCAGCGTATAGCCCAGCTTCTGTGGGGCTCGCATGAAGCTCAGTCTAAAGGAATCAGTATCAAGATCAGACTAAAGGAACCGGCTCTTTCTGCAAGTGGCCACCGTACTTTAACAACTGTGCAAGAGCCCAAGTGTCAGAGCTAGAAGGGGAGAGAGGGGTAGAAGGAGGGTCTTGGCAGATACGGGGACCTCATAGTGGTGAGAACCTCTTCTCATAAATGGCCTCTCCTGCTGGCACAGCACCTCCACGTCCACAAAAAGATCTCATGGAGCCCAATGTGTTTACACAGGCATTTTGCTTTTGGAGCCAGAAGATTTTCACCTCTACCGTTGGGAGGCAGGATTTCTCCATCACATTGACAGATATTGATTGGTCAGCTACGACACACTGATTTTCTCCATGCCGGGGGAAGAACAGGGAACAGCGCATAGTGCGCCAACTTTCATAACATTTTTGATAAGTACACAGATATAGACACGATTTGAGGATGTGGTTAGGAAGGCAGGAGGCTGGGTAATATGATGGAGGGTACAGAGCTGACACTGAGCTGGCATAGAATGAGCCAGTCATGTGGGAAGCAAAGGGAACATTCCAGGGAGAGGAAACAGGCACAGAGACGTTCGAGAGTAGGTATGATCCTTGGGTTTTGTGAGAACTGTAAGGAGACCCTTAAGCAGGGACCCAGAAGCATCAGAGAATATAAAAATGGCTTGGAAAGATGGGCAGGGGCATCTTGTGTAGGGCTTCACTTGGGGCTCATGTTTCGTTTCTGATTTGAAGGGCTGGGCAGGGAAGTTTCTGTTTGGTCCTTTGTCGTGCAGCAAGCCTATTGCATGAGAAAGTAAGGAAGTTCAGAGAGGTGACAAGCCCAGCAGCTGAGCTGACAGAGGGGACGGCTAGCTGTGGGTGGGACAGGAACATGGTGAAAGGGGATCCAGACACATCTGGGGAGACAGTGCCACCAAGTCTAACAGAGGCCGATGTGGTAAGGCTTCCCAACATTTGGATTTTTTTTTTTTTTAATTCCATGCAGCCACTGTCTCCACCCCAACCCAGCCATGAAGAGCCCAGCAGAAGTCGAAACCACAAAACAGCAAAATGTAAGCACAGGGTTGCCTTCTGCCCGCCAGCCCACACACCCAATCCCCAGCAAGAAGCTTTCTTCTTTTAACTAACCTCAGCCTTTTCCTCCCCAGTGCCTGCGCCATCAATTGACAGAAGCACGAAACCCCCCCTCGACCGCTCATTGGCACCTCTCGACCGAGAACCCTTTACGCTAGGTGGGTATTATTCATATTTTACACGCAATAACAGTAGCTATGCTTATGGAGTGCTAAGTGCACGTTCTTCTATACACACCATCTCATTTTACTACTGGCACCATACTGTGAAGCTGTGAGAAGCATCCTCACTTTACAGAGAAAGCAACTGAGGCACAAAGCAGTAGCTTTCCAACATCACTCAGCTACCAAAGGGGAAGGTAGAGATGCAACTCCAGATCAGCTTGATGCCAGAACCTCTGCTCTTTGACCCTGGGCTGTGCTTGCTGCACCGTGGCTGTGAGCCGTGTGTACTTTGGCCAAGACACAGCAGGATGCATCCTGGCTCTCGAGGAGGGAATGGGCTGAGCAACAGCGCGTGGGAGAGCTGGAGGCAGCTGTCTTGGCTGCTGCTTAGTTCACTGACCCAGGGTGTATGACTTCCTCGGGCCACAGTCTCAGGGCAAGGAGGACGTTTTCTCCAGAGAAAAGGTTTCCTGGAATTCTGAGGTACTATTCAGTTGTCAGCATTGACCTTTGCTGTTGATGTGTGCAGTCGATTAAACACTACGGACTTTTCTCACAATTTACTCATGATTGCAGCTGCCTTGGTTCTAGCTACCCGTATGTAGAGTTAGTCTTGAATTCAACTCTAAAACTTAGCTACCATTTATTGACCACCTGGGGTGGGGCATGTGCTTTACATCCTTAGGTCAGGCCAGTCACGGTGTGTGTTAGCAGCTCCACTCCTCAGCTGATAAAATGTCAGAGAGTTTAAATAACACGCTCTACTTACATAGGTAGGTTGAGACTTGAGCCCATGTCTTTCTCACTTTTGCACCCTACCATACGGCACTGAGGCCCTGGGCTTTGAACCTGCTGTAGGTGGGCAAGGGCAGGAGGCACCTAAGCTGAGTTGATACAGAGTCTAGACCTTAGCTCCATCTCTTCTCCTCTCCAATAGAACTCTGAAAAAGGCCTTTGCTTTTTCTCGGCCTCAGTTTTCTCCTCGGTGGGCCAAATGACTTTGAGATCTTGGATTGGAGGCTGCAGCTTGCTGTTGATTCCCTGGCTCATATGCTCACTCTGCTGAGTCATGCGAAGCTGTGTTCTCCATCAAGTTTGGACTTCACTGTAGAGAGCTGTACATGTTGTATGAAAAGGAAGGCAGGCAGATCCAGACTCTAGCCCTGCTCCCTAAGCCAGGGCATCAGGAAAGTGGGATACGGGCGTCGACACTCTACAGTCATCTCCAGACACAACTCCTAAAGACTCACCTTTTGCTATTTTTGTAGATA
The DNA here is from genome assembly GCA_028658305.1 of Pachyuromys duprasi. NCBI lineage: Eukaryota > Metazoa > Chordata > Mammalia > Rodentia > Muridae > Pachyuromys > Pachyuromys duprasi. The sequence goes on from CM053757.1 coordinate 23,377,254, forward strand.
TTTTAGAGATGTCATTTTCTGATAATACGTGTTTGGACTTTGAATCACATCCTTGTCCACGATGCCGTGACAAAGCTAAATTCTTCCGCTAATGCTTAGACTTTGACCATAAAACTCATAACGAGCCCAGAGTATATGCATTTCAGAGAACTGCTGTGGGCTTGTTTGTTTGTTTTCTATGAATCAAATACTTTCTGGAAAAGGAAAGTCTTCTTTGTCCAGACAATATTAATTTGCTTTTGGGGTAGCCCTTTACAGAAGATGTTTAATCTCAAACTCTAAATATTTACTAGACTTCTTTTGTACCATGAGTTATTCAAAGTAGACAATCTTCTTACACCTTCCTGGGTCTACCATGAACCATGGACATCCTTATAGGATGTTGTGAATGTGATTCCAGGAGGACTGCATCAGCACACACCCACACCTTAGGGTACTAAGTGTGGGAGAGTGGGAAAGAGAAGCTAGCCAGCATTTGTCAGCACCCACCCATCTTGTCCCTGACCTTGCATATAAGTTATCATCTGACCTCACAGCCGACCTACACTGACTTCACAGCCAAGGTAACAGAGTTCCAACATGCTCAGGTACTGTTAGGCCTGCTTCCAGATCTACTGGAACCTCATTAATAATGTTTTTATTATATAGAAAAGAAATGTTACACCTAACCTGTAAGATTTCAGCTACGATAACAAGTTGTTTTGAATAACTCGACATTAAAGACCTTCAGGTATAAATACTTGGCTTCAATGCCATCTGTTCTCAAAGAAATCAAACAACTGGGCAAACAAAAATGATTGCCATCATTACTTTGATCACCACCACAACCACCACTGTGACCACTCCCATAACCATCACCACCGTAAACCACCACCACTTTCATGACCACCACCATCACCAATAAAATGGTTCTGGCGTACCAGGACAGTCTCCTAAAGCCCTTGTTCCCAAGTTAATTTTTTGTTTCAGAAACCAAATGGAGTCGTTTACATAATATCAAGTGTACCACAGGATTGAGACCGAAATTACTCCTTCATGACTCACCAGTTTACTTCAAAAATCAAAATAGACCAGACAACAGATGCTTAAGCAATGAAAAAGACATAAAATCCCAAGAAGACATTCACCCATTTGATGCTCAGTTACACTAAGTCACACGTTGCAAAGAAGCACATACCCTGATATCCCGTTACCATGTGCACAGCTGTGTGACTTGGGCAAGCCAGGTGGTATTTTTAAGCCTATGTAATCAGGTGCTCTGCAAAAGACCCTTCCAGATCTGAAGCCGGGTTGAAGTCAGTTCCCCGATCCCTGAATATGGTTTTTATCAGAATCTGTTTGTCAACCTCAACCTCATGCTTGTCCCAAATTTAATGTTCTGTTTTGTCCTGTTTACAGGAAAGAAACCAACATTTTCTGACAAGGTAGGCTGTTTTTTCTGGTTTGTTTTCAGTATTGGTTTTTGTTTGCTTTGATTTTTGTATCTTGTCCTTATTCTTTGGAAAGTGCCTGACCCTCACATGCCATCTCTAATGTCTTGCAGCCAGTGGCCCCAGTGGGAAGGTAAGCCTCTGCTATATTGTATCAAGGCCTAGAGTTTTGCTCCAGAGCTCTGCCCAGTGGAAGTGCTTTCTTACAAATCCTTTCTCTTCCCTCTCAGTAGGCCTCTTGGGGAGCATTTACCCAAGATACAAAAGCCTCCTTTACCACCAGCCATGGACAGACACGAAAGAAGTGAAAGGAGTGGACCCCTGACAGCAAAGAAGCCACCAGTTCCAAGGTAACTGTCCTGTGCTGCTTGAATCGGGCCTTTGAACTCCCGGTACTTGGGGATGGCGAGGGCTCATTTCCTTGCTGGTTGGATGAAAAGCATTGAGGTCTGTGAAGGGAATGGGAATCTAGCTGAGCAAAGAGAGGAAGTGCTTGGAGCAGAGGGCGGGAGGGCGGAGGGGGCGGGGGGGGGGAGGCGCAGGGTCTGCCATGGGAAGCCTTGTGTGAAGCCAGTCTCCTTTTTGTTGGACTTTTCCTGCCTTGTCCAACTGAAGCCTGAGCAGCATGCAGGAGCTGTATTTGCTGCTTCATTTCATAAAGGAGCAGGGAGGAAAGACTGGGGATGGGGTACTTCTAGACCCGCATTAGCCTCTTTCTTTCTGTCAACCGCTTTAACGACCTCAGGGGACTGACCAGAGACAGCTTTAGCCCTGCTATAAAATCATGTATGGTCTATTTACCAAACGATACCAGTGAACTCAGGTTCTGAGCCAGCCCGGCTACTTGGGGAGGCAACAGTGAGGGGCTCATTATCTCATCTGTCCGTCAAGATTCAAAACCATCGTCCTGGCTTGGCAGTTGTGACTGTCAGTCAAGACTAGGGCTTCAGTGTGCCAAGAAAATCCTCAGTCGTTGACTTTCATAACATTTTAATGCATTATTTAATAAAATCAAAATACATGAAAAACAATCATAATGGCCAAAATATCAAAATTTTCAATAAAATGGGAAGAACTGATGGATGACCTGAGAAACATCTGACATTAGCTATTCAACAAATTGCTCTTCTCATCCCTTCCTCCCTCCTTCTGTTCTTTCCCTCTCTCCCAGGCAGTACCGATGCTTCTGCAGTCCTCAGACAGCTATTATCAAAGCCATTGGACTGGCCTGTCCATCTGTGCCAATGGCACCAAGGCCCTATTGGAAAAGCCCAGAACAGGGACCTTTGCCAACCGTTTTCTTATTATTTGAAGGGTGGGCCCTGTGGTGGCTGGTTTGAAACCCCAGCAAAGAAGAATATTATTGAAAATGTTTTTATTTGCTTGGAAAAACATCTACTCAGTGAAATTTAATAGCTACTAAAAGCTGACTAAACACATATATGTATATAATTATGTAATTATTTGCTACAGTAGCTCTGTAGAACAAAGGTTTGCCTAGCTCAGCTTGCAATGATAACAGAGCATCCAGTGGCCAAATCTCCCTTCTTTCCCTCTCCCCAGCATTTTTTGCTGGCATTTGCAACTTCCCCTTTGACTATGGCTCAGTGGGTTTTATTTCTTCTTATGTGATTTACTGAAATTATATTCTGGGGCTGACTCTTTGAAACCCTTGATGTTCATGTCTCTGCTCTAATTCATTTCAGGCATGGATGGGGACCAGAGAGAAGAGAGAATGTAAGTGTGAAATGTCATTTAATAAATTCTTGGCACAGGAACATCCAGTATAGGCTCTGGGGAGGTGGGACTCCATCTGCTTTGCCCTCATCTAAAGTCAGGTATGGAGAGCAAGGCCCACAAAGAGTCGGATAAATGCCAGTGTCTGCATCTTTTTACTTGGGGTTCATCAGGCTGAATTGCCTAGCTCCTGTCCCTCTGAGAGGTTCCCGGAGGGCTGGCTTCTTGCAACCAAATTCCCAAGGGTAATTAGGAAGGAGAGTAAGTGTCAGGGATGGAAAAAAGGGTCGGGAATATGCTGCAGAGTCCAAGTCTGACACAAAAGTTTCCAAGGTTGCCTTTTCTCCCTTGAAAACCTCCACAGCTCATGAAAGAGGGGGAATATTGTTGCTCGATGCTACCTTGGGAGGTCAGGTGTTTTTCTGGGGCTTTCTCAGGCCCACAGAAAGGTTGGTTAGTCACACCTGGCTTTCCTTATGCTTTGATCTTAGTGTGTCATTTTTTCTTTCTTAATGGGAGACATTAAGGCTTGGCATGATAACATACTCAGAGTTGTACAGGCATTAAATTCAGATTCCTTGCACCTGAGTATAGGTCTGTCTGAGATTCTCTATACTCTGTGCTACTTAAAATTTTTTTTTAATTTATAACTAGTATTGTAATTTTATAATGGGTGGGGCAGTGTGTACATGGGCCACAGCATGCAAATGGAGGTCAAAGGACAATTTTGTGGAGTTGTTTCTCTCTTTTCCACCTTTATATGAGTTCTGGGAATTGTGTGCCAAGTGCTTTTGCTCACTGGGCCATCTTGCTGGCCACAACCTTTGCTTTCATGATAGCCATCACAGACCCCTTCCTCTGACCATATGTTCAGCAAGCAATGGTTGATGTTTCTGTAGCTCTATGTTAGCTGCTGTGTTTATTGAAATATCATGGAGGCAGGCACCCCAGCATCTCCCAGGCACAACTGCACACCATCATGGAATAGTCTATGTGGACTAATGAAAGAAAAGGAGCTCTATGGATCAGAGCCAAGGGTCATTTCTTAAGGGCAATGAGAGCTATAGTGGTCCTTGAATGATGCAGAGAACACAGACTGGGGTCACTCTGGTTTCAGTCTGGTCTCAGGAATATCTTAGGAAGATAGGCAGGAATGGCTACAGGAAGTCCAAGCAGGCAGGGCAGCAACTTGCTACAGAGACATAGGGATAAAGTGGAAGAGGGACAGTGAGGCCAACATCCCATCCGTGAGGCACGCAGTCTCTGAAGGATTCATTCTCCTCATGAGAAGCTAGGGTTGTACCTTCCCGAACCAGAGGGGACATGGCAGCAGCACTGGGGAAAGTGGCACTCTGGAGGAACTCCTGTATGTTTATTAGTGTGCCCCTTCGCTGAGACTCTCCCTGGCTCAGGATGAGTGATTCTGGCCGACGGTAGGACTGAGGGTAGATAGTTTTACTATAGTCAGACTTAACCAATGCCAGGCACACACAGCAGATAGCTTAATCCTTACACAACAGTTTGGGGGAAGGTACTGCTTCACCACTGGGCAGGTCTAACAAAAACAGTTCAAGTCAGCTTTTTGATTTTCTATTCAGAGGCAGACCTGATTTGTTCTTTCAAACCTCATTTCTTATTGGAGCTGGAGAGGAAATAGCCTTTCTCTTGTCTGTCTCACGAGGTGGTACTGCAGTTGAAATGGTTAGGGATGATACACCTTGTAAACTGCACTGTGAATGAAGAGGGGCAAAATTTGCAAAAGAGAGGCAGGAAGACTCTGGAGCTATGGGTCAGGCAGGTTTGGGGTGAGTCCTTATCTTCTCTCCATGGTGAATGCTCCTGTAAACATGAGTAGCATTTCCATTGCAAAGGGTGTCATGTTCTTAGAGCTGCTGGAGGAAATTGACTGAAATATTACATGTGTCTCTGAGACACATCATGGGAATTGTAAATGTTGTTATATCCAAGTCCTTGAGGACCCTCAGAACCACTATCAAGCTGGTTGTCTGAGAGGAATCTCAGATTGGGATGTCTTTGGATGGATGTGAATATTAGAAAATATCAAAAACCACTTAGCAGGTTCTAGCTGGATTGTAAACATGGGGAAACTCTAGAGAATCCTCCACAACTTATCTATTATGAAAAGCTATAGCTGTTAAAAAAAAAAAGAAGAGCCAAACACATTTTATTGAGGAATGTCTTCTTAGGACTTGGGTTTTGATGATAAATTAATATCTTTTTATTATGTTTCCCTTACAGGATGAAGATGATGGTATGTCTAGAGATATTTCTTAAAACTTTCATTCTCTCATTTTTCTGATCAGCTATTTAAATAGAATTATTGAGTATGGACCCCTACATGCCAATCAACATATATCAGTTGCTACACTTCATGGCTCTAGTAAGATGGAATTACTTGGTTGGTTTACCTGGGAGAACTTAGGTTCATGTGTACTAGTTCAGAATACCTAACTGTACAGAAAGTTGCATATATATATATATATATACATATATATATATATCTTAATAGAAATTTTTCTAGTACTTAGACCCTCTGTCATGTGTAGGTATAGATCAATAACTGTGAACGAACAAAATAACATGTAGTTTTAGCTTTCAAAAGACAAAATAAAAAACTTCAAAAAATTTTAAAGGTCAAAAAAATCCATAAAATGTATAAGGTTTCCCGTTTTCTGCCAAGTAAATAATTCAAAAAATAAAATTTCACTATAGAGAACAATAGCAATTTCACATGATTCCCATGTGGTGAAGTATGTAGAAAAACCATGATACAGGTTATCTTCCTACCATTTGCTACTTATGTCTGGATATTTGGATTTGTGTCTCTCTCTTCACATCAACTGGTTTTGTTTTAAACTGAGGGGAGGGGAGGAGCTCTCTAAATGTCCCCAGATTTGAATTCTGACTCTCCAAGTTTTCTTCTCCCCCCGACAGTGCACCACAGACCTTTGCCCCAGCCGTCACTACCTTCTATGAGCTCCAACACATTCCCTTCAAGATCTGCCAAGCCCAGCCCCAAGCACACATTCCCACTGTCTCACGTGCCGGGAGTCTTCTCTGAGAGGTTGGTGGCTGTGTCACTCAGTTCTAACCGACCACAACATCTTGTGGCTTCTGTTCCAGTCTCGTGTCTGCCGCTGTGACAGATACCCTGATGTGGGGGAGGAAGGGTTTGTTTCCCTGTGCAATGTAAGGCTGTAGTCCACTGTTTCTCAATCTGTGGGTTATGGCCCCCTTGGGGGAGGGGGTAGCATATCAGATATTTACATTACAATTCTTAACAGTAGCAAAATTATGGCCATGAAGTAGCAGCGCAATGATTTTATGGTTGAGGGGTCACCACATCATGAAGAACTGTATTAAAGGGTCACAGCATTAGGAAGGTTGAGAAGCACTGTTCAAGAAAGCCTAGGTGGGGAATCAAGTAGCTAGTCACATCATACCCACAGTCCAGAGCACAGAGAAATGAATCCACCCATGCTGCTTGCCTGCTTGCCTATGTTTTTGCTGGCTGGCTTCCTTCATTCATGCAGAGTTCAGGTTCTAGCCCATGAAATGGTGTAATTACAGTGGGCTGGATCCTCTTACCTCAAGTAACCATCAGGACAGTTCCCCACAGATCCACCCACAGGCCAGTGTGATCTAGATAATTCTTCAGTTGAAACTGTCTTCCCTGGGGATCCTAAGTTGTGTCAAGCTTGCAGTTACAACAGACCAGTACAGCTTAGCATTATGGCAAATGCCCAGGTAGTTTGAGGAAGAAAGAAATGAGCTGGTGGGCAGAGCTGTCTAAGGAAGCAAGGAAAATGAGCTTGGAGAACAACCTAAAAGTTTGCTCCTTCTCCAAGTTTCTGAGTTTGAGGGGAGTGGGGACTAAGTTGTCCCATGATTGTCCCAGGGAATGGACTCATGGGCAGATTTCTTACTTGTTTATTTCAAACAAACAAACAACATTAAGAAAAACTCAGTTAACTGAAGTTCTTGGAGTCCCTCTTTCATCTTGGATAGGGAAACAGAGAATGTGCCTTGCACCTGACAGAGGCCAAGCACCCATGCTCAGGCAATGGCCTCAGAAGTATTGTTTTCTCTAAAACTAGATTATCTCAGTCATAATAAGAGCATAAACTGAAACAAAGGCATGGCTAGGAGAACCCAAGCAAGATCAAGCTCACCCCTGACCAGGAGAGCCAATGGGCTTTCTGCTGCTCCCCAGGGAGCCTGATGCCAGGGAAGTGTGGTGAGCAGCAATCACAAAGCAAGAAGCATCTACAGTCTGTCTTCCCTAGCCCAACTCCAAAGCCAGGTCCTAGTACCTCACCCAACTAAAAGCTTGTTCTTTTTCTCTGTCCGCAGTAACATTGGCTTTCAGCAGAGTGCCTCCCTGCCGCCATACTTCTCTCAAGGTTTGTACACTTATCACTTCTACCTACCAATACCTCCATGACGTTACAATGTAATGTGTCAGCAAAGGCTTTGTTTCCTAAAAGTAAATGACTTCTTTATTTAACAATTCAGTGTCTGCAAGGTATCAAGTGCTGTTGGAATGAGATACTACATAAAATGCTACACACATACACACACACACATGCATGCATGAGCACACGCATGCACGCATACATGATCACCAGAGAGCCAGCCTTATCCTTCAACTTCCCAACCAGAGCTGTGTCCCTGATGGTTCAATAAACAGCTCAGAGAAGTACTCAGCTTCCTGTAGTTTCTGTGATAAATCTGCTACTTGAATTGGGAAGCATATTAAACATATAGATTATAAGAACCGAGCCTCAGATGCCCTGAACCAAACCAGATACGATGGCTCATAGCTTAATCTTGGCCCATGGGAAGGTGGATTAAGAGTTTCAGATCATCTTGACCTAAAGAGCAAGTTTGTGGCCAGCCTGGGCGATATGAGATCATGTTCCTGAAAAACAACAAAAGCTTCTAACTCAGTAGGAGAATCCAGAGGCTCTCCTTTTCCAGGGATGCCGACACTGGGTGTCTGCTGTGGGCGTTCTCAACATTCAATGTGTGCATAGATGCCTGGGAATCACATTCAGATATGGCTCTAATTCAGGAGGGCTGGGTGTCGCCTGAGGCTTAGCATTTCTAGTAAGTTCCCAAGGACATTGATGCTGTTGGTCCATGCTACTTGCAAAGGTCTGTGAGATGGGGCTGCGCTAGAATGATGTTGAAGTAGGAGGCTAGCACATGCAACTGAATGACTGTTGAATGACTGCCTGTCAAAAGAAACACTTCCTGGCCCTCCTAAGTAGATCTTTCTCATGCCTGGAAACTGGCCTAGTACTGCCAGATTTGCCTTTAACGTAAAATTGCTCAGGACTTAAGACAGTGAAGAACAGACACATTTATTATTATTATATTTCTTTTTAATTTCTTTTTAATTTATTATAATTTATTCACTTTGTATCCCAGCTGTAGCCCCCTCCCTCATCCCCTCACAATCCCATGCTCAGTCCCTCTTCTCCTCCCATGCCCCTCCCCCAGTCCACTGATAGGGGAGGTCCTCCTCCCCTTCCTTCTGACCCTAGTCTTTTAGGTCTCATTGGGACTGGCTGCATTGTCTTCCTTTGTAAGGTTGCCCCTCCTCAGGGGGAGGTGATCAAAGAACCAGCCACTGAGTTCATGTCAGAGACAGCCCCTGTTCTCCTTACTAAGGAACCCACTTGGAGACTGAGCGGACATGGGCTACATCTGTGCAGGGGTTCTAGGTCATCTCCATAACAAAATGACAGGCTATAGACTGGGAAGGATCTTCACCAACCCTCTAACTGACAGAGGGCTAATATCCAGAATATATGAAGAACTGAAGAAGTTAAACAGCAACAAATCAAGTAATCCAATTAAAAAATGGGGTACAGAACTAAACAGAATTCTCAGAAGAGTATCAAATGGCAGAGAAACACTTAAAAAGAAATGTTCAATGTCCTTAGTCATCAGGGAAATGCAAATCAAAATGATCCTGAGATTTCTCACCTTACACCCATCAGAATGGCTAAGATCAAAAACTCAAGCGACAGTACATGCTGGAGAGGATTTGGAGAGAGGGTAACCCTCCTCCATTGCTGATGGGAATGTAAAATTATACGGACACTTTTTTAAAAAGTCATGGTCTATGTTTGGCTGTGGATATCTGCATTTGCTCTCATCTGCTGCCAAAGGAAGCCTCTCTGACGGCCCACAGAACCAACTAAGCAGGGCTCATAGAGGCTCACAGAGACTAAAGCCGCAATCATGGAGTCTGCATGGGGCTGTACTAGGTCCTCTGCATTTATATTATGGTTTTTTAGCTTGGGATTTTTGTGGGGCTCCTAACAGTGAGCACGGGCTATCTCTGACTCTTTTGCCTACTTTTTTCAGATCCTTTTCCTCCTATTGGGTTGCCTTGCCCTGCCTTGATATGAGGGTTTGTGTCTAGACTTATTGCATCTTGTTATGCTAAGTTCAGTTTCAGTTGATATTCCTGGGAGGCCTGCTCTTTTCTGAAGGGAAACTGGGGAGGAGTAGATCTGGAAGACAGAGGAAGTGTGGGTGTGGGGGATTGGGAAGAGGAGAGAGAGAGGAAACTATGGTCAGGATAGATTGTATAAGAGATGAATAAACCAAAAAGAAAAATAAAAGTCATGATTCATATGCAGAAACAGCAGATTTTAAGTATAAAATTACATTAGTAAGTTTGATCTACAACTTAGTAATATATCCATTTTACACAAGCATAGTTTTCAGTAGGGCAGATCATTCTGTATGTGAGAGCCCACTGCGGATACAGTGGCAGGTGCTAAGTCTCAAAGCTGGGGTTCCAGTGCCCATTTTTACCATGTAGGGTCCAGTTTTCTCTTCATCCCAATTTTTCTCAGTTCTTCACACTCAATGTTTTTAAAAGCACATGTGTATTATGGGCCTGTCTCTTGTAAGCATTTGGATTCCAGGGAGTTCATTTACAATAGCATTTCCTAAAGCAAGACACACTGGATTTTCTAATTGGTTATGGGGATTGTGCATATACACAGGTAAGCCTTTTAGAAAACTGCCTTAATCAGAAGTGATGCTTTTAAACCTCAAGGCTGGCAGACATCTCATCCTCAGACTTTTGCATGGGATGATCCAACCTCAAGAAGCTAAGAATTCTACCATGTGTTGTTCAGAAGCCATCAAAGCTCCCATAAGGACTTGGATGAAGACCCGAATGTTAAGGATTATAGCTGACTAACAAAATGTGTGCATGCTCATGTACTGTACACAGGTTGGGGCTCAGTGCTTCTGACCATGGGGCATAGAAGCAGACAGCCATGCACTATAGGACTTGGTCCTGTCGTACTCCTGTGGTGTTAGAGTCCATTCATTCAACAAAGCCCTTCTAAGTATTCAGATTGGGCACTGGGAACCTAGAGAAGGGAGGTGCTAGCAACTCAGGCTCAGGTTCCCTACTCACAGACAGGGAAGGCCATCTCAGACAACCCTGAAGACTGACCCAGGAGTCCTCAGCTCTTCTTAGCTTTCCTTGGTGGATCCTGATGCAGAAGTACCTGAGGTGCTTCGAAGCATGAGGATTTCCAGGACTCGGGTGGTGCAGTGCCTCAGGGGTTCTCACTTAGGCAGTGTAATGTTTGGGAACCACAGGCCTTCAGACTTGGTCCTGCCACTGCTGCATGAAATTTCCTCAGACCCTCATAGTCTCACATACAAAAGAAATGCAGTACCCCTCTATTCACATGGCCCTGAAGATTAAAGACAGCATACAGAACATGCCTTATTTACTCCTAGAGTTGTGCAAAGCAAACATTTGTTGGAGGAACAAGCACAGGAGAAAGAACATTCAAGATAACAGGACTTTTCAGTTCTTTCCGCTGCTGTGATACACAGAAACCAGCCTTGGCGCCCACAGTCAACACCGTCAAGCTTTTCCCAAGCTGAGAGTCATTCTCCTTAACTTTCAATGAACTATAATCAAGAAAATAGGGTTTTAGAATAGAGGATGCACATACTGAGGTAGTTTTCTGATGCTCTGTGACAAGCTCCTGGCTGAGCACATAGTTTGTGGTGTCCGTTAGTCTAACAGTTGTACGGTTTAGGAAGCTGCAGAGTCAAAACCAACAGAAGTTACAGCAAACATTTGCTCTAAAGCTAATGTTTTATTCTCAAGGCACTTCCCTTTCTCTCTGTGAAGACACTGGGACATAATGATTTCTTCACTGGTGCCAGTGTGTGAGCTGTTGGGAAAGCATTCATGTAGGCTGTTATGGCAGCCATCTAGGAAAGGTCTGCTTTATGTGTGTTTTTACTGAGGCACTCAGTAAAACAATTGGGTTTTTTTTTTAAATAAATGGGCCCACATTATGTTGTAAGCATGTTTAGGGGATCGCTGAAATGTCGGGCTCTTCTCTCCAAGTTTCACCAGCACGGTACAGAACACTGCCCAGGCAGCCCTTGTAGCTTTAAAGAGGTGGAAATTATTTTTCCAACCTCTTATTCTTGAAAAATGAATTACTGTCACGGGGGTGTCTGTGATGGATGCACCATGAGATATGAAAACAATGGCTGATGATAAATTTTCAAAATGCTTTGCTTTGAAGGTCCTAACAACAGACCACCTCTCAGAAGCGAAGGCAGAAACTTACCCTTGCCAGTTCCGAACAGGCCTCAGCCTCCATCTCCTGGGGAAGAAGAGGTAATACAGCTGTCTCTAATTTTGTTTGCCTTTTTCTCCTAGCAAAGGGATGGACTGGGAGAAACTCCCCATTAGCTGCTCTGCTGTATTTGCGCCTTCTGTTGGAGTTATGTTGTTGCCATTTAATTAAAAGAGCTTGAGACCCTGTCCTGGATCCAAAGCATCTCACACCCTCACACCATAAGCCAAAAATGGAGGGGAAGATGTAGATGAAAACTAATGTTTTCTTTAGTTTTCTCTCACAGTCTTCAGGGGCATTAAGAAATGAGAAATATAATCCTATTTTTTTTCATCTATTTCCTGGTTTATGGCCTTGAAAAACTAAGTCTCTTGGTCTCTCCATTAGGACAGATTTTTCATTAGCTATGTAACTACTATACAATAAGGCAAAGAACTTCCTCTATCTCTGTCTTTCCCAGTGAAAGGTTCCAATCTATAAGGGAGGTTCCTTTGCATTGGTGACATGATAAGGAGCAGTTTGCACAAAATGCCTTCCATGTAGCCCCATCTAAGTGATTCTAGTCAAGAAAACAAATGTTTCAAACCTCAGAGAACTGAGGTGATTTATGGGAATTATTGTGTTTTTTTCCCCTTTTTGATTTGTTTGTGTAGCTACAGAACTTACAGTGTTTTTAACATTTTCATATTTGTAGTCTCTGCTAGATGATGAGTGGTATGTCTCTTATATTACCCGGCCAGAGGCAGAAGCTGCCCTACGGAAGATAAACCAGGTATCATTCTACTGTTTGTTTGTGTGCAGTTATGAAGGTCAGTGGTGTCTGGAGAGAAAGGATGTTCACATACATGGGTCTCAAGTGTGCACCAGCTGCTGCTGTTCCTTTAAGACCCATCAGTGGTACCATCCAACCCGCCAGCATCCATAGAAGGTTTTTCTCAATGTTTTCACTTGTCTGGCAAAAATTCTAAATGAAGGGAAATCATACGTAGGTTGGCAAATATTAGGCAGTATCAGTAATGAATCAATGAGTTTCTGGTCAGACAAACCATGTAGCATGGCAGAAATCTTACTAGTTCATCTTCCTCCTAACACTGTTACCATCCAAGTTCATGAGAAAGACTCATGGGGAAGGCATATCTCCAACATCTCCTAGAAATTTCTAGCTAGTCTTTTCATACTATGAAGTCTTAAACAGATCCAGTATTGACCGTTTACTTTAAGTCTCTTGATCAGAGATGGGAGAATGAAGACCCTTCATCTTTCACACTGTTAAGGCTACAACACCATTTTCAGGCTCAGCAGTAGATTTGATTATCTTGGGGGAGTTTTTTCATTTGTTTGTTTTGTTTTTAAATCTGGGGTCCTGAGTCTTGGGAAGATTGTTTTAATAAGAGGGAATGCAGTGTAGGCTGAGGGAATCTTCAGACTCCCCAGGTGAATGAATTTAAGCTAAGCCTATGTGTGACTCACTGATGCAAAGGGAAGTTCCTTTACCAGATCTGTTCTAACTGGCTCAACTAACTAGGAGTGAACAAAGGAACGTCATTATTGCATATTTATGGCTATTTAAATCCCATTCTAACTAAGTACATAGAGGAAGGAGTGATTTGCATGGGTCTTACTAATTAGCTCTGTTTTAATATTAGATTTTTGTCATGTTATATTACATGTATGAAAATTTAAAGTAGAGAACAAATCACATGTTTATAAGTACTGGGGGCAAAGAAAGTCCATGTTCACTTTGGTTCAGATGTGTTTTGGGTAAAAGCTAAATACAGCAGATGTATAGGGGAAATGAGGGAGTTTCTCAGGCAAATGGTGTGTTTTCGGTGGGGATGTAGGAAGGAAAGTTTACCCGATTAGCAGAAGTGAGCAGTTATACAATTAAGTGAGCCACCTTATTTCTTATTGAAAAGAATTTCGTATCCAAAGTTTTCAAGTTAATATCTTTGAAACTTCTCAATATAATCTCAGTTGTCTTTCTGGATAATCAAAAGATCCAGGGTACCTAGGGACTCCAGCTGTAAGGAGCATTCAACATCAGTTGACACAGTGACAGCTTTGCAGGTACCTAAGGGCTTATCTCTTAGGGACTGGCTTCCACTGCTGCCGTTAATAACAAGCACCTGTTCCTCCAGGATGGCACCTTCCTGGTTAGAGACAGCTCGAAGAAAACGATCAACAATCCATATGTCCTTATGGTGTTGTACAAAGACAAAGTTTACAACATCCAGATCCGCTACCAGGAGGAAAGTCAAGTATACTTGTTGGGGACTGGACTTCGAGGAAAAGAGGTAAGAACTTCAAGCTCTACCCCTTCCCCCAAATCTGTGCTGTACAAGCAACTGTGCAGTTAAAGCACAGGCCACATAGCAACTATGCAGTTAAACAACTTGAACGAGGTCCTCCATTTACTGAATTGAAGGACAGAGAAAAAAATACTACCCATGACTAACTCCACTATAGAAGTCTTTCTTGAATTTTCCATTCCAAATAATCCAACATCCTAAGTGTAACCTCTTTGTGGAGCTTGGGACTGAACCTAGTGCCTTGTACTCACCAGTCAGTGGGAGCAGGGAACTTTATTCCTGTTCCTGAAGTGTAACATTAAAAAAAAAAAGTCAAAAGATACATTTAGGAATTATCTTCTAATTTGACTTCTTTTGACATAATTTCAATGTATTATTATGGTATGCCTATAAATCTTTATTTAAAATATCATCAGAGGGGCTGGAGAGATGGCTCAAAAATTAAAGAGTACTTGCTACTCTTGCAGAGAACTGGGGTTCAGTTCCCAGCATCCACAATGGATGGCACACAACCTCCTGTAACTCCAGTTCCAGGGGCTCTGATGCCCTCTGCTGGCCACGATGGGCACCTGCATGTACACAGTGCACTTAAAGACAAGCAGGCACACACATACACATCAAAAGCACAACTTTTAATTTAAAATCCCACATGAGAAAGCAGAGACTAGTGATTACTGAGATCTGTGGAGCATTTCTTGTTAAACTGAGACATCTGGCTCTGTGAAAATGGCCAAAGAAATTTTGTCTGGCCATCTTAACTTCTTGATGTGAAAATAACCATTAGTCTGCTTTTGTGGAGGGAACTAACAAACGTAACATCTTAAGATACATTTTCTAATGTTACACAAATAAAGCCAGCTGAGTGAAACATTTACAAAATGAGGTCAATCCACTGATAACTTCAATCCAAATACTTGAACTCAGTGGCAGTGCTGAGTAGAAAGAACATTACTTTGGTCAAAATTTGGGTCACTTGTTCCATGTTGACAGGGCTGTATAGTCTCTACAGGCAGTGTCATCTTCCAGAATTTCTCTCAGTCTAAAAAGGAGGGGGGCACCTGGACAGTTTGTCTTAGAACAGGTGCACAATCCTGTTTAGCTACAAATTGACCTCTGATCACATCAAGAGGAGAATGGGACCAGTCTGCCTGCACTGGGTAATCCAGGTTATGGATACAAAGACTTGGGCTGCAGAGGCCTCATATTGTGAGTGTGGAGGTGACAGAGGAATGATTACACCATGCTAAAGCTTCACCTCCAGAAATGCCCCATCTGACCTCCTGGTTCCTTACACCACTTAACAGTTTAAACGGTGGTGACGTGGGGATACAGAAACCCAAGAAATGAAAACCAGAGACCAGTATCAAGTCACAGGTATCATGATGGAAATATTTAGGATAAATGAGCCACTACAGAGGTAGAAATGTTTAGTTTTAATTTTTATGTTTTATATTAGTTACAGTTTATTTACTTTGTATCCAAGCTGTAACCTCCTCCCATTCCCTCCAACCTCACCCTCCCTCCCTCATCTCCTCCCTGCCCCTCTCGAAGTCAACTGATAGGGGAGGACCTCCTCCCCTTCCATCTGACACTAACTTACCAGGTCTCTTCAGGACTGGCTACAATGTCCTCCTCTGTGGCCTAGCAAGGCTGCTCCTCCCTCAGGGGAAGGTGACAAAGAGCCAGCCATTGAGTTCATGTCAGAAACAGTTCCTGTTCCTCTTACTAGGGAATCCACTTGGATACTGAGCTGCCATAGGATACATCCGAGCAGGGGTTCTAGGTTATATCCATGCATGGTCCTTGGTTGGAGAAACAGTCTCAGAAAAGACCCCTGTGCCCAGATATATTTGGTCCTTGTGGAGCTCCTGTCCTCTCCAGGTCATACTAACTCCCCCTTCTTTCATATGATTCCCTGCACTCTGCCCAAGGTTTGGTTATGAGTCTTAATATCTGCTTTGATACACTACTGGGTAGAGTCTTTCAGAGACACTCTGTGGTAGGCTCCTGTCCTGTTACTTGTTTCTCCTATTTATCCCATTTGTCTTTCTAAGTGAAGATTGATCATCTTACCCTGGGTCCTCTGTGTTGTTTATCTTCTTTAGGTGTACAGATTTTAGTATGTTTATCCTATCTTATAGGTCTAGTATAGAATGGCAGAGAAACACTAAAGAAATGCTCAACGACTCTGAGATTTCACCTTACACCCATCAGGATGGCTAAGATCAAAAACTCTAGTGACAACACATGCTGGAGAGGTTGTAGATAAAGGGGAACTCTCCTCTATTGCTGGTGGGAATGTAAACTTGTACAACCACTTAGGAAATCAGTCTGGTGCTTTCTCAAACAATTAGGAATACTGCTTCCTCAAGATCCAGCTATACCACTCCTAGGCATATACCCAAAAGAAGCTCAAGTACATAACAAGGACATTTGCTCAACCATGTTTGGAGCAGCTTTATTCGTAATAGGCCATGAACCTGGAAACAACCCAGATGTCCCTCAATGGAGGAATGGATCCAGAAATTGTGGTACTTTTACACAATGGAATACTACTCAGCAATTAAAAACAAGGAAATCATGAAATTTGCAGGCAAATGGTGGGAACTAGAAAAGATCATCCTGAGTGAGGTATCCCAGAAGCAGAAAGACATACATGGTATATACTCACTTGAACTTTTTAGTTTTAATAAATTCTGTGTGTGTGTGTACCACTGCCCATGTCTGGAGATCAGACATCAGCTAGTAGCCATAAGTTCTCTCTTTGCTCCATGTGGGTTCTGGGGATTAACTTGAGTGAGTCATCTCTCTAACCCAACTTAACATGTTTCTTTCTTGCTTACAGTTTCTTGGCTGTTGAGGAGGAAATCTCTAAGATACTTGATAATTTTCCCCACGGTTTCTCCAAATTAACGCAGATTGAAGAAAACGTAATTATGAAATATGTACTGTCCATTCCAATGTTAACTCATCTCTCCATTTGATTTTTTTCAGGACTTCCTGTCTGTGTCAGATATTATTGACTACTTCAGGAAAATGCCACTGTTGCTTATTGATGGGAAAAACCGAGGCTCCAGATACCAGTGCACACTAACACATGCTGCAGGCTGTCCATAGCAAGTTATGAAAGCAAATGAGTCTTCCTGACTGTTTTCAATGTGGGCAGATCAAGTGACCTTAGGACCAAAGGAAGCCCCTCAATGTGGGCACAGAGTTTTGCCTTTTCTTTAAACAGTGTTTGAAGATTGCTGAATACCACGTTTATTTATTTCCTTTGATGTTTATAAAGTGCAGAAGTAATCATGTCCATGCTTAAAGTCTAAGAGTGCATGGCAGTACTTCAGGACATGAGATTTTCAACAGCCATTCCAAAATACGGTACTTTATACTGCAGAAATAATGCACGGCAAGCTTAATATGCACCGAAGCTGATCATTTTTGATACCATATTTTATAAAGAGACTTTTGTCAGGCTGAGGCAATCTGTTTTTTACACAACTTTAAATAATTAAAATGCATTTTCTGTGCAGCAATAACTTATGAGACTCCAAAAATATAAATCTTTTCTCTCTCTCTCTCTCTCTCTCTCTCTCTCTCTCTCTCGGTTTTGCAGGGTGTTTTATGTTTTTCTCATAATTAGATTAATGAATATTGGGATAATTTGTTGGGGTTAAAGTTATCTTTTGCTTTATTCTTTTAGATCCTTAAAACAGCTTCATTTAGTTGATGATGTTATATTTTTGTTTTAAAGCAAATGTAAACTACAGATACTACAAAAAGAAAATGGTTTTAGATTCAGTGATGCAGCTTTGCTGTCAAACATGCTGGGTTTTTTTGTTGTTTATCCCCCTCCCCATGTCTACCTCCACAGTGTACTCCCTGCATTCCCGTCTTGAAAAGCATTTCCTAATATTGCAGGTCTCCTGGGAAGATGAGCAATGCTTTGTAAACACACACACACACACACACACACACACACACACACACACACACACACACACTTTAGCCTACCTTCCTAGTACCTAGTTCTTGTATTAGTTGGCTTTCAGTTAGAAAGTTACTTTTGCTCATATGTTCTCCTTTCCTGTTCCTTTGGGCCTGTGGTGGTTCGTACAGAATGCTGAAACGAGAATGCACATCAGTTCACCTCATGGTGGCTGGGAAACACAGAGAAAGAAAGGAAGAGAAGCAAATCTCCCTCAAGGGCATGCACCTGCCAACCTTCATCCCACTGTGCTTCAGCTCCTAAGGTTCCATCACTGCCCAGTGCTGCCCTGGCAGGGGTGGGAGGGCACACCTCTAACATGTGGGCAAGGGCGGGGGCCAGGCCTCTGACACGTGGGCCTTTGGAGAACACCTATCCAAACCTCTGCTCTGCTTTTGTTTCTTTAACCAAACAAGCGTGTTGTGAAACTCCTGTCTCATCCTTCTCAGGTTGGCTTCAGTTTATAAATCTCACTTAACAAAAAGCACAGATGGCTTTCTGGTCTATGTTGTTTTAACTCGTCATTTTTGATTATGATGTCATGGAAGCGATGCCTGTTAAGTACAAACTATGACGAAGTTTAAATTTTGCTTTTCCTCGGCTAGCAACATATGGTATAAAAGTTGCCAGCCATGTGATCACCAGAACTTCACATGTTAAATGCTGTGGTTTTTTTTTTTCCTTTTGGGAGGTTATGGACACTCAATAAATTACATAATATATTCAATATTTTAAGACAAAATAGAGTTTGTGTTAGGTGACTCTGCCCAACTGCGGGTTAAAGTACATGATCTGGGCATGTTTAAGTGTTTAAGGCAGGCTAGGCTGAGCTCTGATGTTCAATAGGTTATGTATAGTAAATGAATTTCCAATTCACAGTATTTCCCCTCACCACTGTAAGTTTTAATCAAGATATCCTCTGTGTAGGCAGAAAAGAATTTGCAGTGCCGTTCATGTTTAGCAAGCCATAATGTGGTATTCCCTGAATGCTGACATTTCCTTTTCTTCCAATCTTGTTCCCTTGTGACTATTGGAATCATTGTTACTTTTCTTGACAAAAAGTTTTGATTTCTTTGATCTACAAATTTTTAACGTGGAAAAGAATATTCTGTACTTCTATTTTCATGTGTTAAAGAACAACTCTTTTAGGGGTGGAACCTCAGAAGTCAACCAGGTCACTGAGGACACACTAAGGCATAGATAGACTGTGAAAATGCTTAGCCAGTGACAATTATGTTATTTGGTAAAACCTTGCTCTTACAAACCCAGAGTTCTTAATTTAGGATCCAGGACCTAGAAACTCTAAAGCTGAAAATGCTGTATGAATTGTGTTTCCTCAGCAGGATGTCCAACAGGGATATACAGGGTCTATACTGTGTGAAATACTGAGCAAGGTCCTGGGGAGAAGGCAGCAGAATACTATAGGCTCTATGACAGAATAAGATCAGTTTGTGCCATGATTTA
This sequence comes from Pachyuromys duprasi, assembly GCA_028658305.1. Classification (NCBI taxonomy): domain Eukaryota; kingdom Metazoa; phylum Chordata; class Mammalia; order Rodentia; family Muridae; genus Pachyuromys; species Pachyuromys duprasi. The sequence goes on from CM053757.1 coordinate 23,396,845, forward strand.
TAACACTTTTTTTTTTAGTTAAAAGTGATGAAAATTAAGGACATGGTAGATCTTAAATCGTCTCTTGGTAGTTATGATGGTTAAAATTGTCAATTGGGTTTTAGAGTCACATAAGGCGGTGTCTGTGAGGATGTTTTCAGAGAGGTTTAATTGAGGAGGAAAGATCCACTCTAAATGTGGGTTGAGTGTGTAGAGCACAGAAATTCCAGTGTCTCTGTGCTTCACAATGGTGGACACAATGTGACCAGCTGCCTCACAGTCCACCACTTTCACCTCCCTCCCTGCCGTGATCAACCATATCTCCTCAAAATATAAGCTTCTTCCCTTAAGTTGCTTCTTATCAGGTGCTTACAGCGATAAGGAAAGTATTTGAGTCTCAGGATAAAGGGGCAAAAATGAACCTTGTGGGTGAGGAGTTCTCTTACACTCCTATGACTGCAATCATGGGAGTCTCTGTTTTCAGGACTAGCAACTCATGTGATTTCCATTCTATTCTCTGCCAGCGCTTTCCCTATCTGAGCCATGGGCCTTATGCTCCCCGCTGGAGTCATTGCGCACTCTGCTCAAAGATTAACATCTTTCCGAAGTTAGGCCTTTCAGGGTCCCTCCCAGATATAGAAAATCAGTCCTTTCTCTGCTGCTACGCTACTGCCTTCTACCCAGCATATGGAGGAAGTCTGTCTATTACAGGGAGAGCAAGGACAGCACATCAAACACAGACAGGCCAATGTCCAACATCAGACTTCCAGCATTAATGGACTCAGTTTCCCTTTGAGGCACTTAAGAAAAAAAAAACAGCTTTCAGGAAGATGATATACTTATTTATAACTTTATACTGTTTTAAGTTATATTACTAAACTTAGTTCTAGATTTTCTAAGTCAACAAAACCAGAAATTCAAAACAAACACACACAAAACTTCAGTCAGAAAAACTGATAGAAGCAAGGGCTACATCTGGTATCTCAGGCTCCTCAAATGGTTGGCTCGTTTCTGCCTCCTTGAGGTCCTCTATCTTCTTGTACTGACCAAAATGGAGATTGAGGTCACAGAGTAGGATCTGGGAGAGTTCTGTGTAAGGGAGAAGACAGAGTGGCTGCTATCATTAACAACTATATCGCTTTAAGAAGGTATTTCCTAATTTCTAATGATGGTTTTCGAATATTTACTGATCGAGCTACTACCTAGGTGACCCATTTTTCAGTTAACCACAGGGATAACTTAAAAACTGTCTAGAAAGGCTCTTTACCCATCTGCTCAGCTACTTTCTTACACTGCAACATTGTGTAAATATATCTTAAACTTGGCTAACTTACACATGTACTCAATGCAAAGGATCAGAGCAACTGATAAAACATTACAAAGACAGGCATCTGTTTTCAACCCTTTCCTCTCCAGGTTGCTTTTGATCATAGCTTTTAAGCAATAGAAACCAAACTAAGACAGGGTGGGTATGAGTATGTTAGTGTTTCTTGCTGTGTATCAAAAGGCATGGCTTTTTTTTTTCTTTCATTTTCTGCTATTTGCTCTTAACTAAAGACAACACTCTTTTGCTTACGTCCCACCCTTCCAAACATACTTAAAGAGGAAAGCTTTTATTATTTAAGCTTAAATTTTACTAATATAGGTGCTTTTCACAGTTGCGTTTGGTGTATTATATCATCCCACTTTTTTTTTTTGCAGGCTTCTAATTAAATATGCTTGTTTATTTTTTCATTTTTTATTAGAAAGATGATACTTCAAATTCCATTAGTTAGTAAATTGCTTTCCTCTCTATTCAAAACTTGGCCATTCCCTTACTGCAAGTTCCCCCTTTCCCAGGGTTGTCTTTTTTTTTTTTTTTTTTGTATTTTTTCAATACTAGATGTTTAACTCAGGGCCTTGTGCGTGCTGAGCAAGCCCTCAATCATGGCTCTATAGCCCTCACACTTTTATTTATAAGAGAGAGAGGGCTTTGGAGGTATCTGGATAAAAGCTTATTACATGAAGCTATCATAGGCAGAATAGTGTTTGTGTAGCCACCTCAGGAGTAATGATTATGAGCAGCAAAAAAATGGGAAAGAACGTGACCCCTGATGAAACTTTTATAACTCTGAGTTCATCTCAGGGCTCCTTCCAACTTTGGATCGTCTCCCCTCATGGTGCACATCATGTAATGTACTTATTACTTGCAGCTACAGGTCTCAGAAGTGACACAGACAATGTCTACAAATATCGGAGAGTTGTAAGAATAACTATACACTCAAAATGAGGTTTGTAGATGAAAAGAGTAGGGGGTGCAGATTTCAGCTAATCCCTAAAGAGGAACTATCTAAAAACATTCAATCACAGAAATTCTACATGGCTAGGAAAAAAATAAGGGAGCATATCTATGATTTAATAAACAATGATCTATAGGTCTATTATTACACTAAGAACATATTTTAAATGAAAAACACAGAATCAAACTTTAAATTCTTAATCTGGCATAACTTCGGAGGCTAAGTAAGAATTCATGGGTAAAGACATTTGAATTTTGTAGAATGTGATAGTCACATGACCTGAAGGAAAGGGTGGGGGTAAATTTAGAAAGGTAAGATAACACAATAAGCTTGTTGGTGTCAGAACTAGGGATTCAGGCCTAGCACCTTTGAAACTACAGTTCCGATTATAAGGTTATTATATTATTATGTTCTTAACAAGGCATTTATAATTAGTGGGGAAAAAATCCTAGCTGAAGCACACATTGGATCTACCATGCCTTTTATAACAGTGGCATGCAAACATGTTGACTGATTCCATCCTTACCTATCATCTTCTTCACCTCCAAAGTAACTGTATTAATGTTCCTAATAATGGCCTCCACTTTTTCCTTGTAGTCATGATGATTATTCTTAAACATCTGATTATAAAAGAGAAAGAGAATCAATGTATACATCAGGACTATTTACATTGGAGAGTGGTGATATGCCTCAGCAGTCAAGAGCACTTGGAGCTCCTTCAACCTAAATTCAGTTCCCAGCACTCACACTGGGAATCAGTTTCCCAGAACTGCCTATAATTCCAGCTCCCGGGGTACAATGTCCTTTTTTGGCCTCTGCAGACACCCATGGACACATGACACAAACACACATAGCTGAAAATAAAATTTTAGAAATTATTTTTAAAAGAAATATGTGTATTTTAAAATAATTTAGGTAATTTATAAGAGAAGAATAAGTTATTGCAGAACTAAAGTCACCCTCTTTACTTATACTGAGGAAAGCATCAACCTGTTTTGTTTTTCCAGGTGAAAACAACTGCAAATGGAATTCTTAGGGTGAGGGTTCTTTAATCAAACTACATCCACAAGATGGGGCCCTTACAATGGAAACAAAGTCCCTGTTACAGGAATCCTCAATGTTTACAAACTACCTTACAATTAAGCAACTGTGTAGGTGCTTTCCTAATGTCTGGAAAGGAAAAGAATTTTTACAGCTGCCGTGAAAGCAGTGAGGGGAAGTAAGATAAGTGACTGGAATTCAGAGCCAAGGGCTAACCTGATAGTTCGTTTGACTTCAGCTTTTACATGGTAGGAACTGTCTAGGCCAATTGTGGTTTATTTTTCAAGTCATTTTGAGGGGTTTGACTAAATGTTTAGTTAGCAGCTAGTGAACCATCTCTCAAACCATCTAAACAAGTCTTGTTTAGATATATTTACTGTATTATATATAACACAATGTGGTAGTTTATACATTCCAGATAACCAAGTGCTTACTTATCCTTGTCAATGAATTATAACCACATCTTTAGATGTGCTTAAAGTCATTACAAGTGGGAACTGTCATTCAATAGTAAGAGACACTGAATCAAATTAGGAAATAAAATTAGGAAAGCTCCTAACAGTTGCTTAATTGTCAACATCTAAGACCCTCAATAAAATGAGAATGCCAATAGCAATCTCACTTGGACATACTAAACCCAGGGATCGGGTTTGAGGGGGGAAAAGAAACGTAATTTTAAATAAGGGTAAAACCTAATAAATAATAAAACACGAAAATGAAACTAAATGAATAGAAATGTCCCGAGTCCCACCCAGTGGATGGGGAAGTGAGTGTCAGAGGACTTAGGGTGCCCGTACCCGCACAGGGCTGGCAAAACAACACCTAACTGGGCCCAGAAGATCCACACCCTGAGGACTAGACAGCGTCAGAAGCCAACATGGCGCACACTGAGGGTGTGACATCACTAAACGCACTTGCCCACAGGGCCCAGCCCAAGCCCTCAACCCTGACAGAGGGGTTCGAGAGCCGACTCTGTTCAGAAGCCACCAGCTCCCGCTGGGGCCCTCTCTATCCTCGGAGGGTCCCCGAGTTCCCACTGCCCAGCGCCTGCCCGGCGGCTGGGGATGGGGCTAAGGCAGCTGGAAGTTTCCCAGCCCTCGTCCACCTTCCGGGTGCCCCTTCTCCGCCCACTCCGCAGCCCGGAAGATAGCCTGGGGACGGAATGGCTTCGGAGAACCCTCACCTTTCCAACCGATCACCACAAACAAAAGCCCCGTCACCTTCAAGGCTGCAGAACCCGCTGGGTGTGGTGAAAGGGCGGGAAAGCCAGCTTCTGCTCCCTGATTGGCCAGAGTCTCTGGCTACCTGGTTGGCCAGCAGCCCTGCCTACAGCATTCTGATTGGGTGGTTTCTACACCTATGGCATTTAGTCTTAGGTAAGAAACTACAGAAAATTCTGGATTCCAGGCAGCAGGTGAGTCTCTCTGAGAGTTCCAGCTGACAAGGCCTTGACATTTTGCTTCCTGGGTGCCCGCTCTGGAACTCTTACCTGTATTCTCTGTCCGCAGCGCAGTGCTGGAGCTGAGGGCGGCTTCTAGACTGACTCTGTTTTGGTTTGAAGCCTGCTCTGCCACCCCTCCAGTTACGAAGATGTAGAGAGACCCTGAAAACACTCTTGAGACCGAATCCCCTCCCCCCATCTTGTAGAGCTATAAAAGTATCTTGGAATAAAACTGTGAAGACTAAGTGAGATAATCCATCGAGGGTGTTTGGCGGGTGGCAACTGTCCTGGAAAGGTTTGCTGGTGTCCTTCTTATAAATTTTTCAGATGAGTAGGATACAGAGGAGCTGACAAACACAGTGTTGGTTTGGTTTGGTTTGGTTTGGTTTTTTTGCCAAGAGGGAAAGCTGGAATTCAAGCCATCACTGTGTTGGAATCTCTACACAAGCTTAGGAACTGGCCCAGGCATTGGACATAGTGCTCTGGGTTATTATCCTAGATCCGCTAAGATCTTAGGTCTCCGGCAGCAGGTGCTGGGGCATTCTGCTATCCCCAGGCCTCGCATATAGTACAGGTGAGCTCTACTGAGCCAGCGCCTTCCTTACAACCCTCAGCGCGGCCTGTTAGTCATTTCATGTTCAGTTTCTCTTCAGTTTAACAATGCAGAATTTGTCTGGTGCCGAGTTAAATAGCTGAGGAAAGCATATGAGAACTGAGCTTCAGCCCTGATCATAGCTAGTTGTGTGGTGCCATTTCTCTTAGTGGGTTGCCTTGTGAGAGGCATGGGCTTTAATTTCACTCACTGTTGCGTTAATATATAACAACCTACTATAGCCTATGTTATTATGGTACCTATGTGTTATTATTGCTACCAAATCTTAAACTTCCCTCCTTTTAAATTTACTTTAAACAATTATAACAGCAGTCTAAGTGAATAAAATGTGACCAGCAGGTAACAGAACACAAAGGTAATGAAAATGGGACAATATTTGACATGGTGTGAAGAGCTTGCCTCCTGAGGCCGTGTCTTCAGAGCCTGGTCTTTGTTTTTAAGTGGGTTCTTATTGGTCAGGAAAATGTCACAGGCAATTCAGAACAAGCTGAGACTTCTATCTGAATACCAGGGATCAGAAAGATTGAAAGAATTGGAGGAGTAACTCAGCAAGAGTACATGCCTTTTGATGTGTATGTGCCCCATAAAACATCCTTCATATCATCAGTGGGTTTTACCATGCATTTGCGGATCCAGGATTAGATGCACCCTGACAATCTTTTCTCTTCTAAGGCTTCCTAATCCTCAGAGTGCTAGATACAAATTTTCAAATTCCTAGGGACAGCCTTCCTGAATCAGCCCTTCTTAGTGCTGCAGTTTCGTAGTTTCCTGTGCCAGGATTTCCCTCACATAATATTTTAAATGTAAACACTTGATGTCCTATTTCTGTTAGGTACGATGAGTTATGAAAATATAAGTAGGCACTAAACAATTGACAATGGATGTTGTCTGAGCTTGTTCCGTGTCATGTGTTATGTTAGGAGCTTTACTTTCTGGCAGCTCTGAAGTAGCTATTATCCCAGCTACATGGAAAAAGCTTACTCTCACAGAGCTTAATTCTTGCCTTGCTCAAGGATCCACAGCCAGAAAACGACAGAACCAGAGTTCTTCGTGTCTATGATTCAGTTTTTCCATCATTTTCTCTGCACCATTCTGGCTGTCTCCTAGTCCAGAATACTACCCACTGTGCTGGATTTTTTATCCCTCTCAAATTCCTGTGTTCCTACTTGGAAAGCCTTTAGAAATGTGATTGTGGCCTTAAAACAGAGGTGCTAAGATTTGACCTCAAGTATGTTTGAACAGTACCTTATATGGAGAAAGACTCTAATATGTAGAAAGAACCAGGGATGTTCTCACACAGAGCAATGATCATGCAAGGACATAGCAGGGAGGAGGCCAAGTGCAAGCTGAGAAGCCTCAGAAGGAACCAGACCTTTGCACTCCTCAACCTTGACCTTCCAGCCTGCAGAATTATGGGAGGCTATTTCAGTTTCTCAAGATGTTCTGTTGGCAGTATCTTTTTAGGTCTGCCTAGCACACTGACAGACTATCTCCTGATAGTAAATGACCCCACCCTGTCTCCCAATATTTTTAGTTTTAATTGGCTATTGAACTTAAATAAATGCATAATAATGTAGAGACAGGCACAAAGATGTGTGGTGGCCAGCACATAGTGAGTGACATTCATTTTCTGAGTTAAGGTCATCAACAATACAGAATAGAAAGTGTGAGCATTAGTGTCTTTCAAAATCAAGGCTAATTTAACATAAAAACAGCAGGAAGAATATAGTTTCAGAAGAGAACTGACTTTTGAGCGAAGCTTACCGAGTGTCTTCTTTTCCCTCCTCTCCTTTATTTTGAAGTGGAAGCTTCACCTCAGATCTGTGTGTCTGCATAGGTGTAACTGGAAATTCCCCGGAGGAGGCAGCAGAAAAGAAAGGGGTTGTTAAGAAGAACTATTCTTTACATGGGTGTGCAAGGATAGCATTATAATGGGAGAATCCTGAAAACCAAGTGATTATGAGGGCTGAGACCAGGTAAGTTGTGGGGTTCTGGGCACACTGAATCTACTTCAGAATCCACCTAGTGTTTTCAGTAACAGTCATCCCCTTGCTTCCTGTACTTAGAATGCTTCTTACTGGACAACAATTGTCAGTAGCCCCTGAAAACTGCCTATCTAAACACTGGCTCTGACTCCCTCTTATAGATAGATTGGAGTAATGTCACTTTCAACAGGATAGCATTTGCTATTCAGAATGAGTTGACTCCATATCAGTGAAGAACTCTGAACTATCACAAGTTGCTGCCTTAGGTGACAATGACAACTTATTGCAGTGTGTTCCCTCCTTGAGTAGCTAGCTATATGTCCTGCCTTTGTGGGATTTTTTTTTTTCCTAAGAAAATAAAACCTAAAAACATGATCTACTACTTACAGCTTGGGACTCTCACAGTTGAGACCTGAAAAATAAAATGTGTTGTTCTTATTAACTTTGCAGTAGCACTTTACCAGAAACCAACACAGGTTGCAGTTGTTGATTCGAATGTTAATCAAATAAAGGAGATTAAAAAGCTGGTAAATTCCCCATAAAGAGGAAAGTTGTTACGGAACAAGGCAATTAAGCCTTTAATGGAGCTGAGTGTGAGTGTCTCAGTCAGTTTTATTGCAAAATCTTGACATAAAGCTTAGTTTCCAGGAAAGTAAATTGAGTAAATTATCTTACTTTTGCTGGATTTCAAGGCCCCTGTCTCTCTCCCCGACCTGCTCATTATCAATTAAAAGTGCTAGTCACTATGTCTAAGGATAGATGCTCTTGGGATTCTCAACTCCAGTCCCCGTGTAAATGAATTTGGGAGGTAGTGGCCCTGAATGCACACTAGCATCGTTATCTGAATGGCATGCTCATTACCAGGAAGATCAGGAAAATTCCTTCTATGTCCAGATGACAAGGCCTTTCCCGTGGCCAGCTACACAAAGGGAACTGGAAGACCTTGGCTGCTGAAAGTGAAAGTTAGCTTCACTGCCCACTGCCAGCTTCCAGGAGCTGGTGTCAGGCAGTCATTTGTTCTTTCTCCCAGGGAAACAGCTTCTAAAACGCAGAATGATGTTAGTAGCATGAATCTACTTTGCGCCTCTCTTACCTCCAAGTAAGCAATTATAGTTGTGTCCCGACATCTCTCTCCCTCTGAAACAGTGAGCTACCCAGATAAGTCTGCCAGATAAAATCTAGGAGATTCAGCTAAATTGGAATTTTACAGGACCAATGGCAAATTTCTAGTAAGTCTCTTATATGACACACTTAGACTGAAACTTTACAATTTGTCTGAGATTCAAATTTAACTAGGACTCCTGCATTTCTGTTTGCTAAATCTGGCATATCTTTAACCTCAACTGTGAGCATAACAGTGTGAATCCTTGTAGTCAAGTGGGTATAGAAGCCAAGAGAAAGATGAAGCATTCCCGCCCGGTGTTCAAAATATGAACGAAGATACACTTACTGTGTCAGAATTTGGCTCTCCTCTTCCTTCAGTGTTCCTGTAAGGCAAGCAAGGGTCCAGTTGTCTGAGAAAGTTGGTGCTATTCAACAAAGCACTGTGTTTAACAGGTACTTGCCATGTCTTTTTGTTTGAAAATTCTTTGTGCTTAGCTTTTTAGATATCTCTTTATCTAGCAAGTTGTGTATATTTTCAGAAATCCACCAATCAGAGGATACCTGTCTCTGTCCCAAAATAAAATATGTTTCTAATTCTATTATGTCAGACATCCATTCCACAACAATACTTCCTCTGTTTATTAAAGGCATAGATCCTGATCTAATGTCACCTCCCCCTGGGCATTGTGCTCCTCCCACCCCCTTACATACTCATCAGCTCTCCACGGAGTGAGGAATGAGCATCTTTATGAAAGGATTTATTAGGTGAATGAAGTCAATTACACTAGAATATAAGTGTGCTCATCTTTTGTTATGAAAAAGTGGGTATGTGTATAAAAGCAGATTTGGAAGAATAACCTAAGAGCATATTGGCGAGGATTACTAATACTTATCACTAAGGATTTAAGGCAGACTTCTTTGTATTTATTTGGCTGTAATTTAACCTCTAGCGCCTTCTCTCTATTTTAAATTCTTCTGATCATTGCTCAACATGGTAAACCAGCCACATTCAAGCAGAGCTTTTCAAACCTTACACTGTGCTATAGTTACTCTACAGGTGTATAAAAAGGCAGATTTGGAGAGTCACCTTGAATACTGACTTGGTAAATCTAAGGAGGGTCTCTCTGAATCTCCATGTCCAATCTCTCTGGTCTCTATAGTATCCTAGGTGGTCTGTGTGCCTACCATACCTGGCTTACAGCTTTCGTGGACATCTTCTGCAAGGCTCAAATGCATGTTACATTCAGGAACATTTTCTCTTCGGATATTTATATAATTCCAGATCTAATTAAGATCCACTTCAATAGAGAGAGGAAAATGTTTGGGAGGAAAGCCTACCCCAGCTTGAATGGAAATGGACTCACCTTGTCTGCTTTGATCGCTGAGGTGGAGGAAGAAATGAGAGCACACATTCAAGATCTTTCCATCTCAGCTCATTCCTTCTGTTTCCTGGCCTTTTTGTTGTTGCTGTTCTCTAGTTTTGGTTACCATCATAATGGAAAGTCGAGAGCTCATGTCTGAGACACGGTTTATATAATACATGCTTTTCCATGTGTGTTTTTGTACACACAACTCTCCCTCCACCTATCTCTGCTGTTATGCCCTGGTGTAGGACAACTTCCTTCCTACCCATGGTCCTTGCAGGAGAGTCCTTGCTGGCATCCACAGCTGCTTTTGCCTGGTGTGATACGCTTTCCACAAGACAGTGGGATAAGCTGTTGAAAGTGTAAACTGGATCATGCTCTTCCCTCCTTTGAGCACTCCAGCGATTCTCTCTAGCACTGGGAACAAACCTTCACCCTGGTCTCTCTCTCTCTCTGAATCCTCAGAGATGCTGCCAACAGTTACTCTACAGTTGTTTCCTTCTGAACCTCGCAGATGGACTCTTTAGTGTGCTTTAGGGAGCATACCAGCCATCTTCCCAGATCACCCCATCCTCCTCCATCCTGTACCACAACCCCTTCTTTGCTTCCAAGCAACACTTGGTTGTATTTGGGAGAACATGTCCATCTCTATATCTCTGTGTTTGTTGTGGGTTCCAAGCTTGTCTCCTTTCTTGTAACACTTCTACTCAGGGAGAACATTGTCTTTCTAACATTCTCTACCCTCCCCCGAGTAGAATTCCTGAGGCGTGGTAAGTGCTTGGTGTCTTTATCTAGCAGCTAGATGGGCAGACTGGCCCTGGCTATAGTAGTACCCTAGAAGGTCAGAAAATTAAAATGACTGTTGCCCCCTGGTACTCTGCAGGATGCTAAGCCGGGCTTTGGCAGTAGAAGCTACACATTGCTATCTTCTGAGACCTCTGAGGAAGAGATGCCATGCACACACAGCCGCCTCAACTAAGGGCACCCTCACCTCATCATTCCTCCAAAGGGCCCCCTGAACAATAGAAAGAGGACTCTGAGCTGTTCTAAAAGCCACACCAGGCCTGAAAAACTTCAAGACAGCTCTGTGTGGAAAGGACCTTGGGACTGTCTCAGCTGTGGATCATCATTTGAATAAAAATCAGATGACTTAGGATCTGTCCAAAATGAAGGATGTTTTAATACTTTGTGTGTAAAAACACTGGTATTTTGCTTCTGTTTTATTAAACAGATTTTATTATTTTTCAGAATCTTGTCAGGGTAATCATTTTATGGGGAGATGAAATATTTAGCCCCGCACTGCAGGACTTCTTTCTCAGCAATTACCTTGTGGCACTTCCGCTGTAATTAGGTTTCCGCCTTGGATTTTTCCCTGGGTCTGGGTAATAAATGAAATATGACCAGAATTTAAATTTGTCAATTACAAGCAAGCACCATGGGTAAACACACAACAGAGCCATGAATTCCAAACCGCAGGCTGTTGCTGGGGGGGGGCGGATGCTCCGAAAATTAAAATGGAAATAAAACTACTGACTGCCAAGCAAAAAGCAGCCCTCAAAGAAAGCAGATCTCCCCTAACACTCCTGCATGAGCCTTCCAAACTGTGAGCTCTTGATTACAAATTCTCCTAGCTTGAAAATGACAATTCCAGGAGTGAGCAGTGAATTTGCATCAAAATAATCTGTGTTGGCTGTGCTTGTCTGCCTATGAATGCATTTCTTGAAACCAGGTCAGGCAGTTTGGAGGAGCCTTAGGACAGAGGGCCACAGCATCCTGCGTCCTGCCCCTGGCATGCTCTCTGAGATATTCTAGGAGATTTGGAGCTAGAACGTAAGGTCTCCTAACAGCTTTCCCTGACTTGACTTCAATCATCACTCCTGTGGGGACCTCTGCTGACCATTTCTTGTATAGGGGGATGCCTTGGAATTGGTACTGTTAGAGACCCACAATTATATTTCATTAAAACAGACACATATTCCACTGTTAGAGCCTCAGAGATTATACACAGTTTACACACAAGAACACTGAGGCTTGAAGAAGCTTAGGGCTGCTCTCAGGCTTACTCGGCTGGGCAGAAACTGTGCCTTTATGTTGTTTCTAAGATTACCAAGAGGTTTCCCTCAGAACCCATCTCCCCTACATCCCTTCAACATATCATCTGCATTACAGAGACCCCCCAAACACTGGCTGCAATATTTCCCACTCTTTCTCTCTGACTGGGCTAAGCTGGCTGTGGCCGAGGTCAGGTCTCATTTTCTGTTTTGCCAAGAGACTCAACCCCTTTATCCTCTTTGGGGATGCTTAAACCTTAGGTAATGTCAAACCCTCTATATACCCTAAATTTTCTTATATGTATTCCATGTCCTGTGTGGCTTGGGTCCTGGAACCCTGGCCGGGGCAGTCAGGGAATGGTGAAAGGACAGACTCATAGACACATGTTTATTAGGTAGTATGGAGAAGGGGGGGTGGCGTGACCGATCCCATGTCAAAATGCATACCCGCTCCCTACTTCATTTACTCACAGCTTCCTCTGCTTTCTGCATATGTACATGCCTACGATAAAGTTACTTGACAAATTAGGCGCAGTGAGAGATTAACAAAGATAACAACAAAATAAGACAAGCACAGTACAGTTTTGTATTGGCTTGTTTTCTGTTGCTGTGGTAAAATACCATGACCAAAAGTAACCTGGGAAGGAAATGGTTCCTTTGACTTGCACTTCCCCACTCCAGCCCATCACCAGAAGTCAGGGAAGGGATGCAGGCAGAAACATTTTGGCAGGAGCTGAAGTAGAAACCAAGGAGAAATTTACTAGCTAGCTTCTCCCCATGGCTTGGCCCATCTTACTTTTTTTTTTATCCAACCAAGGACCATCTGCCCAGGGTGGCATCAATCACATTGGGCTGAGCCCTCCAACATCAATTAAAGGAACTGGGACAGTTTTCAGGTGAGGTTCCCTATGCAGGCGATTCGAATTTGTGGCAAAGCCGACATTAAAACCAGTCATCACAGTATTACAATAAAAGTTATTTACAACTTCTGAACTACTTTATTTCTGGAATTTTGAAAGTATACATGTTGAATAATATTAAGGCAGTAGTAACACGTTTGATGACAAGTAACTGAATACATAAAAAGAGAAATTGCTGATAAGGAAGGACTCCTGAGTTTAATTCTGTCCCCGACCCAGAATCATCCAGGACCAGTGACTAAGAAACATGCCCCAGTTTCTACGTAAGGAAGCAAGTTTAGAGGGCAAAGGGGTTAAAACATTTCCAGTGCCTCAGTCCTTGCACCAAGGCCACATTTGGTGGATTTGGAATGCAGTGCTCAGAAAGATTTTTTTACGAAGAACCCAGAAGTTTCTAACACCCCAGCATGATGTGGATCTAGGTTTAAGTCCCAGCTCCATGCTGCACATTGGAACTGTACTTACCCCTCTCAGGCTTTGGCTTCTGCCTGTACAAAATGAGGGCCATTTAAGAATTTACTCAGTAGGGCCATAGTAAGGATTATACTTGCCTTTCTCTGCTAACATATGTTAATGTTCCCTTTTAAGAAAAACAATGGGGGGGAGGGGATTAAAAAACCGCATGGTTATCCAAGAAAGGAGTTAAGAGTGGGAATTTCTTTTCTGTTGGCCCTATTGTTTCTGTCACTTACAGACTTCTTTCCCTGTGGCTTATTCTGGCATGAAGAAAGAGGAAGCTGGCTCTCTGGAGGTCCCCAACAAGTTGACAGATGTCCCCTAAGGCAGCTTTCAACAGAGCACTATTCTTTATTATAATTATTATTCTTTGTGATTTACAGTCTGTCTCTAAGCCTCTGGGCACAGTCATGGAGCAGGACTGGAATTAATAAATCTGATCTGTTTCCTTCTTAATTCATGGCGCTGACAAAATTAAAAATGGAGGCGGGTAGGGAGACTAAGCAGACAGTGTCCCAAGCTCGATTTGAGGCGCAGGGATGTGTGACAGAGCACAGCCTGGCCAGAGCCGCAGCCACAGCAAGACAGACTGACTGCCTAACAGACCAAGGAAGCTTGAGGACCTCCCCAGAAAGCTACAAACCTTTCCAGTCCAAACCCATTTTATTTAAGGTAAATATGAAAGTTACTACTGAGACAGGATTTCAAAGAAAAAATATTGTTCCCCAAGTCACCAAATTCATTGTTAGGGTCTTAAACATGCCTTATGGGCCTAAGTGCTAAAAGGCTTGGTTGTCAGCAGTACTGGTAGATGGTAGACTCTTAGGAGATAGTGCATAATCAAAGAAATTTAGATCATTGGTGGGTGGTGTGGCCTTGAGAGGCAAGCTTAGGATCTGGTTCCTTTTCCAGCTGTCACGAAATGGACGGCTTCCTCCATCCTACAGTCTTACCCACAGTTACATATGGTGTTGCTACACGCCTGAAACAGTAAGGCCAAAGGACTGCGCACTGAACTTTCTGAAACTGAATCCAATAAGCATTTGTTTAAGTCATTCACTTTAAGCACTCGGCCATATTGCAACAATGCAATAGCAACAGCGAATATACAGATGCTCAGGCATTGTGCTGTCTCTCAAATTTTGCTTTTCTCTAAAGTCATGAGAGCCATGGAAAAACCTTCACGTCACACCCACCTTAAGAGTAGACATATTTTCCCCATAACAACATGCCCACTTTTTGCTCTTGGGAAATGGCTCCACGCACTGCTGAATTGAGAAAGGACAAACAGGAACGGTCCCTCGGTGGACTTTTTGTCACTATCCTAAGAACAGCAGGAGTCAAACTCTCCCCTTAGCAAGATGCCAACTAACATCACTGGCCGTTGGGCTATTTCCTTTTAGTCAATGCAGCAGATGCCCAGACGCCATGTGTTGTGAACCCCTAGGAGGTATTTCTCCACCAATACCAAGCCAAGCCCTCCTCTGGGCCACAAATACCTTCTTCACATCCCTAGCCTTGGGTACCATAGTCAATGTGTTATTTTTAAGGTTAAGTTTTTGATTAAAAGAACTAAAATTGTATACCACAAATAAATAAACCTTTGTGGAGATAGGTGTGTTTAACCTATTTGAACCATTATACAGTGCATATGTGTATCGAAATATCACATGGCACTCCATTAATATGTATAATTATGTGATAGCTGAAAATTAATAAAAAGAAATCTAAATATATTCAATGAACAGTTATATTTGATGTTAGGGAGATGAAATATAAAAAGAATGATGAATAAAATATTCAGAGGTGAACTAGAGATGCTACTTCAAATTTTAAAAAAGTAAAAAATAAGTCCCCAATATCAAATGTTCCCCCCCCCCAAATAACAGTCACCTTCAATCTCTGAGAAAACTGTCAATACTGTAAAGCACAGTTTTTTAGCCTCCCTCCCTCTTATTATTTGCTTAAGTATAAGATGATCCATGAGACAGGATTGATCCTTCAAATGTCCTTAATGTTTAAGAGGACAAGAAAAGTCTTGTTATCCCTTCCAGAGAGAACCCAACCATAATCTCTATTATGTAAACTCTTTCAAAGAAGCAGTCTGTTCAAAGCTGTTGCTAAGGCATTTGTTGCTATAGCAATGCTTGGCCCTAGAGGCAGCATACAGCCATCCTGACTCCAGCCTCTAAACACAACCACCATTATCTCCCTCACATCCTAGGGGAGGGCTCACTTTGCCAGAGCTATTCATTGAAATTAGCAGCTCCTATGGCAGCCATTTGAGTTTCTTGTGCTTGCTACCCTGTCCTGTCAAGGGCTTAAAGCTGTTGAAAAGCAGTCAGAACAATATATTAATGTTCTGAGGGTTGGGGTCAGCAATTCTGGATGCTTAGGGTATCTGAGGTAAACAATGTTCTTCTCCTCTGCAATCTTGGCTGATTGTAAACCAGGGCAAGGCAAAATTAGATTAGTGGTTTAGGGGTATAATCCTGTCCTGATGAAAACTGTGACAGCACCAGAGTCATTAAAACCCAGGTGGGACCAAACACAAATCTGAAACACAAATTCTGCAGTGCTCTCTGAATGTCACATGCAGCTGTGGGGTGTTCTAACTGTAGAAAGAGGCTCCACATGTTTAATATAGACAATTTTACTTGATTCTGGCAAAACAAAAACAAAAACAAAAAAAACCAACCAAACAAACAAACAAAAACAACCCAACATTTTACAAAGAGAAACAGAGGTTTAGAGAGATTCAGCAACTTGTTCAAAGTCCCTGCTTGGTTTCAAACTCCTGCTGTGGGTCTCAGGGCTGCCCCCTTGCTCGCTGAGTTGCCTTGAAGGACTGGAGTAGACATGTGTGGCGCCTCTGCTCAGCACACCGAGTGCCGGGACTTTTCAGTTGAAAGGCGCTGACCCTATGTATGTGCTATGTACATAGCATCACCTCAGCTGGCAGATGGCGAAGCTGAGGCCCACAGATGTGCTGTACCTACTGCCAGGTAACTGGCTGAACAGAGGGCTTGGGCTTACAGCCACCCTCCTCTATGCTACCTAGAAATCATTAACCCCAGTGCTCTTTTTTTGAAAAGTGAGGAAACAGACTAAGAAATTAAGTGTTTCTATCAGGGTCATTCTTGGGGTGGGGGTCTAGAGAATTTCTTCCCAGCTTTACAAGGAAGATAGATTGTGTGCGGTGTGTCAGTTACTTTCCTCACCTCTGTGACCAACTACTTGGCAGAAACAATTTAAATGAAAAATGGTTTGTTTTGGCTCATACTTTCAGATGATCCATGGTTGTTTGGCCCATGTCTTAGGGTTCCTATTGCTGTGATGAAACACAATGGCCCAAAGCATGTTGAGGAGGAAAGGGCTCATTTGGTTTATACGTCCATCATTGTAACCCATCACTGAAGGAAGTCAGGGCAGGAACTCAAAAAGGGCAGGAACCTGGAGGCAGGAGCTGATGTAGAGGCCATGGAAGGATGCTTGCTAACTGGTTTGCTCCTTATGGCTTCCTCAACCTCCTTTCTTACAGAACCCAGGACCATGAACCCAGGGCACTACCTGCAATGGTCTGGGCCCTCCCCATCAATCACCAATTAAGGAAATGCCCTAGAAACTTGCCTACAGCCCAATCTCATGGAGGCATTTTCTCAGTTGAGATTCTCTCCATCCAGATAACTCTACCTTTGTCATGTTGGCATAAAACCAGCCAGCACAGCCTATGTGTTTGGGCAGATGTCATTGTGGCCCAAGTGTGTGTGTGTGTGTGTGTGTGTGAAGGAGCCCAGGGATAAGAATCGACAAGGGTTTACTATTCATAAGTGACCCACTTCCTCCTTTGAGGCCTTACTTCCTGAAGCTTCCACAGACTCCACAAATAACACCCCCACCTAGGGAACAAACATTTAAAACATGAGCCTGTGGGTGACATCTTGCTAAACCACAGCAGAATCTTTAAGATGTTCTTGTTTGCAGATGACCCCTTTTCACTCAGACCAAGTCCCCAAGGTCACTGGAAAATTACTGCATTTGAAGACTCTGTGTTTAATGTTGGGATGGCAACTCAATGTTGAACGTTTCTATCTTCTTAACTTAAAAACCTCACATCCAGAGAAAGCCCTCCTGTAAGCGGAGCATCCAGGGATGGGCCCAGGGAAAGAATGACATTCCTGACTGTGATGGTTAGTCTTGATTGATAACTTGATTGGATTTTAGGATCACCATAGAAACAAACCTGAGATTTCCTAGATAAGGTTAACTGGGGTAGGCAGACCTGCCTTCTATGTGAGCAACACCATTCCATGAACTGCGGTCTTGGAGTGAGTAACAAGGAGACAAGGGCCTGGGCAACAGCATGAATTACTTTACTTTGTTTCCTAATTGGGGATCCAATGTGGCCAGCTGCCCCAAGTTTCCTCCACCATGATGACCCCACAACATGGACTGTACCCTTGAAATGTGAGCCTTTCTATCATTAAGTTGCTTTACCACAGAAGAAATAACAGATACACTGGTATTTAGTTGTGTTTGTTACTCTTGTTCCTTTCCTAGGAGTTGCCCCCCGGTGACTTCATGTCTTCTAAAGGTCTTGCTCCATCATTCAGAGCTTGTCAATTACTACTTGTTCAAGATTCTATTTTCTATTTTCTCCCCTTTACCTTCTAGGCTTTAGCCAGAGATACACTCTCATAACTCTGTTTTATCCATATTTGCCCACACTGTAGCAAGCTGTCACTGATAAATTACCCCGTTTGAATGTGCCCACTGTTTTCTGTTGAGACCAATGGTCTCATTCTCTCCCTTCCTCTCTGACTCATCACCACCCCCATTTCTTCCACAGTAGTCACCTCAACCCGTAATTGCTTCATTCATTATGTATTTACTGTCTTGCTGGAAAGTGAGCTGGGAGAGGAATGGGACTTTCCTCACTTCCTACCAAACACCCCCCCCCCCTTACAGTCAGGATGTCTATTTTTACAGCCTGGCTATAGCTGTCATGATGCCCTCTTCAGTGGAATTATCCAAAGACTCCTGTTTTAGGATGGAAGCAAAGGTTGTATTTCAGGTCTCTTTGTGACCTAAGTTCCTTTTCCCTTTCTTGGGTTTGTCTTGATGGTCCACCCCCTCTCCCACAACTCCCCTGCTCTCCCGTGGCTGACTGTCAGAATCATTTACATTGGGCATTTGTGTTTCCTTGTCTGTGGGATGGATAGCCTTGGGGGCTGTGGTCCACCAGACATCCAGTGGAGATTCCTTTCCAACCTGAGCATCTAAGGAACCAGAAGAGCACACACTTGCCTGGCATGTCCATCAGAGTCCTCCCGGATGTTTTGTCAAAGGGTATTTGGAAGGTGCCTTGTCTACCATTTATTTGGTGTTTGAAGGAGGACCAACACAGCAAACATCACCAGTGCTAGAGCCCCTGTTTGCTCTCAAGGACACTTGTATCACCACTTTGTTGGCTCAAACATCAAGTCTTTCACTTGCTAGAGAGAGAGGACAACAAGCCTGAGAGTTCAGGCTCTCGATGCCAGTGAACTTCAGTGCCAATTCTGGCTTCTCCTCTTACTAGATCTGGAATTTGGGGAACCCATTTAATTCTTCTCAACCTCAGTGTTTTCTTCTGCAAAGCAGGAGCCCAGACCCACTTCCTTGGGTTCTTGTGATTAAGATAAGGAAGCACTGAATGTACAGTAAGTTCAATAAGTGGTATCCAGTGATGTCACAGTAGGCCAGATTTCCCATTAGTCGGGTCTACCAGACACTTTAAACAATTCAGTATCTCTCTCTTTAAAAGTGCACATATGTAAATAGGTAAATATGTGGATGTCAGAGGACCCCTTGTAGGAGATGGTTCTTTCCTTTTGCCTCCTGGACCCTGGGTAGAATGTAGGTCATCAGGCATGGTGGCAAGTGCATTTGCCCACTGAAATATCTCACAGCCTTTGCAGCTTCTGGATCACTTAGCTGCACCTCTTCCTGTTTCCTTATTTACTTGTTTGGTACTGATGTTTAGATTGAGTTTTATTTTGGCACCAGTCCAACATTTACAGGCTTTTTGGGCGCAGGGTTGAACTCCTACAGGGTGCAGCTAAGGGGGACACATTTGTGTTGTCACATAGTTCCCATCTATTTTTACCTGGTCCTAGATGCTCTTGTAACCCCTCTCCCTCAGCCCAGGTCTGTGGTCTTTCACCCCGTCAGCTCCATGGCAAAGCTGGAGAGAAACCGTGCCAACTAGAAAAAAAGTGCAGGTTCACACTCACAAAAATGTGCTGGCAATTCCATTGGCCATTTGCTTAGTGTATGAATCTGAATGTACCAAGAGCCTTAGATTTCTCGTGTATGACTATAGTGTGACAATCATTTGGGTCCAGGTCTTGGAAGTTGAAGCTATTTCTATTATACTTCAGTTTTTTTGTTTGTTTGTTTGTTTTTACCTTTGGAGAGTTCCTAATGTACGTAGGATGAGCGAGTTTTGCTGCTAATAGCAGTGACTGGGTTCAGTGGTCACTGTCTTTAGGCACTGAACTGCTGAGGTTGCTAATTGCAGTTACAGGTGGTGACCTTAGTAGACCACAAGCCACTTCTTCCCCTGCTGTTGACCAGAAGTCTCACAGACACCATAAACAATTGATTAGTAGATATTCAGGTATGTCATATATGATGAGAAGTTGTCTGGAACCACGAGAGAACCTCTTTACTGAGGTGTGCAGCTTCCTGGAGTGATGAACTGTTCGTGTTGGGATAATGAGCATCACATGATGCTTCTTTCAGAAGACACTCAGCACACCTGAGCTCACAGCAGGAATGGGGCTGGGACACAGGGGGCTACAAAGGTACAGAAGCAGCAGATGTCCTCTGGCATTGGTGCCCTTCTCTCCATGGCAAAGGGTGCCATGTGTGGTGGGCAAACAATTCATGAAGGTTAACATGTAATAATAGATCTGCATATATTAACAGTGGTGGTTCCGAAAGCAGACAATAATCTTTGTATTTTATGAATTCATGGCATACTTAACCTTCTCTTCACTTCTTTTATATCCTCGAGCTATGCAGTTCTTCTATTTCCTGGCCACAGGAGTTTTTCAATTTGTAGTAAGTTTTAAAAGAAATCTGTGTACATTTAGGCTGTGCTACATACCCAAACCTATATTACTCCTGGGTCAACTCTACTGATGTGATCAGAAGCAGGGTCTTGAATTTTATTTCTTATCCTCCCTCCTTCCTTTATACTCCTCCCCCCCCCCCGCCTTCCTTCCTCCCTTCCCTCTTTCTTTCTGCAATGGCAGGGCTGAAGTTGGCATCAGATGGGCTGTTTGTGCAGGCAGAGCAGCATTTGGCTTCCTTTACAGCGCTCAGAAGGGAGCAATGATCCTGGCGGATGATTTTTTTTTTTTTTTTTTTTGAGATTTAGAACCGCTCGGTGCA
>CM053757.1:23425364-23451436 GCA_028658305.1 Pachyuromys duprasi
TTTATTTATTTATTTATTTATTTATTTATTCATTTGTTTGTTTATTTGTCTGCTTTATAGAAGACTTAGAAAGTCAAGGATCTTAGTGGAATCAATTTTAGGGATTTTCCAGAGAGGACTGCAAACTCTTTATCAAATTCTCATTGATTTCCTCCCCACAGGAATTGCCGATGACACAGGCAGAACTAAAAGGATTTTCTTTGTGCCTCCTCCCCACCCTTCTGAACCAATCCCTTTGAAACAAAAATGTAGAATAGTCCCCAAGGCCCTGAGGTTGCGCTCTGTAATTTTCTCACTTTTAAAAAGTCCCCCTCAAATTATTTCCTTCACTTAGGAGTTCGAAGGAGGCATTCTTGCAAGCATTTTGTAAACATTAACTCGCTTGTTCCTCCCTACGAACCTTTCAGCAGTGAATATAGTGACTGTTGTGTGTCGTACATGGAGAGGTTGAGGCACAGAGGACTAAGCAATTCACTGAAGGTGGTGCAGCCTATGGGCTGTGGGACTGGCTGGAAGGCGGGGGTCTGACTGTGGAGAACTGACTGCTTTGCCACCTGTGGCTCTGCAGCTGTGGAATTCAAGTCTGCAGGGCTGGGTGTTCTGGGAGCTAGTTTCTACTGGTAAACAGATCAGGAGGGCGAAAACCGCTCTCTAGACCCTGTAATTATCCCACTTGACTCCAGATTTTAAATCAGATTCATCAGTTCACACCTGTCTTCTCCTGGATGCCAGATGACCAGAAATTTGAAATGACGTGTTTTACTTTTCCCTAATCAGATTCCATCTCGACAAAAGAAACAGAAATCTTATTTTAGAGATAGACCCTGCTTGCAGATTCCCAGGCGCTAGAGTACAGCCAACATCTGGTTGAACTGGCAATTATATTTCAGGTGTTTAGGCAGGTTTCCATGACAGCAGGCCCTGATCATTTATGCTTGAGTCTTTTACTTTGAAATATGGCTTTAAGGGCTGTAATCATGGTGCATCAGGGAGTCTAATCTTTGTTTTAAATTTTGTTAACTTTTTTGTTAAAAATCTTAGAAATAAAAAGGCATTACATGCCAAAATTAACCAGAGCCAATGTTATACATCTCAAGAAATCAGTCTTTAATCTTTTAATTATTTAACTTTATTTAGATTATTATATTGTGGCATCATTTCCCCCTTTCCTTTCCTTCCTCTCAACCCTTTAATATAGCCTCTTGGACTCTAGTTTTTAAATACCACCTGCTCAATTTGTACAACGTTATTTGTAGGTATGTTTTCAGGGCTGACCATTTGGCATTATATAGCCAATCTGTGTGTTCTTCCTTAGGGAAGTCTGTTTGTCCTGCTGTCATCATTCCCTAATTGCCTATATATTTCTTCTAGGTTTTAGGCCTGGTGAGCACCAACCCCATCCATGTCCCTGTTAACATGTCTATTGTCCATGTTCAGCTCATGTTTAGGTAATCATGTTGGTGAAACATTCTAGGAGTCGTTTGTGACATTCCTAGGAGACAAAATGTCACAGCAGACTCCCTGAAGGGAATCCTAATTGTAGTAGCTAACATCTATGTGGTACTCACTCAAGTCAAAAATTGAGGATTTTTGTGGTATGAGTTTCACAGTGGCACTATGAGACTGAAACAAGACTAATGTATATTTCAGATAAAGAAACCGAAGTCAAGAGAGGGTAGGCAACGGTCTTAAAATCAGAGGGAATCACTGATGTGAAGTTAGAAATTGGCTGATTCTAGGTTATCTCCATGCATGGTCCTTGTTTGGAGTATCAGTCTTACAAAAGACCCCTGTGCCCGGGTTTTTTGGTTCTGTTGCTCTCCTTGTGGAGCTCCTGTCCCCTCCAGGTCTTTCTATCTCCTCCTTCTTTCATAAGATTCCCTGCACTCTGCCCAAAGTTTGGCTATGAGTCTCAGCATCTGCTTTGAAACCCTGCTGGGTAGAGTCTTTCAGAGGCCCTCTGTGGTAGGCTCCTGTCTTATTCCCTGTTTTCTCCCTCTTCCAATGTCTGTCCCATTTTCCTTTCTGAATGAAGATTGAGCATCTTACCCAGGGTCCTCTTTCTTGATTAGCTTCCTTAGTGTACAGGTTTTAGTATGATTATCCTATATTATATGTCTAATATCCTCTTATAGTGAGTATATACCATGTGTGTCTTTCTGCTTCTGAGATACCAACCCCTGCACAGATGTAGCCCATGGCAGCTCAGTGTCCAAAAGAGTTCCCCAGTAATAGGAACAGGGACCGTCTCTGACATGAACTCATGGGCTGGCTCTTTGATCACCTCCACTGGAGGGGGAAGCAGCATTACCAGGCCACAGAGGAAGACAATGCAGCCAGTCCTGATGAGGCCTGATAGACTAGGGTCAGATGGAAGGGGAGGAGGACCTCCCTATCATTGGGCTAGGGGAGGAGGATAGGAGAAGAGGGAGGAAGGGTAGAATTGGGAGGGGATGGGGG
Organism: Pachyuromys duprasi; assembly: GCA_028658305.1. Taxonomy (NCBI): domain Eukaryota; kingdom Metazoa; phylum Chordata; class Mammalia; order Rodentia; family Muridae; genus Pachyuromys; species Pachyuromys duprasi. The sequence continues at coordinate 23,427,825 of CM053757.1, forward strand.
GATGGGGCTACAGCTGGGTACAAAGTGAATAAACTGTAATTAATAAAAATGAAATAAAAATCAAAAAGAGAAATTAGCTGATAACCGGGATATGAATTATCTTTTCTAAATGGCCTCTCACATCACAGGGATGAGAGCTTAAGGCAAAGCTGTCTTCGGCAGGCAGAGAAATTCACTTCTTTCTGTATTTGTCCCAAGTCATGAGTGTGCTAAGTTATAAACAATAAAGGAGAGCGCAAGTTCTAATGTTTCATGGACTCACAGAGGTTCCCCATTGGGAGAGAAGGTGTCTTTTCAAAGAGATTAAGATGGACCAAAAGTGAAGGCATGAAGTTTGGTAAAAAGAACAAATAAATATTTATTTATCTAACCTGGAGGTAAGTCAGAGGCATTCTAAGCATCAAAGAGATGATATGCCTAGATGTGAGTCAAAATCAGACGATTTCAGGGAAGTGCAAGAAAAATAGTATGATTTCAATAGGAGGTGGCGGTGGAGCCTTCCCAAGAAGCTTCTGGATTAGGGTCCTCATGAGCTGTCTGCCACGGCCTTTCTCATTCCCCACACATGAGGAGCTACAGCCTGAGGGTGGGGTGGGCCCTTGACAAGGACATCACCCCGGAAAGTCAGAATGTCTGATGATGAGAGTGACAGCACCTGCTGTATTGCAAACCAAGTCTAATCCGCCTGTGGCTGCTCAGAAGCCATCTGAGGTCTCAAGGCAGGAAACAAAATGAGCTCTTCCTAAAGACACTTCTCAAGAAATAAGTTACTATCTCAGCGCAGGAGAGCTGATGCAGGGGCACGGAGGAGAGAATAGGAAATCATCACACTCAGCTTGGGGCATGCCTGCCTCCGTATCCACAGGCAACTAATTTATTCCTCTGCTGCAGAGGCAAACTGTTGACTGCTTTGAAATACTGTGTGTCTGTAGACCCGAAGAGTGCCATGTGGATTCAGATAAGTCTCAGTTCAACCCAGAGCTTTGTTCACCCATTGGCTGTGGGACTCGGGCCTCCAACTCTGGTTTTAATGTCTCTGAAATGACAGAGATTATATCCACTCATTTGAGGCCGTTAGGTGAGACCATTTAGAGAGCTGTTGTGCCATGCCTAGCACACGGAGTTTGATAAATGATGGCTGCTGCGGCACAGCATGGGATTATGCGTTAGGAATCTGAATTTTCATCTCCCTCTATTGCTGTAAGATACCATAAATAACTTTAGTTTTGAGATTGTTTTTCACCTGACGTCTTGGGATGAGAGAACTGTCTCGGTTTGGTTGGGCTGCCAGACAAGTGCCATGGGTGGGGTGGTCTAAACAAGAGAATCCCATTGGTCTCACCTCTGGGGGCTAGGAAGTCCAAAACAACATGCTGGTCGGGTTGGCTTCTGGTGAAGTTTGCAGATGGCTCACCTTCTGGCCTCATGTGATGGGGTGTCAGACCGTGGCTCCACTTTCACAAGCTCATTTCACCTTGACTAACTTCCTCATGCCTGGTAACATCAGGCAGAGATAGTGGGTTAGGGTTTTAATGAATACATGATGGACACAGGTTGGTCCATCGCAAGCATATGCTTCCTAATTTTTATTTTAGTATTTCATCCATACATATGCCACCATTCTTGGTCTTTTCCTTGTTTTTGGATATCCAGATTATTTTCTAGGTTTTTGTTGTTGAGATATATAGCACAGGCTGGCTTTGAACTCTTGTACCTCCTGTTTGGCCTTCTGAATGTTCGATTACAGGTGTGCACCACTGACAAGCTTCCAGAGGCTGTTTTAAAATGTTTCTAGCAACTCTAAAAGCATCACCTTCCAAAATGTTATGTTATCATTATTTTTTAATTTTTGTTAATTAAGTTATATAGAATTATTCTTTTGCTGTTTTTTTTTTCTATCTCTGACAACGAGCAAGAGTGAAATTTTCACATGCTACTTTACTTGGAAAAATATGTCCACCAATTAAAATATCATTTTTAGATTTAAGTGCTTCATGTAAACCTACCACCTCATTTTTTTTTTTTTTAGTTTTTGTTTCTTTCTCCTTTTCTCTAAATGGCAATGCTATCCCAAAAGGCAAGCCCTGGATGATACTGGCTTCCTAACAACAATCACTATTCATTAGAAAAAGTTTAAAGACTATTTTTACTTTTTAATTATGTGTTTGGGGGGGGGAATGGATGTGTGAGAACTAAAGAGGACCTTGTGGCCCCCAAAGCTGGTGTTACGGTGGCTATAAGTTGCCTGAGGTAGACTCTGCGAGTTGAACTTGGGCCCTCCATAAGAATAGTAAGTGTTCTTAACTGCAGAGTCACATCTTCAGACCCCACACTATTATTATTATATTTTTAATTTGAGGGTTTGTTTACTTTCCAGAGAAAACGATAACCCAGCAGAGGAGTTTTTTAAAACATGACCATCTGTCCACCTCCTGACTCGGTGGGTGAATGGTGTGTGTGAGAGCAGCCTCTCTTTCCCCTCTAGGAATCGTTACCCTGGTTCCTCTCAGGCCTCACTGTTTCAGGCTCTGCAATTCGTCTGCCTTGCTGCTCTCTCCTGCCACTGCTTCCCATCTCACAATGTTCTTCTCCCCTGTGGAATGGGATGAACTCACCAGAAGCAGGGTCTCAGCCAGAACTGAATATAGACATCCCCATTTCAGCTCCTCAGGAACCGAGTGATGACTGGCTCTCAGGGCTATACGCATTTAAAAACTGGAGATGTAAAGCTAAAAGGATGAGTCAGGAATGGCGGAGCTTCAGAGAGAAGCAGGACAGGCGATGGAGAAACAGAAATGAGATGAAGCTTCCATGGAGTGGGATTTAGGGAAATCCTATAAGCTCATTGTGACACCTGCCAGCTCTCACACTTCCTACCTTGTAGATTTATTGTGGGTAACAACTTCAGAAGCAAGAGTATGTTGGTTGGATTCATGCTCTGTGAACATTTCATCTCATCTGTTTTCTCTTTGTCTACACACACACACACACACAAACACACACACAAACACACACACACATACTTGTGCATAACACACACACTCTCCCTGAACAATATGGAGATTTGCCATTAACATTGCTCTGTATCCTAGAATCCTTCACTGTGAGCTTCCTAAGGATGAAGACATCCCTTTATGTCATCACAGTATAAGTTTAAAATTGATATGACTTTACAAAAAGAATCTGCTGCTAATATTCTACTTCTGTCAGCCGAGCAGTGACCTTTACAGCCACTTTCCTGGTGGTATCCATCCCAGAGTCAGGCTTTGCATTTCAGTAACCTATTTCCTAAGCTCCTTAAATGTGGATTGTCCCCATCTTTCTATCTCTTGGCATGAGTCACTTTCTGAAAGGAGAACCTGGGCTTACCTTCGCTCTGCCACAAACTGCTTGACCTCCTAGTCTCAGTTTTCTCGTCTGCTCAATGGGGCAGCAAAACAATAAATTGAGGCAAGACAGCAATGAGACAGACGAGAACAAGAATTAAGCGCACTGATAATTCAACAAAGTCATGTTGCCCTCATCCTCTGCCAAGGCACCTGAAACCTTTTTAGTGAGCAGTTACTTTTGATTCGTTAGCGATGGATACGTGGTAGGTGAGATGCGGCTAGCTTCCCTCTGCCGCTTATTGCTGTGTGGTCTCAAGGAAGTTGCTTGGCCTCTTTGTGACCTAATGTCCTTGGTTATGAAGGTGGGACTTTCAGCATCTTCTTCCTGGCGCTGAAGGAAATTACTCAAGGCAAGGTGCTGGTTGTGAGTGTGTGCGCCCAGTGCACACCACTTCCTCCTCACCTATTAGCAACTGTCCCCTCATCCCTGTTCATGCAGAATTGTCCAAAGAAAACTAGTTTATGGGCATTAACTCTAGGGGGGGGGGGCTGCAAATCCTTCCAGCAGGTGCACGTAATGGATACCGACGCCAAAAGCTGTTTAAAGACGAAACTGGAAAACCTCACCCTCCCTCTTCGTGTTTCTCTCTTACCAAGTGTATTTTGGAATAATCTCCTCTCTGTTGGTCAAACAGACTGTCATTGCGGGGTGTGGTGGGTTAGGCAGAGGTTTGGGGTGTGGGCTGTTACACTGCCGGGGTGGCTCTGATTCATTGTTGATTGAAATTTGAGTCTGGACTGTGTGACCTTGGGAGCATCATGGAAACTGCGGTGTGAGTGGCTATGCTGGGGAGTGGCACTGTCCCTCCTGGAACTTTTCACCAGTCTCCCCAGGGCCAGGCCTTGGTTCAATGTCACCTCCACAGGGAAGCCTTTCAAGGGACTCTGGATTATTTGCCTCTATTGGGGTTCATTTTCAGATCTTAACACGTGGAGGCATTCCCTGTCCACATGAGCCGCAAGTGAAACAGAAAAAAGGAAAGCGGGGACATGGAACGAGGTTACTGATTTGGTTGCTTAAAGTCTCGGTGCTCACGTAGCGTGAAGGAGGGGCATGAGGTATGACACTATCATGCCTTTGAGCTCTCACAGTATCTGGAATCAGGGCTTGAGCTTCAAGTCCCTGTCAAGCTGCATCATGTCCAAATGGTATGGATTAATGCTTTTCCTCTCTTGAGCATTAGTTTCTCAACTACAAAGAAAGCATATTAACCCCTTTCCCTGTGAGTACAGTGTGATGCCCACACTATGCTGCCCAGAGCAGGGCAGGGCAGGACAGGGGCATCTGGATGGATACCCCTGCAGCAAGGGAGACCTGACCATGTACCTTGGCTCTCACATGCAGGCTGGAGTACACCTTTCCTTCCTCAAGTCTCTGCTTGCTCATGGGCAAATCGCCTGCAGTAATGCTTCTGGTCCTTTGTAGCTTTAGGTTTCCACCAAAAGTGAGTGAAAAATATTTGATAAAACTTGTATGGAGCCTATGTAGGTATTTTTTCTTGTCATTATTAGCAACACAGGCTAACATTTTACAAAGTTAGGTGTTAGAGATTTTTGACATTAAATGGGAGGGTACACCCATTAAATGGCACCCAAATGCTATGCTATCTGATATTAGGGACTGGAACAGCCCTGCATTTGGTATCTGCAGGAATTTCTAGGACCAATCCCTACAGATACCACTGGTCTAGGTCTTGAATATTTCCAAAGACTGTTGAAAGAACCATTTAGAATATATACTATTTTACATAAATGTCATTAAGGTGTTTATTGTTGTTTAGAGCCTTATAAATTTAGACCTAGCTCACTCAAAAATAAAATGATTGTTGTGGTGTGTCGTGTTAAACACCCAAACTCATAAGAAAAAGAAAACATGTATTAAATCAATTCCACAAATGTCGTGGCCTCGTCAGCGGTCTGTACCCAGCGCAAGATATGAAACGGTAAATGATTTTTTTGGCCGTGAGTGAGAATACTGTTGTGAGGATGCACCTTAGAGCAGTGATTCTCAACCTTAATAATGGTGTGACCCCTTAATACAGTCCCTCCTGTTTTGGTGACCTCCAACCACAAAATCATATTCATTGCTACTTCACAACTGTAATTTTGCTAGTTATCAATCATAATGTAAATGTGTCTGGAGACAGAGATTTGCCAACAGGGTTGAGACCTACACTGTTCTGGAGGCTTTCTTTCCATCCACCCTTTGCTCAGAGCTATATAGACTCTTCAGGTATTTGAGCTCCACCATTGTCCTTCTGGAAACAAAGCTGGCAGCTGCTCAGCTCTCTTATCCTGAGCTGTGCATGCCCTATGACCTGGCTCAGAGTGTTGCCTGATTCATTTATGGGACAGTGGTAAATAGATGGCTGTGGCTTAGGGTGGTAGGCTGGAAGTGACCTTCTGTGACTCCAGGTCACGGGTTTGCTCGCAAGAACCCAGACACACAAGTGGCCACTGACAATATGCGTCCCAACATCACATATGAGGCATATTTTGCTCAGAAACATGCCCTGTTAGTTGTTGAAACCTTTTTTGCATTCCCTGAAACAAATGGCACTATGGTGTATTTTCTCTTGAGGAGCAGTAAATAAAAGTCTTTTTATGTTGACAATGATAATATTATATTCTACAATTGATTTGCATTTTTCTATTCTGTGGATTTTTCTGCTCGGTATAAATCCCCAGGCTGAAATGCACTGGGCCTCACTCAGGGATCAGCAATGGACAGCTATTCATACAGATTCTGCCTGCAAGGATGTGGCTGCACCCAGATGGGAAGAGGTGAGGCACAGTACTGAGGAATGTGCGTACAGGTTTGGTCAGGTGCACATGGAGCCTTCAAGGATTCCAGGGGGAGCTCGTCTGAGCTACACTGCCCACTCCCAGTCCCGCCAGCTGGGTCCTCAGGAAAGCAAGCAAGAACACAAACACCTTTTGGGGGTTTGTAGAGGAACTGAGGCCTCACACTTGCTGTGGGCCTTTCTGAGCACAGGATCCTCTGTCTTGCATCAGCCCACCTAGCAGCTGCTGATAAAAACACAGCACAATTGAGCCAGAGTTCATGCTAACCTGTGGCCACCCACCGAGCACTTGCTCTGTGTGCTAAGCATTATTTCATTAAACCCTCACCACAATTCTGCAAGGTAGGTGTTGCTGTTTTCCCCATTTTACAGAGGAGGGGACCAAGGCCTAGCATTCTGCTTCGGATATCTTGTAGCATAAGAATTCAAACTCCAGGCAGGCCTGGATGTAGTTATGGGTGACAGAAGAAAATATTTGGGAAGCCACCGGTAGTGATCACAAAATTATTCCTATACCTTGCCTGGAGCTAGCAGGATGAAAATACAGAGAATGAATGAGCTCATGACTCTGATGGGGGCTGGGTTTCTGTGGGTTGCATTATTTAGCATGAGTGAGGCTCTGTAACATCTTTGTATTTAGAACAAGGATATGTGCCCTCTCCTCTTCCTGTGGAGCATCATTGGAGAAGAAGATGGAGAATAATGAACAGGTACAGCGAGACACCTTGGACTTAGCTGAAGAATTTGGTGGTAACCTTACCCCCAAACCCTTAAAAAAATAGAGCAGACATGGCCATTTCATCTCTGGGTGAAAGCTCTGAGGCCTGATGGTGTTTGTGTCAGTAGGTCAGGGTAAATGAAACCGCCTTCTGGATACCCAGCTTTAAGTGGAAGTTTCCATGGATCAGTAAAGTCACAAAATGCTTGCCTATTGAGTTTCAAGTCCTTTTATCTTTTTTTTTTCAAGCCTAACTAAGATTCACTCAATAGGTGGAGTAGATGGAAGGGGGTTGGGACATGATTTTTATTCTTTTTGTTTTGTTTTCCACCACCAGCACCCCACCTTTTTTTGTTTTTAATCTTAGCCTGGTAAACACTTTCATATCGACTTTTTTAAGTACAGCATTTGTGAGTGTAATTGCCCCTCTTACTTTCAAGATAATCGACTCCTATTTTACCTTTTCCATTTCCTCCAGGAAAGTCAAGATGTTTTTCTTCAGAGCTTTGCTTCTCCGTGGGCGATTTTCCAAGGTGGGTACTTCATTAGTCAACATATGAGTGTGGCCATGACATTCAGCATGGATGAATGGCACTAGCCACTACCTACAGACAAACTCCATCAGCACACCTTACAGAATGTGTGGCTTCACTATGCTCTCACTTGAAACACCCAGAGAATGTCCACACGTGCCCTGGAGCCGTGGCGTGGCTGGTGGGAGGGGGAGGCTGGATTTCTGTGTAGAATAATATCGTCCACATGACAGTGCAGGGTGGTCTTTGGGGAAACCAGGGGGTCTTAGGCTGCCGTGTCTTAAACATGATCTCTAGCACTGGGCAGAGGAGAGCTAATCTTAGGTGGTATTAGGACTTTACATGGCATCCTAGCGATATTACAAACTCTCTCTAGTTCTCAGTCCTTCTGATCATATGGAGGACAAAAATCTCAGTTTTGTGAACTTATATCTGTAATAATAATAATAATAATAATAATAATAATAATAATAATAAAGGCAAGTGAGACCTTGGCCTTGAGTATTTTGAATTAATAGTTTCTGATTTAGAGGTATCAAGCTTTAATTGCTTTGTAAACATGTCTCACACACACACACACACACCTAATAGTATTACTTTATAGCGGATTTAAAGGTAGGGTGAAATTTCATTTTAAAATGAATTGACATATTTCCCGACTCAATAGAGTCTCTGGCTGTGGCAGAATGCACCGTGCTCGTCTAAGATTTGATGCAATGGTTAAGACAGAGGGCGAGGTTCGCTATGCTCCGATCGCCACAGAAAGCCACACTGAATCAGGACCTTGGGCACTGAGAGTAGACTACCATCATCTTCCCCTGTCCTTCTTCCTCGTGTGCTCTGGCCTCCTGGGTCTTCTCCTCTTACAGTGAGTCTTAGGAATGGTTGGGAGAAAGACAGGTAGCCTCCGTTTTAAGCTGGGTCGGTGATATGGCTAATAAATTGTGCCTGCAAGGTCCAGGTTCCTCACCTCCAGGCCAAGTGACTCTTGTTTTCTTATTTCTTGGGTTTAGGCCTCCGGAAGATGGAATCCAGTTTACCTCTGCAGCTTGCTGAAGACCCGTGCTCCAGAGTCCAGGAACGGATGGAGCAGGTGCAGGTGGGCGGGTGGACAACAGCAGCCAGAGCGCGAAGATAAAGTCACGTGTGAGTTCTGGGCTACAGCCTCTCCTCCTCTCAGGCTGCAAATCTTTGGCAATCGGAGGCAGGCTCCAAATTAAGCTTAATTAAAATTCACTCTTAATTAGGGCCATTACTTAAAATCAACTCTATGTAATAAAGCTGTGTAATCATAATTAAGCCCCGGGAATGGAATTAGGAAGCACAGAATGTGAAAACCAAACACAGGGGCCCGGTGTCGGTGCAGGAAGCAACAAGCTCTTCTTCTTCAATTAACAGGATTTTTGAGTAAACAAGGATCAGCCAGTCATGGTAGCCTTGGGGATGGTGGGCACATCAGAAAGAGGACTTGAAGAAAGTAGACCTCAGGGGCAGTGGGCTCAGGTAGCGTGATGGGTGAGAGAAAGGGTCCCTCCAAGGAGCAGGGCCAAGTTCTCACTCCATGAGTGATGCTCACAGGCCTGACTGAGGACTCTGTTTCCACAGCTGTGAGTTCAGGGGTGAAGGCAACATTTCCCAAACTGCCTTTAACTCGGCATCCCTGCTTTCTATGGAGCTCTTGCTACTGGAGCTTAGATCAGCACAGCCAAGATTAGTGCTATCCACCTGTCTCCGGGTTGCTGGTGTTACAGCCACAGTGCTTGATCTTTAAAGTATGAAAGGGAGAAAAGTGAAGTAACAGCTGGTGGCAGTCTCCTGCTTTGCCATCATTAACAAGCCACCAAAGAGCTGGAACATAATTTGGGAATGAAAGGGTCAGTTTTGGAATAAAAGGGTCAGTTTTGCAAATTCTATGTACCAAATGCTGGCAGTGATCTAGGGTGGGGTTTCCTTCTTAATTTCTTGAGCTACAGTGTGAAAGTTAGAATAGGTAATGCGTTCAGGTTGTTCTTGTAAATATAAAGCACCTCTACAGCATAATGTCTACGATAGTGCCTTATGTAGTTTTAATAAATGTATGCTGTTTTAAACACTATTGTTTATACGCACAAGACTGCTATTGGCCATAGTGGTCATATTAAGTAGACATTGTTTTCTCCAATTTACACATAAATAACTGTGGACTCAAAGAGGCTCAGAAACTCACATAAGAAGCAAGTTCATAGAAAGAGCCATACATGTGATGGCTATTATAAAGATAGAATCTGCCCAGTCTTGTCTGTTGATCGAAATCAGTGACACCCAGTGGAGAACATGTGCCTAGAAGCACATGCCTCCAAATGGATGCTGCTCTCCCACGCCAGACCCAACCCCATGTGTCTAGTTCTGCCAGAGATAAAGACAGTGCTTATTCTAGAGTTGTGAGTTGGAGCGGGAGTGTGAAGCACAGAATGCTCCTTCTCTCAGCTTCCTGACCATTTCATTTTCTTTGCTTCAGGTTCTTGGGGTTAATTCTCAGAAACAGTAAGGCAATGGAAACAGCCATAGCCTTCATTACCTGCTTCCCTTTAAGGCCCTGATGGCTCCAGGAATGCCTCCTTCTGTGTGCAGGTACCGACATCATGCCTGGTACTAAGTTAAGCACATCATAGTGTTTCTTTTATTCTGCATCCAAGCTTCTAAAGTCATCCTAGTTTTGCAGATGGGGAGATTAAAGCAGGGAGAGGCAAAGCTTAGTCAGCTCATTGGCCACAGAGAAATATGTCATTTGACCCCAGTCGGGTGTTCAATTCACTCCAAGAGACAGTATACTCTTCCAGAGATGCAGGCTGGACTGGAGCCTCCCAGACAGTTTCTACCAGTGGCAGCATCAACACCAAGACTACACCTTTGGCACAGCCAACCCCTCATATCCTCAGGTCCACACAGCAGAGGTGTGTGTGTGTGTGTGTGTGTGTGTGTGTGTGTACTCGAGTGCACGTGCTGGGATGTCCCATGATGCTTGTGGGCCTCAGGACTCACTGAGCTCAGTTCTTGTGTTTGGCCATTAAGACAGAGCCAGGTAGAAATTCACCTGGGGTCTGGCCTTCATGAAGCCATCCAACTCTGACCTTTAATATCATTACATGAGTGATACACATGCTAACGGTGTCTGGATGAATTATATCCAAAGTGTTAAATACTAAGGTCTTGAACCTTTCAGTTTTGGCAAGGCTGTGTTAGTATTTCCTCACTTGTTTGTGAGCAGGAACCATAGCTGGAAAGAAAGCAGGACACAGGCTAAGCTGTGAAGACCTGAGGCCCAAGCTAGCAGTCACCATTGTTCGGCTCTGGCTGGGGCCTTTCTGTTCTGCTGCCTAGAGAGGCCATCTTGACTAGAGGCCTGAAGGGCAGGGGTACTCTGGTAAGGAAAGTTCACGGTTAGCACCAAGTACCACTAGAAATCAGCCACAAGCCTCTTGCTCTTGAAAGAAGGAAGAATGTGGCAGGCAAGAGAGCTAGAGGTCAATGTAAGCTTCCCAGGTTCCAGTCCCCTACTGGGAGGTGCCTCCCCTCCCATCATCTCACCAAGCCTCCCATGTGGTGGTCTTAACCTTCATGAATCCATCATGGAGAGAAAACAATGTAAAGTGACCTAGTGACCACACTAGGGAGGTGAGAACTCCCTGAGGCGTGTGGCTGGCTTGCAGGTGCTTACAGACTGCCTCCCCCAACAGTGTGCTCCTGACCAGAGGAAGCAGCAGCCTCTTTCCGAGCATGACCCCTCCGTCCTTCAAGATCATTTGCCTCTATTTACACTAAATAGAGCCAGCTCCACGTTTGAGTGCCTGTATTTTGGGCAAGGCAAGCTGGAGGTCCCCACAGCCGGTCCAAGCAGGCGTTGCCTGTCCTGGAGATGGTCATGTGGAAGGCTGTCCCAAGCCCGCTCCTCCGACAAAGTTTAGCAAACAGCTTATCTCCCTCAAAACACGTGAGGTAATGTTTATGTAAGATCACTCTGTGCCCTTCACTGGGCTGTGGGGTGTTGGCATGACCGAACAATGGTGGTGGTGTCTGTGCTATCCTGCCCCTCACCCCCCCCAAAACATCCCTCGGTAGGATGGGAAACCACCATCTAGCTTTTCCCCCAGCAGGTCTAGAGAAAGCCACGCTCTATAAACGTGTCCAGTGCCCCTAAGTCTCCATGGGTCAAGACATACTTGTGTATGGAATGGGCATGGTTTTCTTCAGGAGGAAACTGAGGCAGAGAACAGCAGAGCATTTTTTTTTCCTGAAGTTGCAACGTCAGTTGGTGGCCTGGATGGGAAGCCAGGTCTGACCTCTCAAGTCTCCTCTGAACTGTTCTGTGCTAAATATTCATTTAAAGAAGTTGAAGTGTTTAGTAAGGATGGCTAGATGGACAGTTGAATGGATGGACAGGAAAAGGATAGCGGGTCTGGTGTGGTGGGGTGTGCCTATATCCACAAAACTTAGGAACCCAAGGCGGAAGAATTGTGAGATTCAGTCCAGTGTGGGTTACATATAAAGATTCTGTTTCAAACAAATAAATGGGGAAGTAGTATGGGGAAGACAGAGAGAGAGATGAAGGTGGAAAAAGAGGAGGGTAGAAGGGAGGAGAGGCAAGAAGGGTGGAAAAGAGAGGAGAGACTAGATATGACAGAGAAGGAAATATGTAAGTATATTTAATTCTGGAAGAACACATTGAAAACTGCAGAATGAGAATGGGGAGGCTGGTTGTGTCTGTGTGTGCATGTACACGTGTGTTCTTGTATATGTGTTGTATGTCTGTAATCAGAAGAAAGATGATCACACACACATTACTCTTTATTTCTTGCTTCTCTGTCCCCTCTGAACTGCTGCGATTCTGTGGGTGTGAGCATATTTTCAATGTTCCTCTCTCCTTTCTTGCCTTCTATCCCTGCACATCCTTCACAAGGATGAGAGGCACACAGTAGAGAGGTTGAGGGAGATGTTCTGAGAAAGCCACAGCCATTTCCTCACCTCTGGTGCTCTCAGATACCTGGGTAGGGAACACGCCCTGCTAGCAACAGCAGCGGAGTCTGCATGGAGCCCAGATTGTGATGTCTGAGAACCATACAGGGGCTGCCCCAGTGACTTCTCTCCAGAACTGGTGACCACAGACTCCCTTGGCATGAACCCAGAGTGGAGATGTTTTCTTTCCTGCTGTTTGTGACTATGACAGATTTTAAACAACCTACATGCTTAACAGCTTGGGAGTATTAAAACGAGCTTCGGTTCAGTTCATGATGGAGTAAGGTACATTAAGAACAAATCACAAATCCTACCTTTCCACAGCAACATTATGATAAAACAGCCAAGCAAACCCTGCAGTCAGCGTTCCTCAGGATGGAGTGTAGAGAAGTTGGGCCAGCATATGACAAAGTGTTAGTTCTTAAGGCTACAAGGCTAGCATTATTTTTCAATGTTTTCCCCCCATTTTCAAAGTACCAAAAGTGTCGTTTTTATTGTAAACACTTTATAAATGATGATCTCTTCAATCAAGAGCAACAATATAAGTCTGTGTAGGAGAATAAGAGCAAAGTGATGTATTTGGATGATAAATTTATTTTTATGTATTAATTCATTTTCTTTTTAGAGACATCGTATTAGTATGTAGCTCAGGCTGGCCTTGAACTTACTATATAGCCCAGGCTGGTCTTCTGCCTCAGTCTTTGGAATGATGGAATTACAAGCTTTTGTTGCCATGCTCAGCTCCCACACATACACCTTGACTTTACAGTTTCCTAATTTTAAGCACTTTTTGTGTTTAGTTTTATACGGGGGCATTTAGATTTAACATGCTTTTAAAAATATGGTTGAAGAGGAAAAGCGATCCGTTGCTAAGCAGCCAACATTTCAGGCTCCCCTTGACCCATTCCTGGTAATTGGTTGGGAGAGCATTTCATGAATGTCTTTTTTTTTAATTCTTTTTTTCAAAATGCTTTTTATAATTTTTAATTTTATTTTCATTCATTACTGTTTATTCACTTTGTATCCCAGCTGTAGCCTCCTCCCCCATTCCCTACCAATCTCACTCTCTCTCGCTCTTCTTCTCCTATGGCCCCTCTCCTAGTCCAATGTTAGGGGAGCTGGACCTCCCCTTCCATCTGACCCTAGTCTATCAGGTCTCATCAGGATTGGCTTCTTTGTCTTCCTCTATAGACTGGTAAGGCGGCTCCCTCCATCAGGTGTAGGTGATCAAAGAGCCATCCCATGGGTTCATGTCAGAGACGATCCCTGTTCCTATTATTGGGGAACCCTCTTGGACACTGAGCTGTCATGGGTTACTTCTGTGCAGGGGTTCTAAGTTATCTCCATGCATGGTCCTTGTTTGGAATATCAGTCTCAGAAAATACCCCTGTGCCCAGAGTTTTTGGTTCTGTGCTCAACCATGTTCATAGCAGCTTTATTTGTAATAGCCAGAAGCTGGAAACAACTCAGATGTCCCTCAGTTGAGGAATGGATGCAGCAATCGTGGTGCATTTACACAATTGAATACTACTCAGCAATTAAAAACAAAGAAATCATGAAATTTGCAGGCAAATGGTGGGATCTAAAAATGATCATCCTGAGTGAGGTATCCCAGAGACAGAAAGACACACATGGTATATACTCACTTATAAGTGAATATTAGACATATAATATAGGATAATCATACTAAAATCTCTACACCTAATGAAGCTAATCAAGAAGGAGGACCCTGGTAAGATGCTCAATCTTCATTCAGAAAGGCAAATGAGATGGCCATCAGAAGAGGGAGAAAACTGGGAACAGGACAGGAGTCTATCACAGAGGACCTCTGAAAGACTCTACCCAGCAGGGTATCAAAACATATGCTGAGATTCATAGCCAAACTTTTTGCAGAGTGCAGGGAATCTTATGAAAGAAGGAGGAGATAGAAAGACCTGGAGGGAACAGGAGCTCCACAAGGAGAGCAACAGAATCATGAATGTCTTAAATGTATGGTTCAGCTGGCCCTGGGAAGTTGTGTTGGGGATGAGAAACACTAAGGCAGAAACAGAGCCAGTCCATGAGTGGGATCAGTCATGGTCTAGTGGGAAAAAAGGCCCCTTCATCGTACAAGTGACAGGTGCCACCCTACAGTCTCTCAAAAGTAATAATAGCAATGTCTGTGGCTTCAGAGTCACCCCGTCTACAGAGAGGCTCCCTTCAATTCTTGCTCCCCCCACCCAGCTTTCTTTTCTGTGGATGTAAGCTATCTCATCCTGTCATGGTGAAGGTTGAATGATGCCTACGTGCAAAGGGTGGAGCAAGTCCATCCTCAGTGTGAGTCATGTGATCAGTGTCATGTTGAAGGGGTGTACGCCCAACCCTCAGAAGCCAGGGCCCAGATGCGCAGAGCTGGTATTTGGTTCATTGTAGAGCTGGTGGTTCTGTTCCCAGAAGGCGCCTTATCTACCTTCTCTGCCTAACTGAAAACTGTGCTCTAAACCTCACCATATGGCCCTGCAGAAAGAACAGACAACATTTCATTCAAAGATCAAAGGATAAATTAATCCGCTTCACAAAAACACGAGAGGAAGGCAAACCTCTTTGTATTCGGGATGTTGTGATTTTGTCCATACCGCTGCCATGTCTGTTGCTACAGGAGAGTCTGTGGTAGTGACACAGCCTCCTGTGGCTTGACTTTTCACTATGGGTGTAACAGAGGAGGCTTTGCAGAAGGTCATGACTGGAGAGCAGAGGAAGAGTCAGAAAGGGGCTGTGCACAGGGAAAAGCCTCAGAGACCTGCTATCAAAGCAAAGATACTCAGAGTGTGCTGGGAAGTCAAGAAAACCATCCAGAGAAATGAAAACAGAGAGGAAAATCTACTTATAGGTGTCCACATCACCCCGTATCGATATTAATGATTTGTGTCTGTCCTTTGGGTCATTGGCATTTTAGAGGTCTGCCTCAATTCACTTACAAGGCATCCTGTCCCACCTCATCCTGTCTTACGCTGGACATCGGAGTGAAAGAGAAGGGCACAGGGATCGTTCTTGAATAAGGAAGCCACGCAGGAGAATGGAGCAGGGGTCAAGACTGTGTGCTTCAGAAAGATGGGAGGCAAGGCAGTGCCTGACGAGGCCAGAACAGATTTAAATGCTGGCCAGAGGAGCAGCACCTGGGGCTGGGTCTTCTAGGACCCTGTGAACTGTGGCCCAGTAGATCCGAGAGAGATGCTTTCAGCTGCTTTAGGAATAGGGCAGTGATGCACAGAGAACCTCAACTCTACTTGGATCACAGGTGAGTTTCGGGAGTCCTGAGGCAGAAAGGTTACTGTGCATTGAGATGGCCCCAACGAGGTCATAAGTTATAGGCTAAGGGGCCTACTGCAGTAACAAGGGGCAGACAAAGGCCCTAGGTGCTCACACACATGCAGCTGCAGGCTTCCTGTATACTTAGGAGCAGAGATTAAAGGAGTCATTTGGAATTGCAGGCCCCTCATTCTTGATCCTATGCCTTCAGTTGGGAGAGGAGAAATTACATTAGTCTATATTTTCTTTTATCAAATGAGTTCAGAGAACCACACTGGATCCTAAGGAGACTCGTCCATTCATTCGTTCATTTTCTTTCATTCAGAACAGGTCTGTGTGCCCCTTTCTGAGCAGTGGCGCTAAAATCTCTTTGGGAGCTGCACAGATTATCAAGACCTTTCTCTAATTTCAGGAATCCTACAGCCAGGAGGAGGAAGGGGTGAGTACTGATTCCACAGTGTTAACTGCGGGCTGGTCACTACACCTCCTTCCAGCACTTGGTAGACTTAGTATTCTCTCGGGGAATGCTGGCTCTTACTCACGATCAACCATCTCTACATGGCTGCCTTCTATCACAGCCTAAAACTCAGTTCCTAGCACCCCTTTTTCTCGCTGCCAACGAGCCCTTCTGAGTGCTCACAATTGCTTAGCATGTGCTGTCTTCTAGTCCCATACTCCCTAGTCTGGGCTACCTGTACGCTAACCTCAGACTGATGTTACTTCCTTGGGAAGGCTCTCTCAATCTGACTAAATCTTTGGTAGCCTCACACTCCCTAATGCCCCTCATAGCTCTTATCCCAGCCATCATAATTTTGCATTTACTTATACAGTTGGCCATAATGATGTTCATATTATCATTTTAAATAATCAAATTATTGTTGTATAATTTCTGTATAAGAAAAGGTCCTCTTCCTATGAGTACTAGCAAATCTTTACAAAGCTTATATCTTGGGTAACCATCACCATAATCAAATGTGGAGCATTACATCTCTCCAGAAGCTCAGTGCCCTTCCCAGTCATTCATGTGGTGCACATGAGAGTCCAGTCCTTCAGATTGCTGACAACACTGTCTCATTGGCTCCTGAGAGTTGCCCCTGGTTGCTCAGGCAGCCTTCAGCTTCTTCGGGCAGGAGATACATTTCCCGTAGCTCACCTGGGTGGCTTTTGGAAGCGATGTGACTCCCCTCCACTCATGTGACTGCTCTGTTCCCATGCTCAGCAGTTGTGCCAACATAGAAATCTTGCTCTCCCATCCCTTGCCAGAGAAGCCTGCTCACATTGGACTCCCTTCAGAATCACGGATGCTTCCCAGAGATACACAGAACTTCTGGACCAGCCTTGGCAAAGAAGCTGTATGGCCGGTGATGGCAGGCAAATCCTTCCAGCCCTGGGAACTTGGTCTCTCTTGTCTGTGGAAAGGAGACAATGCTGTCCTCACAGGGTCATAAAGCAAACCCACATATGTGAGGCCCTGTGTTCTTTGTCCCTTTCTCTCTCTCTGAACCTTCAGTTCCTTTCTCTGTCAGGAAATGACCAAACTACAATTCTCCCAGGTTTCTTCCCTCTTAGACTTTGCTTGGACTGGAAATGGCCCTATAGTTTTTCAGCACAGGAAAAATTGGAACAAGAGAATGGCCAGTTTCTCTGACAATTCTTTTCCTGAATAAAAGAATTATCCACTCCGGCTTCTAGAACAGGCCTGTGGTTTTTGGATCACTGGGCTGGCATTTTGAAGTCCATTAGGGAACGTAATAGAGCTCCCAATTTCCACATGTGGCCACTGGTGCTCTGAAGCATGTCCTTTGCTGGGAACTAACCCTTGATGGGGAGAAATGAGTCACAGGGTAACCGAGGGGTGGGGATAGCGTTCCATTTGCAAGCCAGTAGTTCAGCTAAAACCACCTCCAGGTAGGCCCTATCTCTGCCACTTAGCAACAGAGGACTCATCAGGGCCTACTATGTGTCAAGTGCTTAATGTATTATCACTGTCAGCTTATAGAGGTGGTGGCCCTTATTAAGAAATGAGTTTCTTCCACATGGCTTATCATGTGCTTTGATGGGCTCTGGGTAGGGAGAAGGGACACAGTGTGTGATTCTGTGTGGCCAGGAGCAGGGGGGCAGGGGGTGGTGGAGAGGAACTATGGCTTCTGCTTGAAATATGAGAATGCCAAGATGCCAGGAACTTACCACTATGTTTACTTCTCCAGACCTTGTGACCGGACAGGTGGCAGTTCGAATTGGTTCCTAGACCCTTGGATTCCCAGATCAGAGGTTTTCACTGCAAGCACACTCAAGGACAGAATCCAGCAACAAAGCTACTTGCAAATCATTATCTCCACTGCTCAGGGTTCCCAGTAGGAGAACTGGTCTCTGGAAGCAGCCAGTGGAAGCCATGTCTTCTTCACTGAGCCCTACAAATAGAACAACGTGTGTTCCTTTTTGTTCTGCAGTTGCCCAATGTTTAAACTCGGTGACGTTCACTAATTGAGAGCTGCTGTCCTTACAACTCACAGACAATGGTACCCAGCTGCTTTCTTCTCCACAATCCCAAAATTGCCTGTTTCAGCACCCTCAGCGTCTGGGTCAGCCTGAGAATGGGCTGTGGCTCAGGGCCCATTTTGCACTGGCATCCAAAAGCCCGGTAGACCTCTGTGGATTGTGACTCCTCTCTGCAGTCTGAACAGAAGAGCCCCTTCTGCCTCGGCCGTGTTTAGACCGCAGCTTTCCAACGTCAGGACAATAGTGTTGGCAGTGACTTGGAGAAGATGACATGCAAATCAAATGACAACAAAGGAGAATCAAGAATGGAGGAAAGCAGACAGGAGAAAGGTGTGGAAGCGGCAGTGAACTCATAGGGAGGCAGGGCATGGTGGTGGGTAAAGCTCAAGGGGTTCATGTCAGTCTGGCACCTCATGAGTGTGTGATTTGGGACACTGAGGTTCAGTTTTTCTATTTGTAAAAATGAGGACACTACTCGCTCTTCTATCAGAATTTAGTTAGTTGGTTTGGTTGGTTCTCCAAGGCAAGGTTTCTCAGTGTAGCCCTGGTTGTCCTGAAACTTGCTTTGTAGACCAGGCTGGCCTCAGACTCAGAAATCTGCCTGCCTCTGCCTCCCAAGTTCTGGGATTAAAGGCGCACACCCCCCCCCCCCCCAGCGGGAAGTTTATATTTAGAGAGATATAATGAGGTTAAAGTGCTGTGTTAAAATGCTCGGCCTTCCTCACAAGTGCTCAAGAAAATGTATCAGTACTCATGATGCCATTAATTGTCTGCTGTTGGTCAAATAGTCATCCGTTCCTCTACAGACTGGGCATGGGAGACACCATTTACAAGCTGAGAAGTTGGGGGAACAGCTAGACCACCCCAGTGTGTGGCCCCTCCATTTTGTACCCTGTTGCCATCCACGTGTGAGCTCTCAGTGGGTGGTGCCAGGGCAGAAGCAGAGCTTTCTCAGCCTCTCATGAGCCTCTTTTCCAGCCCAGACTTTCCCAGCCGCTGAAAAGCTGTGTCGGGCTTATTTAGAATTGCAGCAAATGACCTCAAGGGGGCAGCACAAGCTTGGTAAACCAAACCCTGACTGACCTCCAGGACTGGATTGAGCTGGCTGCCTGGACAAGCCAGAGAAGACTGGGCTGGCAGGCTGGTGCCTAGCTAGGTTTCAAAGATGGAGGAACAGAAGGTGTGTTGAATTAAGACACGTGATCTGTTCTACCTCCTCACCATCCTCACACCGTCCAATATATAGGATGAACTGGGCCAACTGATACGAAGGACCTCTTTCGCTCTAGTGGTAGGAGACAGTCTAGGCAGGGGCTGTGGAGGATAGAGGTGCTGTATCAAAAGACCTCTAGCGAGCCACTCAGGACTCGGAGACATGTGTTATGGCTGTGCTCAGCTCTTGTGGTCTCTATTCATTATATGTATGGTTCTAGGCTCACTGATGGCCCCGCTCCTGGATGCTTCCCAGATCTCTGAGACAGAAGCTGTGTCATTTTGGTCAATAATCCAGAGCAAGTTTGAAAGACTCAGCTGGTGACAGAAAGCCCTGAAGAGTGGGAAAGGGGAGACATGGCCATTTGCTTATCATTTCCCTACCTAACCCTAAGCCTAGTGGTTCATAAATGTTACCCTATGTATTTCCCACCTCCATGCTATTTCTTACCTGTTCTTTATGGAGAGGAACTAGATCATGCCCAGAGAGTTCAGGTAACCTGCGCAAGGATGCAGAGTAGCCAGTACCTGTCTGGTTCTATAACTGAGAACTTCTACCTTCCAAGTGACCAGGCAGATGCCGAAGAAGACACCTAGCCGGTATCTAGCCCATGCTGAAGATGCTCCTGGCTCTCAAGAGCAGGTTCTGTCTTGGGCTCCTACTTTGTGGTCTGTTCTATGTATAAGACTGAAACACATTTTAATGTTTAGAAGTAATAAGTATCTATTCTCCTCTGATACCTCTTTCTTAAACAGTTCCGTGCTGATTAGAACAAATGCCTGTGATCCTTGAGCCAGGGAATTTGGGCAAGAAGGTGGCTGGCAGTGGGGTTAATGCTCTTGGACAATCCTAGTTTCGAACCCCTTCTGCCTCTAGATAGCCTCTATTCTGCTCCTCTGTGTTTGGATCTCCACCATGGTTTCCCTATGAGAGCAGTAGCTGTCCTGCTCTCTCTGTCCTCATTATTTGCAACCCCTCTGTGAAGTCCCTTGGGAGGTAGGGCTCAGGATGGTGAATGAGCAGAAAAGAAAGAAAGAAAGAAAGAAAGAAAGAAAGAAAGAAAGAAAGAAAGAAAGAAAGAAAGAAAGAAAGAAAAAAGCCAGTCACTGAGAACTGCTGCTGGCTACAGCCTTCTTCAAGAGGTGGCCTCTGGCTCTGCTGTTGTGTCCCTCTAGTGACAGGCAATGTGGGTCCTCTTTGTGAGTCGTGTAGGTGAGGACAATGGTAGCCTTGGTTCTAGCTCCAGTAGTTCAGACACACCCTTCCCCACATTGTATCTCTGCATCCTATCCCATTTCATCCTATCTATAAGCTGTTCATCTCAATTTCTTTACTATTCAAATTAATTTTTTTGAATGACATAAATTTCTTCCCAGACTCAATGGCCCAGAATTTATGGGAGAATTCTTCCCCTAAGGTCTCAGTGGGATGAATAATGCCACCATCCTGCTGTGCTCTCATGTGCTCTCCCACCTGAGATGTTGGTAAGTGTGTCCTGACAGGTCTCCTACCCTGCTTCCTCCTCAGCCTATGAGGGATGAGAACAAAAAGAGGCCACTGCACCTCCTTCAGGGGACCAAATAGGAGATCTCCTTGTGATGGGTTGGTTCTAGGAAGAAGAGCAGAACCATTAAGTACACTGGTCATTCGCAAGAGAGGAAGGCCTTGGGCTGTTCTACTGTCCTCACACTGGACAGCTCTCACTTCTGGAATCTCTCTGATGTCCCCCCTACACCAGGCATCTGTGTACAGCCAGACAGATCCACAGCAATGCCTGTGACCATGCTGGATCTGCAGAAATATGCATTGAGCTAGTGTTTCAGAATACCCCAATTTGGGCATATACTTTCCCCTCTGGAAACTTCCAGGTCTATATCACATAATGGCTACTCTCTATCCCTGTTTCCCCAGTGCTGGGGAAATGGGGTGATGGACAAGGTCATCCACAAATGTACTACGGCTGGCTCATAGTCAACATGGCCCTCTGGAATGTTGTGTTGAATCAATAAATCTCTGGCTCAAAAAAAAAAAAAAGGTTACAACTGTTGTTTTCAACTTGACTAGGAATTGTATTTCTGAAACTACAAGCAGGAGCAATGAAAGCTCATAAGAATCTGTGTGCATGGGCAGCAAGTGTAGCAATGGTGTGGTTGCCAAGAGGAGACTGGGAAAACTCCCAAGACTCCTGCAAATCCACAGGGAAAGGGCCAGCTGTGAGACTCTACCCCTGTGGCTTCGGGAGCCCTGGGGAATCCTGAGGGCTTGGCAATGGACCATGACTCAGTCAGAAAAGCAGCACACAGAGAGCTGTGTGTAACTGGATGCAGAACACATGTCTGTAATCTCAGTACTCAGGAGCATCCTGAAGCCAGCATGGGCTTTAGAGTAAGACCTTGTCTCAACACACACACACACACAAAGAGAGAGAGAAAGAGACAGACACAGAGACAAGATAGACAGACATACACCTATGTACAGAGAGGTATATTTCTACAATCCCAAAGAGAGCTGTGAGATGATCCAGCTGCCAGCATCCCTTATAAGGGTGGGAAAAGACAACGGACACACAGTTTAAGAAGGAGGTTTAAGAATCTGTTTTTATTAATTTCTGAACTGTTTTTTCTAAACACTTAGTTCCCTCCCCACCCCCAGAATGAAATGAAGTTGTCAGTAGGCCAATTCAGAGTAAAGTCTTCAGTGAATGAAATGAGAGACTGAATAAAGCGCAATGACACTACTATTTGCAAGCCACTCTTTAGAGCCAAGATGTTTACATGTTCCGTCTTCTTTACCAATATGCAAATAGGTCTGCCTGGCGCTCATAGAACCTGTATTGTCTCTCTTGTCAAGATTCTGAACCAGGACCAAGGAGTCTCCCCCAACCCCAAGAGTGTCCGTGTCTGTGTGTGTGTGTGTGTGTGTGTGTATGACAAGGTCTTACTATGTAGTCCATGCTGCGACTTCAGGATGCTCCTGCCTCTACTTCTGAGTACTGAGATTTTAGACATGTGTTCTGAGCCCAGTTACACACAGCTCTCTGTGTGCTGCTTTCCTGACAGAACTGTGGTCATCTCCTGGGGAGAAGTGTTAGTTTAGACATCATTGTGCACCTGACAACTTGCAGGTATATTAACATGTGTGTGGTTATGTGTATGCACAGGTGCACACGCATGCACACACACACACACACACAGAATTCTATGGATATAGGAAGGTTCCTGCACAGGCCCGATCCACCCCATTTTATAAACAAGGGCAACTGAGAGCTTATGAGTTTCTGACCCAGCTGCACCCTCACAGTGCAGACAGATGCAAATGTAGGCCACTGGACCCCAAGTCAATGTAGGGAGGTGCTCAAGTCCCCTGACTAGCTTCAGGAAACTTCTGCTTTGAAATAGTTCTGAGGCTAACAGTAGAAGCTTATTGTGGAGTCCTACGTGTGGTGTTACTTGCATTTTGTAAGGTGTTATAAATGACATATTTCAGCTCATCCTCATGAGGTCCTAATCAGCAGGAACTATTCTTCTCCTTTATAGGTGAGGAACCTGAGACACAAAGGAGATAGGTGCTCTGTGGAAGGATACAAACTCAGAAAGTGGAAGGAGGAGATTTGAACAGTGCCACAGCCCCTAAGATCACAGCCACACATTATAGTTACTCTAGCACTAGGACCCAGGCTTCTGAATGCCATGCCCAGAGCTCATTGCTAGCAAGACACCAGGCTGATGCCAGTGTACAGCCATTACTCAGAATTAACAACTCTGTATGGATATTCTAGCATGGATGCGCAGTTTCCCCTTTCTCTCCCCGTTTGTCCTGACAGACTTTCTGAGGTTTCCAAGACTGATTTTGACTGTCTCTGGGTCACCTCAGGGTGTTTAGGTCCCAGCATGCTCCTGGACTTCCGACTACCCACTACTCACAATCCAAGCCCTGTGCAGCCTGGCCTGCTGCCGCTTGCCTCCAGGGTGGTCAGACAAGTTCCTCCAGGGCTGTGTTAAGAACAAGGCCATTCTCATTTACCTAACACAGTGTATGCCAGAATTCAGCCACTTCCTTCCCGCTCCAGTGCTGTCTGCTATGTCTGCCAATCACCTGGAACATTATTTACTTACTATTTTAAATTAAATTCAAGCAGCGCCGTTCCTAAGAGAAAATCTATAGTGTAGGGAAGAA
>CM053757.1:23451936-23510416 GCA_028658305.1 Pachyuromys duprasi
ATAGGGCTGGGGGCAGTGACTGGCTAAGAGGCTGACCCAGAGGTGAGACACGGTGGTCTGAGCTAGGGTAGCTACAGAGGAAGGGAAGGATGAGGTGGAAGAGAATGGGATTCAGGAGCTAATGTCAGCAGGAGTAGGGGAGAGGTGAAGTGGGAATGAAGAGGGGCATGGGTGACACCCGCATTTCTGAGTTGGGTAACTTGGTGGATGTTGCCCCCTCACCTCCCATTAGAAAAGGGATTCTGGAGAGCAATTTGGCTCACCTGGTGGTACAGAAATTAAAGGAGTTGTATGATACAAGGTGCAGGCGTTCCTGTTTCAGATGATGGTTTTGAGGCGCTGATGGCAGAGGGCTGCTTGAGGAAGGGAAGATATCTGCATAGAAGTGTGGAACTTTATCAATGTCTGAAGATAAGTATTACATTAAATATCCCATGGTGCACAGAGAAGTCTCTCTAGCCAACAATGTCAATACAGCCGAGGCTGCAAAAGCTCACCACAGGGAAGCTGAATAGTGACATGTGATCATGGCAGCAGTTGAGCCAGATGCTCTGTTATGCTCTCGAATTGCAACTTAGTACCTGTGTGAAAAGTCTGGGCCTCTTCTTAATAGCTGGTGCAAAAGATATCAGCATTCAGTAAAAGACACATAGTCTTTAAGATTGCTCAGCAATCAATGCAAGTGGCCACACCCTGTGTGTGCAACACAACTGACCCTCATGCTCAGCTCTGGAGACTGGATGTGATACCTTTGTATACAACGCTTACAGCCACTCTTGTTATCACTGGGCTGTTACAGTACAAAGGCGCCATGCAATGTGTCTTACATGTATCAGCACATGACTAAGTCTCAGAGAAGCTGGTTGCAGCACACAGAGCACTAAGAATGTGCACTAAGAATAGGCTTGCTGAGGCTCTCACAGACCTGTTTAGATATGCTATAAGTAAACAAGCCAATACTACAGAATAAAAACAGCCATATACTCACGGGTTTAACAGGACACTGATAAATATGTGTTGTGGCCTACTGTGGGCCTGTCTTAGTCCTCTAGGTTCACTATTCATCCACAGGGTGAGACATATTACAAGAGGATGCAGAATGGGACACACACATCTCCGTTAGCATGTAGATTGCCTCATATTTCTAATGGTCAGAAACTTGTAGTCTTTGGCTCACTCAGCTTCAGCTTCATCATGAAGAGGTATTGATATCCTTATTCTAGCTTAGAGACTGAGGTTGTGAAAGACTGAGTAACTTGTCCAAAGTCTTACACGGCTTGTGGCAGAACCAAGTTTTGAACCCTTGTCTTTCTAGCTCTAAAACTCAAGGTGTTAACCACCCAGATGACCCTTGTTGTGTCAGGTACTTTTCTGTTGCTGATAAGGCACCATGACCAAGGTAGCTTATAGAAGGAAGGATTTACATGGGCTTATTGTTCCAGAGGGATAAGAGTTCATTATGGGGGAGCAGCAGCAGAAACCATGACTGGAGCAGGATGCTGAGTGCCCACATCTTGACCCAGAGGCAGGGCTCAGAGAGAGCAAACTGAGAATGACATGTGGCTTTGAATCCTCAAAGCCTGACCCCGGTGATGCCCTTCCTACAGCAAGGCCTTACTCCCTAAACCTACCCAAACAGTGCCACCAACTGGGGATGAGGTATCAAACATCTGAGCCTTTGAGGGACATTCTCATTCAAACTGCTACACTGCATCTACAGTATCACCTGCCTGTACCTGGCAACCAGCAAACTGCCTACTCCCATATCTGCTTACCTCAGACATCTTTTGGAATGCTGTCCTTTTGAAATGATCCTCAGCCAGTTTCAGGTTCGCTCAATGTCAAGAAGTCTTTGTGTAGTTCAAAGCTTATGGGATCTCAAGAGATGACAGGCAAATGCATTTCCCCATGGAACCTGAATACACAAGAGATATGGCTAGGCTGCTCTAGGCCACAGTGAGGCACCTCCTACCCACCTAGATAGGATCTCTTGCAGCAGTGTGATCTGAGGTTAAATATATACATATATAGGCTCAGTCTGTTCTTTGAGAGAGGCTGTGGGCCAGTGTGTATCAAAACACCCGGAAGAGGGAAGGGGAAACTGTGGCCTCATAAACAGTGTTCCTTGCAAATGTCTAGCAGGTTTGATTGCTGTCCCTGATTCCCCTTTCAAGCATCTCCAATAGAAACCAGCCAATGGCTTCAAGAAACTTGCATTTGAACAAACCTCCAGCCAGCAGATCACAGTCTTGGATGCAGATGCTAAGGGGGACCTGGGGCTATACTGGGTACCAATGGAAGTACCACCAAACAGCTAGCAAGTCTTGCACATTTATAGGTAATAGTTCTGTTTTGTTTTGTTTTGTTTTGTTTGACCCCTTTTCTCCCCCTATGCTCTCAGGAAACCTCTCAGGTGGCTACAGCAAGCTGAAGACAGCAGAGATGCCTCCTGTTTTAAAGGGATACACAGATGGGAAATTGTTCTAAGACTGTATGTCAGGGGTGTGGCGTCTTTCTTCCAGTCACTGTGTCTGCAGGTATTGGTAAATGGGCACATGCGGCCCCTGGTACAGAGTGTCTGAGATGAGAGTGTCGGGAAGGCTGAATATGTTGTCCATTGAGCAGAAAGTATTTTCATTAGCAGAGTCAGATAAACTTCACATGGAGAGAAACTGTTGCTGCAGATATCATGGAGATGAGCTGGGAAACTTGCATGTCCTGCTTTCAGTGTGAGCATTAGTATTCACAGAGAAACAGCAGGACGCTTGGCAAGGATGGACCTGAGTCACCTCCCAACCAGTAAATCTTCCATCCATTCTGATTGGTGTGTGCCTGGTGACATGCCACAGATATTACATGGGTTTCCATTTATGATTCTTAGCATCACCAAGAGTACCCGCAGGATACAAAGAAAGAAAATGAAGCCCAGAAAGGGAAAGATGGGGTCTACAGCTTCCCAGGCAGACTGCTTGGAGAAAGCTAACAGGCAAAGCAGTGTGCAAAGCAGCGATTATGTAAAACTTGAAAGAAGTAAAGTTCTCAGGGCACCTAGTTCGTAGACATCTTCAGCAAGCTACAATTCTCTCCCCTCTCTCACCACTCAGTGTCAGGAGTATACTTCCCCCTAGAACCAGCCGGAGCTTGTTGTGTCTCTGATGTGTATGTGCACTGAGACCATCCATTACCAACCTTGTAGGGCATTCAAGCCTGTTGGGTGGAGAGCTTGCTGGCAGGCCCAGTTCCTTACAGGTGTCCAACCCACAGTGTTGGGAAAGGGCGGAAGCTTCTTCCAGCCAAGAATTTGAGGACTCAGCAGCCCTAGTTCTCATCTCTTTATGACTGGACCCTGCTGCCGGAAGTTAGCAAGGCAATAAATTTTTAAATGGAAGGTAATGAAAAATTGTAGGAAAAAAAATTGAAATGTTGCCTAATCACTAGCTCCTACAAGGAGGGCACTTCTCTTATTTGGAGCTAGGTGAATCGGTTTCATTGATCCAGTTTCACGTCAGCCAAAGATCTGGCCTAGGCAGAGAAGGATTCCTCCTGGGCCCTAACTCCAGGGGGCCACTAATGGGAAGTTTTAACAGTGAACAAGGGCTGCTTGTGAAACCTCCTGGGCCCTTCTGGGCTGGAAGGCCCAGAAATCATTCTGCAGGAGCCAAGGGGGAATAGTAAATCAATGGAGATGGAAGGTAAACATGTCTAGCCCCATAGTCGTTAGCCTGTCTCCTGCCAAGTGGTGTGCTAGCTGTTTTCACACATACTCTCCTGGGTCCTTACAGCATCCTGTGAGGGAAGAGCGTGGGCTGTGGTGAGGCGCGTATCTGGCTCTGTAGTGGACCTGTAGGAGGGCGACGCAAGGTGTGGAAGGTGAAAGGTTTGCAGGGCCCTACCCTCAAGGTGGAAGTGGGGAACCACCATTGGAGAGTGGGGCCTCGCAGGCTTCCTCCTAACCCTTGTCTCACTCAGTTCCTAGCACTGTTAGCCCCAGTGGCCAAACTGTCTAACTCAGTGGTTCTCAACCTGTGGGGTCGTGACCCCTCTGGGGGCTCCGTATCAGATGTCCTACATATCAGATATTTACATCACGACTCATAACAGTGACAAGATTTCAGTTATGAAGCAGCAATGGAATAATTATATGGTTGGGGAGTCACCACAACACAAGGAACAGCATTAGAGGGCCACAGCACTAGGAAGGTTGAGAACCGCTGCTCTAACTGAAGCCACCCCCCAGGCTCACGTGAAGGTTATTCAGGTTACATTTCCTTAAAGTGAACTGAAGCCATTACTAGACCATTTTGCACAGAGAAACTAGATTTAGTGAGATCACTCAAGTCATCGAGAAACTCAGATTTGAACCCTGACCGGGTTGAGGGGCTTAGAGTCATGGGAAGGATGAGACATCTGTGAGTTGAGCCTGAAGACAGGTGGAGGATGAGCGCAGTACCGTAGGAGCTCGCTTGAGCCGGTACGGTGACTGCCTTAGGGCATTGCATTCAGATTTTGGATATTTCCTGTAGATTTAGTAAACTTTGTCTAGTATCTGGTGGAATCTGGAGACTGTCCCAAAGAATGCATACTGCCACTCCTGTGCGATTTATCGAATACAGTCTAAGGGTACTTGTGGCCTTCTCTGAAGCTAGCCTTGGTCCCATACAAAAGAAGCTCTTAGGGCTAAGGAGATAGTTTACCAGTGACAAGCACTTGCTGCTCTTGCAGAGGACTTGGGTAAAATAGAATTATATTTTGTATAGTGTTCTCGGTCTTAGGAATATTGTATTGCACAACTGCAGGATGAAATGAATTCTGGAAACTGTTTTTATGTTTGATTTATTTTTAATCATGTGTGTGTGTATGCTGCAGCAATCTGGCAGGAGGTAGCAAGAGTATAAAACAGATGAGGAAAGCAAGTCTTGGCCAGACCATTTGAACACCTGGGCCTGCTGGACCTAAGGTCCTTCCTGGTTTTATAAGCCAAGTATGTATGTACGTATGTATGTACTGTCCTTATTTACATCTTTACAATGCTCGTTTTCATGGAGGTGTCTTACCCCTGTAACTAAGAGTCCTCCTAATGTAGAAGTCTGAAGTATGAGGAGGAGGATTGGGAAGGAGATGGGACTTAGGCCAGTCCAGAGCCACAGACCTCTGAGCATCTATAGATTTCTTGATACAGCATAGGGGAGGAGGCAGCCCAAGACTATGAAGCCAGGGAGTGAGGTTCTGAGAGGAGGGAGGTCAAGGAGAAGGCTCCTCTGCTCTGGGAAAGTGGGCTCCCAGGCTCATGTGAAGGTTATTCAGGTTACACTGGGAAAGTGGATTCACATAGGCAGGGAAGGGTGTAAGGATTTCTATGCTTTGGACCCTGGGCGTGAGCCCTTTGCACACCATGCAGCATGATAAGGATGGGCATTTCATAAGTATTTGCATTGACCTGTTGGATATTGTATACATTTGGTTGAGCTGTGAAATATTTGGTGTCAGACGCATTTTTGCAAATCAGGCTTCATTGGAAACCCAGCAAAGGGATTAGCTAATGAAAACAACCTTAAGAGCTAGCAGCGCCCGTGACAAAAAGCAAGGATGCTTTGCCTTATACTGTGAAGTGTTACAACTTGCCTAAGGCCGTTCATATTTTAATTAAATTTACTTAAATCAAACCATGACCGTACATCTGATTTCTATGCAGCTTCTAGAGTTTGCATTTATTGAGCTCTTGGTAGTATAACAGGAGCTGTGCTCAGCACTTGACACTCCTGACATTATGGCATCCCTGCTCCCCCTGAGGAGGTAGGTATTATCAGAAACAAACAAGCAAATTAAGGAACATTCAGGTGACACCACTCAGCCTTGTGCATTCTGTGTTGACTTCATTCTCGTTTTGAGATCATTTCCACACAACCTTCACCCCAAGCCCCACTCTCATCACGGCCAGGCCCTCGTGCTCAGACTTTGAGTGTCCAACATGGGATGACTTGTGGTGGTAGTGAACTCATTGAGTATTGTTATATTGACATAAACCCAGACATTATTTTGGAAGAGGGAATCTCAATGGAGGAATGGCCTCTCTCGGGTTAGCCTATAGACATGTCTGTGGGGCATTTTTTTTGGTTAATGATGGATATGGGAGAGCCCAGTGCACTATGGTTGGTGCCACCCCTGGGCAGGTGGTCCTAGTTGTATAGAAAGGAGCCAGTCTCTGCATGGCTTTTGCTTCAGTTCCCACCCCCAGGTTCCTGCCCCTACATCCCATAATGAAAGACTATAAGCTGTAAGGAGAAAATAAACCCTTTCCTCCCATAAACTGTTTTTGATCATGGTGTTTTTGCACAGCGACAGAAATCAAACTAAGCTAGGTGTCAGAGGCAGACCACACAGTGCCGACTGCGAGTGGTGCCTGATGGAACAGGAGGCCTCCATTTCCTTTCTCTAAGGCATTTCCAACTTCAGGTTGCCTTGGGCTTTGAACAGCTGTGGTGCCCCTTAGGAACATGAGTAAGTCTGTACATTTTGCAGGCTGGTTGCCTCAATTCCAGACTACTTCAATGATGCCTCTATAGAGGCCTGCCGCATTAAGATATGGCATCATCTTTTAGAGTGCTAAGCAAGAATTTACTACACATAAGGATGAAGATTGTATCTCACTCAGGAAAAGATTAGGTGGGCCTGCTGTCCATCATGATATGTTCGTGTTCTCTAAGCCTGGGTTCTTTCTAAGTTTGGAGTGCCTATCACACATACAAGTGCCACCTGGTCCTCTTCTCTCGAAAGTGACTCAAATATGAAGGCTGTCTTGCTTGTGGTCTTATGAATAGTAGTTTTCCATGCTTGTATCATGACTCTTGTATCGTTTTCAAGAATCAATGAGACCACAGCAGATAAAATTATTGGCATAAATTGTAGACCCAGTATAATTGTTGGCTCTGGGGCTTTGCTGGCTCATAGAATTAAATATCCAAGCCCTGCTTGCTTTCCAAGGACAGAAATGGTCTTGTCCTTTAAGAAAAACCTGTCCCTGGTATCAAAGAAGTCTTTGAGGGTCAAGTCCTACAGGGGATAAAGCAGTAAGTCTGAGTAGCCTTGGTTTGAAACCTATGTACTCGTACAGGGCAGGCTTGTAAAGGGCTTACAAAGCCCTCCATATTCTCATCAGTTAAATGGATCTAATGATTGCTCCTTAGACTGACATGGAAATTAAAGAAGATACATAATCTACAAACGTCCATATTTATTGGTATTCCCATTCTTGCTATTATTTTATCCCCCAATTTAAAAGTATTTGTATACGAGATGCCAATAAGTAATTGCTGACACAGAAAAAAGGACTCAAGTTCCAATATGAACTGTGTGATTTTGAATTGTTTAAAAGAGTGTCAAGCAAATAGATATAACATTGCAGTAGGATTCGTGGAATGTGTTTCTAAGTCTTAATCTCTTCTACAGGTGTATGACCTCATCGACTGCTTAACAGAGGTTTCTATCTTAGGATGATAGAAATCAAAGGAAGTGGATGGGTAGCTTTTGGAGAAGCCAGAAGCAATCTGAATCCAACGGATCTCCCTGCTCCTGCCCTGTCCAAATCTGTGTTTTATTTTTTAATCTTTTACAATCTCGAGAACTGTGTTATTCCAGTGTATAAAATGCCAGTGTTTATCTTAATAAAAGATAGTGTTTTGGATTCCTTACTAAGAACATTTTAAAAGATGGATATGCTATCTAGAAGCAAAGGTAACAGTGATGGATTTATGTAAAAGTTCCATGTCTTGGTATAATTTCTGCCTTTTCCTGTTTGTGTGACTCCAGCTGAGTCATAATCTTTTGAGTTTTGTGGTCTTTATGTAAAAAAAAAAATTAAGAATGGGGTCTGGCTGGGGATTCCACCCAACTGATAGAATGCTTGTCTAACATGCATCAAGTCCTGGGTTCAATCCCCTGCTTCTATCAATCAGGCATGATCGAACAGGCATGATGTTGATACACACCTGTAGTCCTAGGATAAGGGAGGTGGAGGCAGATGGATCAAAAGTTCAAGGTCATTTTAAAACTAAGTTTCAGAACAGCTGAGCTACATGAGACCCTGTCTACACGTATGTACCCCCAACCCCTACACACACTTACTTCAGAGTGACACTAATCACAATTACAACAGTAAAGTTATAATCTCACTGACTCTCTGGGGAGAATGTATAAGAGAAAAAGACAGCAACATGCCTCTGAATGAACAGGGAATTCTAAGCAGCATGGAGCCACTTTGTCCTCTGACAAGGTCTTTGGACCCTCAGAGCTTGAATGTCTCCCACTCAGCCACCTAGGGATTCCTGCACAGTGCTCCTAATACCGTATTCCTCACAGGTATATAAAAGCCATGCGATCTACGTAAAGAATTGTTCTCATCTATCTATAGATGTACAGTGTAGAAGAATGCATGGTCAATGGTCGGCAAATTACTGAGAAGACACCTAGGGTGAAAGGATTCTTGCTAAATCAATTCTGTTCGTCTACTTTCTGTGAGGATAACCACACACCTGGGGCTGGTACTTGCATATAAGGAAAAGAGTTTTATTAAGCGTATATTTTCAGAGGTGGAAAGTCCAAAACAAGAGGCCAAATCATTCCAGCCTTTGTTAGGGGCTCTCTTGGCTGGTGTCACAGCAGGGACACATGCTAAGGGAGTGATCATAGAGTGACATAAGAAGCAGAGAATGTTCTAGGGTCAGGAAAGTTACGCTGGTGCCTTACAAAGCATAGGACCCCCCCATGACTAAATACTAAATACTTCCCACAAAGCCCCACCAACTAAGGGCTCCACATCATCTACCAACCGTGTTGCACTGAGGACCAAGACCCTAACAGATTAACTGGGGTACAGTCAACACTGCCAGTCTAAGAGCTTTCTGCCCAAAGGCAGCCCAAAGACATGGATATCAAAGCTGGAGGTAGAGAATTTGATCTAGTACTGAAGGAGATCAGACAGGAACTATGTAGAGTGCTCCCTAAACTAACTTAGCAGGCCCCTTTCTACAGCTGGGCTAGGTAGGCCAAGGCCAAGGCCTAGTCACAAAAGGGCCCACAAGAGCCTGTCTAACGTTTGGTGAAAGAGAGGGTCATTATCAATTAGGGTTAGAAGCCTCCTTTTCCTGCACTCTACCTACTTGCACTAGACCGGTCCTGTTTCTGTCTGTTTTAATTTGAATCTAAGGTTATAGTTCCTTCTTTCTGCCTCTCCCTGTCTCCCTCTCTCTTTTTCTTGGGTAGTTCATATTTATGGGTGGGTGAACTCCATCTAATTAAGACTTGCCTGTCTGTTTTGTTCTCCAGCTTGATCTGGAGCTCCCGGGTAATCACTATCAAAACCCCAGCAAGTCCTTCTGTAGATACCAACAAGTGGAGTCTCCCTGTGGATTCTGGGAAGAAAAAGACCTGGAAGAGCAAGCACAATATTTCGGAACAAAGTCAACTTTGACTCCCCCCATAAAACTATCACGGCATTGTGGTACTGATGAAAGGCACACAATAGATAGAACAGAAAGTCTTGGAATAGACCCATTCAAATACAGTCAGTTTCGTGTATGCACGTGTGTGTGCCAGGGACAGAAGCCAGGGTTCTGTGCGTGTTAGATACTCTAACAGTGAACCTTACCCTGAACCCTACATTTGTTGAGAGAGGGCTTCACCATGTAGCCCAGGCTGGTCTGGAATTCATGACCTCTTGCTTCTGCATCAGCTGGTCTTTGGTAGGAAAGTACAAATACCTCAATTTGGGTAAAGAAATAGGGCTGAAAAAATTAAATATTCACATGGTGACAAAAACTAGACAAACAAGTTACATTTCTTCACACACACACACACAAATATTAACTCAAAGTTGATCGTAGATATGAAACACTGAGACGTAAAAACTTCTATAACAGGAGAAAATCGATATGAATTTGGGCACGGCAAATGACTTTTTAGATACAACACCAAAGCCACGGTTCTTTGAGCAGATTTGCAGCAAATGTTAGCTGTTTTTATAGTAAAATTATTATGTATGTATGGGCAAAGCCTACAGAGGGCTTATTTACTGTTAAATGGAAAGTAGATAAGCTTTCTCATAGGAATTATTAAGATTTAAACTGTGTTACTGTTGCAAAAACTGTAATTGTTATCAAAAAGTTTCCTTCCTCCTTTTTCTTTTTTTTCTCTCCCCTCCCTCTTCCTCTCCCTTCATTAAAAATGAAAAATAGGAGCAAAGTCAAATATCTGCTCTAGGAAGTGCCAACGGCCTTCTTGGAGCCAGATGATGTGCTAAGTAGCTCTAAGCTTAGATCCGCTGTAGAAGAGTCAACCTGGCAGCCTTTCACCTGAGCTCACACCCAGGAGGATGAGGGACACCTGCCCATTGAGTCACACCCTAAGCCTTCGATCTAGGCAGCCTAGAATCCAGAGGTGAAGCTCAACCCCACCCCCCCCCCGCCCCGCCACACACACACACACACACACTTCAGCATTACAGGAAGCTGTCCTGAACTCTGGGCTCTTTCTGATCTCCGGATCTCCATCCTGGCCAGTGGGAAGCTGGGTAAGTCCTGTAATACAGACCTTCCATGTGAGTTGGGGGACTCACCATTGAGGTCTAGAGCTGTGACTCAGGCACCTACAAGAGGTGTGGCCACCTTAGAAGATCTGGTCCTAGGTCAAATGAGAGTTAGGTGACAGCTTTCTGGAAACTATGGGGGTTGGGAGTCTGGTGAGTATCCTGGGTCTGTCTATAGAAAACAGTTGCTAACAAATGGCTGCAACACAGGTGAAGTGTTTCTGGAACTTTCTAGATCTTTTCTGTGTGAAGTCAGGCAATCTGTAGCACTGTATAAAATCTGGATTTCTGAGTGAGGATGATTTGTTTAATATACTTCTAAAAACCACACAGGTTAAATGCAGCCTTGGAAACCATTGTTCCTCAGTGATTTCTGAACAGTGGGAACCAATTTTTCATTCTACCAGAGAGAGGCAGAGAGAGGGAGGGGGACCCTGATCCCAAAAGGTGAAGGGTCTTCACTTCTGAGGCAATGCAGCTTTTTCTCCTCTCAAAACTGTACTTAAACTATGACTTTTGTTAAAACAAATGGAAGAGTTGCAGGAACCTAAGTGATGTATTTCTATATTTAGGTATCAAATGGGACTTTGGCCTAGGCTAGCGGTTCTCATGCTTCCTAATGCTGCAACCCTTTAATACAGTTCCTCATGTTGTGGTGACCCCCTGACCATAACGTTATTTTTGCTGCTACATTATAAGTGTAATTTTGCTACTGTTGTGAATTGTAATGCAAATATCTGTGTTTTCCAGTGGTCTTGGATTACCCCTGTGAAAGGGTCACTTGACCCCTAAAGGAGTCTCTCAACTCTTAGGTTGAGAGCTGCTGGTCTAGGCCATCTCACTGAGAGTGAGGGGAAAGCAAAAGCAAAAGTGTGTGGATAGCTTCACTCTGTTGAAGGCCACAGCTAGACAGCAAACACAGAGCACTCTCCCCTCCAACCACATGTAGGGTGGAGGAAGGAAGGGTCTATAGAAACAAACCTATCAAAGAAATGTGGCCATAATGAAGAAAATCTGGGGGCTGGAGGGTTGGCTCAGTGCTTAAGAGCACCAGCTGCCCTTCCAGAGGACCTGGGCACAGTTTCCAATTAAGTGTACCCACATGATGAACTCCAGTGCCAGGGGACCTGGTGCTTCCTTTGGGCCTCTGTGAGCAGCAGGCATTCATGTGGTATATATATATGCACACAAAAAATAATATTTTTTTTAAATAAGAAAAACTAAGTTCATGTGCTCCTCAACTGAGCCAAGGATCCGGCAGAGCCATGATCCTCACGGCTCTCAGCAAGCAGAGTTCCAATTCCAGATTCTGTATTCATTACTTGCGATGACCGATGCAATATTGGATCTCACGGAGCTGCTCACAGGTCTCTCAGAGATAAGGTGCTTAGAGAAATGCCATGCCTCCTGCAAGACGATTATGAAAAAGAAATGAGTTGATCACAATAGCTCTCGGCTGCCAGACATTCCTTGTATCACAGGAATACGCCACCTCATTTAAACCCATTGCTTCAACATTCTCAGCTTCCTTACTGCTGCCAGGATGTGCACAAGCCTTTGATATACGGGAGACACTGAGTAAACGGTTAGCGTGACGATGCCATTGTTATCATCACTGCTGAATTTATTATAGGGACATGCGCACTCCGAAGTACTGGGGACATTTCACACTTTTCTGAATCAAGCTACCAGCTACTTCAGGAAGCCTTGCACAAGACCTGTGCAATGAGAATAGTTCTCATTGCATATATCTAATCTCATATCTACTTCCTCGGTTTTTCTGTTAGCCCTTGACTGTATTAAGTATCTTGAAATGAAAATGGACCATCTTTGTAAGCAACTTGAAGCGTTTTCTTCTGTGCTGACTACTTCCCATAAAATGCTTTTCCCAAGGACTGGGCCATGCAATAGCCACTAAAGAAACACCTTATTGAAAATATTACAAAATGTCAAGAGTCAGGGGAGCATCTGATTCCAAGAATTGAATGTGAAATTGTCAATCCAGGGGGCAAGAGCTAGGTATATGAGAGGTGATCCTGCATACCCAAAAGACAGGCACACGTCTCATGAGCAATCCCAAAGAGAGTGAACACTAAAAATGGCAGCAAATGGAAGCAGGAGGCTCAGTGTCCAGATGCAGAATACCCTGGACGTGAGCACAGAGGACAGTGCAGAAGGATGGAGGGAAGTTAACTGTGGTAATTCTTTGGGCAGTGGAACTGTGGGGGACATGCTCTTTGAGCGTCTTTCACTTTCTTTATTTTCATGGTGATCCTTTCTCCTGTGAAGAACTTACATGGCATTTATGATGTGATGAGCAAACATGTTTGAGAACAAGTAAAAAAAAAAGAGAAGTCCATATATAGAATTTCTCTCGTGATATATTATTTGTAAGCACAGCTGAAGGAGCCCAATACTGAGGGAAGATCCAGCACATTTAGTGGCTGTCGGTGCACATGTCATGATTAACCCGATTAACGGCATACTGGATCAGCCTCTGGCAGAGGGAGGGGCACCCTCACCCTGCTTCTTACAGGTGACCTCAACCAGACCAGGGGACATAAAGACTCCTTTCTCTTTCTCCAGGCCCCGTGGTTGTGGCAGCTGTGGTTTTTTGTTTTGTTTTGTTTTTTGTTTTTTTCACCCAGTAGCTGAAGCTATTGAAATTGAGAAGGGCGGTTATCAGCCCTGGCTGATGCAGATGCGATCATTGAAGCTCAGACCCACCTGAGGGCCTCAGGCCTTACCTGTTTCTGTCTGGTCCTCTCCAAGATTCCCCATGGCCATCTGATAAGACGCATTTAGCTGTCTAGTTTGCATGTGGCTGACAATTTTCATTCAAAACATATGCAAATACTGAGGGCAAGTTGCTGGGGACAGAGGTTTCAGTGAAATGCTTCAAAACTTTTAACCAAATAATTCTATTAACCCAGGAAGAGGCCTTTTAATTTAGGCTTCTATTTGCATCAAAAGCACAGTTAGGCTCCTGCTCATCCCTACTGCCAGATGGCAGCCTCTCTCACCTCTGGTGAAGGTGGAATTAGCACTGTGACTGTGAACAGCAGTGGTGTCTTAGCGTCATACCAAGGGAGTCACGGGAGCCCCTCTAAAAGTACCAGCTGAACACAGTGTGTGTGTGTGTGTGTGTGTGGCGGGATGATCCAGAGACTCAATCAGCCCCCGGCTGGTTCCTAAGCCACAGGACAGCAGTGGGGCCATGGCCAGATACAGGGTTCTGGGTCCGCTGGGGCACCTGCCAGCAGTGTTTATACAGTGGCTGGGTCAGCAGGTTGAGGCTTCAGCGCACAAAGGGAAAAGCACTGAATAAACCCGCTGATGAATGAAGTTCTGAAAACAGAGCACAGGAGTGGTAATTAGATATCTTACCTAAGCCAGGGACTAATCTGAGCAGGGCACGGGCGGCGTCGGGTGAGGATTGGAGTGGAGGCAGGAATTTTACAGAGGTATTTCCTCTTTCCGGGTCCTTCCCTTCCCTGATACACCCAGACTATCAACTTTGAAAGCCCAAAGAGAACATCTGTCCATTGAGAACAGAGCCCGCTTCAGACTGCCTGTGCCTGGGGAACCCTGCCCTCCATTTCACGCTCTGCTGTGGCTACCTTGAAAGTTTTCAGAATTTTAGATCGTAGAGTCCGTATTTTCAACTTTCACTGGGCCAGTCTATCCCAGGCGGCAGCAGGGCTGATGTGAGCAGAGGCAGTTTCAGGTCATTGCACGACATGAGGGACAGAAATACACTCAGGCAAGCATGTCCAGGACTTCTTAAACCTATACAAGCATGCCCTTGACACACACCCAGGCCTATCCACACTGTAACATCCTCAGATGCCCTGCAGCCAGGAGCCACCAAGCAAGCCAAAGCATGCCCCAGGTTGGCCTTGCTGATAGATTAGGGTAGCGGTTGGAACAGATGCCCTGGAAGAACAGAAGTCCAGGAGTTAGGAGGCAAAGAAGGAGGCTCAGCATACAGAGTTTAGCTTATCAGGGGCAGTGAGGCCCTGTCTACCTGCCATAGGAGGGGCAGCATCAAGCGAGGGGAAATGAGAGGAAGTTGTGAGGTATGGGATCTATGCACAACATCCATGGGCTAGGCTCACATTAGCCACTTCCTAAAGGTGGACCTTTCTAGCTGTCACACCTATACCATCAAGTGGGTAGGATTCTTAACTTAAGAATCAGGCTCAGACTAAGAAAGTGACTTGCCCAGAACCCCACAGCCAAGAAACTGAACTCATGTGTAGATAGTGTTTTTCTGGATTCCAGACCCTGGGCTGTTTCCATGTGACACTTGTCAAGGAAGGTGGGCGTTGACCCATGCTTCCCCCCACATTGTTACACTTTTCCTTTTCTTAAAGGACACACACCTGCCTCTGCTCACCCCCATGACTCCAACTGGGAGAAGGAGCAACCGCTGCAGAGTAACAGGAACTTTTATTTGCCTGGTTCAATTGTTGTCCCGGAGGCTTACTGCCTGTGCCTGCTGACCTAGGCCTAGTCCTGGATGCTTTTAACCTGCTTCCAATCTAACGCTTTCAGCCTCTGAGACTTACTAGTTAATATGCTCACCTTTTCTTGCTCTTACTGAGCTATGGGCTGGCTGGTTCAACACAGCTGCTCTGGCTCAAACTCTTCTTATGAGAGTTGGGTGTATTCTATTCTGTCAAATCTTTTATTTGTCACTTTCTTATTCTGCCACTCCAGTAGACATCACTTTCCAACATAGGTGCTTCCTTCTACAAACTAACTTTACCTTCATTGTTTGGGATTAAAGGCATGTACCACCGTGCCTGGACCTAAACTTTGGTTTACCTGAGATTTGCTCTATAGCAGGCTGGCCTTGAACTCAGATCTGCTTGCCTCTGTCTCTTGCATTAAAGGCATGTTTGTATCCCAGCCAGATCACACAGACCTAGAAGGTCTTTGGATGTGATCTCTTGCCTGAGCAGCCATGTCCTACATTAAAATTCCTCTAATTGCAGGGAGTGAGATGGAGCCAGAACTGGCTTCCCTGCCTTGCCGTGGTAGACTTGACCCTTGGGGCCGATGGTTCTTCATTGTGAGGGCTGGAAATCTGGAAGCAACTTGTCTGTAGACTGATACCTCCGCACTGGATTCTCACAAGGTGGAGAGGAAAAGCCCCCTGTGGCCCCTTTTATATGAACACTGATCCCTCCCTTTTGACCCCAAAGGCTCTACCTCCTAATACTACCACATTGGGGAGCAGAATTTCAACCCGTAAAGGTGGGGAGGACAAGTATTCCACCCGGGGGAGGCATAGTGCCTGCAGTAACATGCCTTCTCTCAGTTCCCAGTGCAATTAAACACGAATGTCTACCCTCGAGTGAGCTCTTCCAGCTATCTGGACAGGTACTTGGGTGGTCTGGAGGAGATGGCACCAAGTCCTTGGCTCTGCTGACAATTTCCAGAGCTTGGGACAGACTTCTCCTTCTGGCCTAGGTGCTGACAAGTCCCCGCTGCAGTGGACAGGCAGGTGACCTTTAGAAGCCCTCTGGAAAGCCACCTAGGCCTTGGAGGCACTGGCCCCACCCTCCCCCATGGGCCACTGAGCTGCCATAGAGACACTTTGTCCAACACTGCTCTGTACCCCCGGAGCGTGCGGATTCAATGGCCAATTATGAAAATGAAAACTCCTACCCTTAGCCTCAAATGAGTATTTTCCTTTGGCACTTTGATCCTTTGGTAATGAGTGCCTGGCTACCGAGGAACTCCAGGAATGCAGCCTTGATAATGAAAATAGGTACCTGGCCCAGAGAGGGCCCCTCCCTGTCCCGGCAGGCTTGCCCCAAGAGGATGTCCTCTGCATCTGTAACGGCTACTCCCCAACGGACAGGAACCTTGCAGAGGTTGGCTGTCCCCACTAGGCTCTGGGTTTGTTCCCACATCCCAGCTTCAGGCTGCCAACTTCAGTGCCTGCTTCCTGGGGAAAGCAGACATCTCTGGGTATTTGGCTACAAATCAAGAAAAACAACCTTAATCTAATGTCTTTTAACTGTTTTATGTTCCTTTTCTTTAAAAAAAAATCTGTTTTTGTTTTATATGTATGAATATTTTGCCTTCAAGTATATAAATGTACCATTTGCATATCTGGGGTCCCCAGAAGTCAAGAGAAGACATCAGAGCCCCTGGTGCTCAAGTTGACAGAGAGTTGTGAGCCACCATGTGAGTCCTTTGCAAGAGCAGCCAGTGCTCCTAACCACTGAGCCATCTCTTTTTCTTATCAAGCATCAAAACAATGGTATCCCTGTCTTAACGATGAAGAAGCTGAAGGACTGAGAGATAAAGTCACAACTCTGTCAAGAGCTTGAAGCTTGCAAGGGGGGATGCTGTGCGTGGAGCCAGGCCTCAGCCTCCGGAGCTGATGCTTCTCAAAGTGGTTGAGTGGGGTACCAGGGGGTGGGGGCACTTTATTCTATACTGAAGAAAACTAGAATTATGGGAGAACTCTAGAGAAGTTTCTTAACTGGCCAGTAAACAGGTGGGTTTTTTGTTTGGTTGGTTTTGGGTTTTTTTTGGGGGGGGGCAATGTTTCACTATGTAGCCCAGGTCAACACTGAACTGTGGTCCTGTGGGTGATTCTCACGTGCTAGGATTACAGGGCTGTACCACAATACCCAGCTTAATTCTCTTGCTCACTCCTGAAGAGCCTGCGTGACCCTCAGAATATCAGTTGCTAATGTCCCTCCAGGAATCAGTGTAGGCAGGTGGTTTAGGGCCTAGGCTCAGACACCTAGGGAACAAAGATATGTCTTTGCCATCTGATGCCATGTGCTTCCCAGGTTCCTCATCTATGAGCTGAAGATCAATGTTCTGCTCACAGCATTCTCATATCTGAAGAGATACAAGATGTGAGAGTCACTTAAAGGTTTTGGAAGAAAGGAGCTCCATGTAACCTGGGAGGCAGTTCACCAAACCTGTCTGAGACTCATAGGGCTTACCAGCCCAGTAAGAGAAAACACAGTTCCGTTCTGGGCCAAGAGTAGTAGGTAAAGCTTGCAGCTTGAGCTGGTTGCAGATGGGGCAGGGTGTGCAGCTGGGTACCAGGAGCCACTCTTGAGAGTCAGACTGCATGGTAGGAAGGTTTCAGATCTGAGACTGAAGTTTTCTCTGGGCTTCTGAAGTCCAAGAACCCTGAAGGAACAAAAGGTCTCAACAAGAACTTTAAATGCTTGCTGACTGTGCCCTTTTGTTCCCAGTAGCCCCATGGCCCAGGGGACCGAGTGGGGAGAAAACAGCTTGGCTGCTCTGGAAAGGAAGAGAATTGTACTTGTTAGGCCCCAGGGGCAGATCCCTCCTCCTCCTTCCCCATGCCATGGTCCCTTCTCATACACACATCCCTTTATGTGGCCCTCACAGTAGGCTGATTGTGAGCACCAAGGACTCGGGGCAAAGAAGGACCAGAGGGAAACATGACTAATAATTGCTACCCATTCTGAAGGCTGATTGCATGCTCGGCACCTGGCTATGGCTTTCCTGCCCTTTTCTCATTTAAGGTCTGTGGGGATGTGAGGAGGAAATTAAGGTTCAAACAGGCTAACTACTAAGCTCAAGGTCACAGAACTGTCAAAGAGTAGAGCCAAGATCCAGTTCCAAGGCCTTCACTGGTCTACCATTCACAATCCTTTCAAAGACCTACTCCACTAATAAAGGAGATAGAGGTAGGGTGGGTACCCCTTAGATCTCCTTTGCCAGCATTCTTAACAGATTATCCCATTGCGTTCAAGCCAAGTCAGTTCAGCATTCGTAAAGTGTAGAAACTCTTTCCATGTTCAACATTGTGATCTCTGTCAGCTCTATTAATATTCACTCTTGGCTTCATAGTGACTTTCAGAGAAACAGTATGAAGGAGGCCATGTTTGTGCAAAGGGCTCTGGAGTCAATAGTTTACATCATGAGACTGAATGTTTCTGAAAGAACTATTGGGATAGGTTCTGTGTTAAATACTTGTAATGTGAGTATGGGGAAGAAGGCTTATGATCATATCCATGTGTCCATTGTTTGGAGTACTCACTGTACTTTTGTATTTACCTTTTATTATTGTGTAACGTGTACCCAGCAAGATGTACACATACTAAGCTCCTTCATGTGTCTATACTAAATCGCCACCATTTTTGGTGAATATTTACTTATCAAGCACTATTCCCCAAAGGCCATGACCATCACTGGCCAGTTTTCCTTTTCAGTGGGGCAAAGAACAAGAGTATCTACAAGATGCCTACAACTGTATCAGTATGAAGTCAAGCAGGGCGAGATTGTGGAGAATGGAAAGTCTTTGCCCCATTTTGAACAGGAGTCAGGGAGAGTCCCATGTAGGTAGCTGAAACCTGAAAAAATGGACATTTGTTATCCTTAGGTTAACAAATTCAATCAAGGTGAGCAGAGAGCATGAGATCACTTACAAGGCCAAAGGCTGACATTTGTGAGGCCTGACAAAACAAGCGAGGTGTGAGAGGAGGGAGAGGTGCCTGGAGAGATGCCACAGACCTGCCAGCTGAACGTGGGAGGTGATTTGGGCTTGCCTCTCTGTGTGGATGTGTACCGTAGTGATGCTGGTGCTGTGGGTAAAACCATAGGAGGCTTCATGAGGTGACAGATTTCCACTGTCAGGCAGGCTAAGCACGGGAAGAGCACTCTGCACAAGGTTGTGTGTGTGTCCAAGGGCACACAAAAGCTTGTATTCAAATATGTCTCTTGAGCTCTGTCTTTCCTGCTGAAGACTACAGGGGTATCTGGGAATCCGAGAGTAGGTGAGCAGTGACACAGGGTTGGTGCCCAGAGATACATTTTTGGTGGAACTCTAGAGAGTTTGCATGTTGTCTAAAAAACAAGTCTTGGAAAAATCCTCATTGCACCGGGCAAGGGAATTGCATCATTGGAGCCAGGATGGCCATGGTATGCAGTCCATTTCCAAAGGCCCTAGATATACCCCAAATCTCCAATACATGAGTCCTTGTGTTTTGAATGTGCATGTTCCTCAGAGACTCCTGTGTTAGAATACTTGGACTCCAGATTGGGGCACTGGTTTGGAAGAATTGGAAATCTGAGGATGTGGAAACTTGCTGGAAGAAGGGAGCCACTGGGAGTGAGCTTTAGGACTTACAGTCAAGCCCCTCCTACTTCCTGCCCATTCTGGACTTCATGATTGCATACAATGTGAGCACCTACCTCGTGTTCTTACTGCTGTGTCTTCCCTATCACAATGGACCATCTCCTTCAAATGTTAATCCGCAAAGAATCCTTCCTCCATAGAGTTACATTTTGTAAGTATTTGATAGAGAAATAAGAAAAGTAACTAGTTGGCCAGGCATGGTGGCTCACACCTTTAATGGCGCACATCTTTAATCCCAGCGCTCAGGAGGCATAGACAGGTGGATCTACATGAGTTTGAGGCCAGCCTGATCTACAAAGTGAGTTCCAGGACAGCCAAGGCTACACAGAGAGACCCTGTCTTGGAAAGCATAAAACAAAACAAAAAGAAAAGAAAAGTAAGTAATACCATCCCTGTGAACATCCCAATCCTGTGTCCACTCACAGAACTGTCTCTTCTACCCTCTTCAAGGAATGGTGGTATGCTTTAGTTTTAGGTGTTGATGAATTACAGAGTGAATGGACTCCCCTCTTACACATAACCTCTCATCTCCCTACCTACCTTTGCTTTCAGCATCTTCCCATGAGTACTGTCAATATCCCAGATGCCACCACACTCTCCCGACTTGTGTAGCCAAACTCTTGATGGTCATGAGCTTGAGACTCAAATCCTGGACTCCACTCAAATCCTGGCTTTGTGTACTCGCTCTGTAAGCTTGATCTTGGTAGTTAATCTTTCTGAAATACAATTTCTTTGTTCCCCAAGCAAGGATAATGGCTCCTAGGCTGTGCAGAAGACTTAGCAAGCAAACACACACTTTCTGCTGTGAGCCCTTTTAGGAAAAAAGGATGCTGGGCGGTCATGCTCCTTTCCCATCCAGTCCTCACACTCTAACTGCTACAGAGCAGGATGTGCTAGAGTGGTCAAAGCACAGGCTGTGGAGACATAATGCCATAGGGCATTTTCTTCTTTATCTTAGGCCTGGGGACTGTGGGATGCTATTTTCCTCAAACTGGTACCTACCTGTAGATTAATCCAACAAGAGTCCACACTGATGGCCCAGTTCAGCACACCCTGATGGACTCTTTGAAGAGGAGTCCCTACCAATATCCCCTGCTCTCTTGCCAGGCCTACCATGAAGAATGTCTACTGCCTCTTCAGTTTGGGGGGAGTTGCTCAACCAATGGAGTGGGCCCTTAGTTTTGAAGATGCACAGTGATGTAACAAGAATGGGATAATCTAGAGCAGCAGTTCTCAACCTGTGAGTCACAACCCCTTTGGGGTTTGAATGACCCTTTCACAGAGGTCACATATCAGATATCCTGTATATCATATATTATGTAATTTCACTACAGTTATGAAAGTAGCAACAAAAATAATTTTATGGTGTGTGTGGGTCACCACAACACGAGGAACTATATAAAGGACCACAGCATTAGGAAGGTTGAGAACCACTGATCTACAAGGTACTTAAGCTGAGGCTTGATCAGATGTCTTCTGTTAGAATTATGCCCGTTCTACAACTGTTCTCAGGACAAAATTATGACTAAGAGTCTGGTCAGGCATGCCTGGCCAGCCTGGTACTCTATATATAGAGTCCCTGGCCTGAGGAGAAACTGGGTGCTAGGCTTCTGCTGCCAGAGACCCTGTAAGGGGGAACACCCCATGTCTTTTAG
This sequence comes from Pachyuromys duprasi, assembly GCA_028658305.1. NCBI lineage: Eukaryota > Metazoa > Chordata > Mammalia > Rodentia > Muridae > Pachyuromys > Pachyuromys duprasi. Next base: position 23,473,319 of record CM053757.1, read on the forward strand.
GGAGCAAGTCATGGGGTAAGTGTCAAATAATGCTTTGGTCTCAGATCCTGAGGCTTCAGCCCCATAGTCCAACTGTGTGTGTGTGTATGTGTATGTGTGAATTAGGGAAATGTAGAAGGGCCCAGCATGGGTGCCAGGGTTGGGATCACATCATTCTATTGCCTTTTATTTGTCCTGTGCTTTTGAAATATCAAATTGGGGTTAAATTAATGTGAAAATAAATAGACACTTAAAATAACAGCAGTCCAATAAGACAGACATAAAAGTCTGAAAGCCGGTGGACCAAGATGAATATGGCAATTCTTGGTGGTAGAGATCCAGATTCTTCTATATACCGACACAGACTCATACAAAGTTTACCTCATAGACCAAGATAGCTGCTGAGGCTCCGGCACTGAGACTCATGTTCTAGCCAATAGAAAAAAAAGCAAGCAAGAAAGAGAAAGGCCACATCTGCTCCTTGTTTTGGTTTGGTTTTTGGTTTTTTTGAGACAGAGTTTATTTGTGTAGCCCCGGCTGTTCTGAAACTTGCTTTGTATACCAGGATGGCCTCCAACTCATAGATCTGTACGCCTTTATCCCCTAACCCCCAAGTTCTGGGATTAAAGGCATTCACCAACACTGATAGGCTACTTCATGGCACAGACTATGAACCAAACTGTGACCATCTCCACATGTCCAGCTGTGTCCACTTGGAAGAGATCATTGCAACTGGATGTGCTGACTGTTGAGTCCTCTCGTAGAAGGAGGGGCTTAGATGACCATAGACCCTCACTTGAATATCCAGCTACTCCTTCCAACCCAGTTTGCAAATCTGCCCTAACTGCATGTGGCCTCAAGGAGGGGTGAGAGTACTGAGGCAAGGGAGGGCCAGGGAACTGCATTAGCACAACCATGGGGAACTATAACTGTTTGGGGTGCAGGCCTTCCAGTGTGTCTGCTTTAAGGACACCCTAGCCTCTGGCCCTACTCCCTTACCTGTTGCTCAGAAAGCCTGATAAACTCACTCTTCTCCCAGGGTGAACAAATCAAACGTTGTTTTGTTCTTAGGACCTTAAGAAGAGAGGGTAGACATTGTTTAGGTCTCTTCCAGGGATAGAATTTTAGCAACATAATTCCACCCAGAGCCCACTGGTTGGCTTTCTTCACCTGTCATATCGGATGTACAGGAATCTTGAGGATGGTCACTATTCTGTCTGGCCATCCTCAGTCCAAACGAAAACCAGGAAGTCTAGACATCGGTAACTAGAAAGGATATGTACTGAGAAAGGGCTAGCAGCCAGTGCTACCATTGAGAAAAATCACTTACACCCTCAGTTCTCTGTTTTGTTGATCTGTAAAATGTAGTCACCATTTTGTTAGGAAAATTAGCTAAGATTCTGTGATGTGCCAGTTCTTTCCTGAATATGGTAAACATTCAATACTTCTCAAGAAATATGAATATTCTTGGGACCACATGCTTGGCTTTGAATATATTCATTAACAAGCAGAGGACTTATTGACTCATGGACTCTCAGGTGGTGCTGAACCTGCCCTGGCTGACTTAAAGTTGAGTGAAATCAGTAGCAGCTCCTGAGGAGGCTCACAGGAGATTAGCTGTAGCTGTTACTCTCACCTCTGCCTCATAGACCAGCATGGTGAGATCCACAAAAGTACAAGTGCATACACAGAGTTTCCATTCAGAGCCCAGTTTCTTCCAAGCCCAGCCCCCTAGCTACTGCTTGGCATGACAGTTCTGTGAATGAATGCCATTGAGTGCAGTGTTTCTGTGGCTGTAGGAATCCAAAGAGAGGCTTTTCTTGCAAGCCTGCCTTGTAGCAGGGACTTTATAGCCAATTCTGTGTTTGGTAAGATGCCTGTGCAGAGTTATGAGAAACTCCAACAATTATCTCCAGGGGCCTATGGGATCCACAGCCATGAAGGATGCTGGTTTCCTAGTGGATCAGAGCTTCCCTCTGGGCCACCAAGGACCACAATCCTCAGCACCACTGTGCAGTGTGGCTTTGCATGGGCCTATCAGAGAGGTCTTGCACACCAGTGATCAATACTGCTCTCAGGAGTAACATCATGAGACTTTTTCCCCCCTATAGTTACTGCCAGCGACTGCCAGCAGTACAGGAGTCATAGCTGGGGTTCCGGGTTGGCTGGAATACCCAGAAGGAACCACAGTAATTGCTTGGGGGCCTTCTACCAGGAGGATCCAAGAAGGCCCAGCCAAGGAGAGCTGCCAAGCTTGGCACTAGCTCTGCCTAGGGATCCATCGGCCCAAACAAGTCTCCTTCTACCCTCCCTTTGAGCTCTGGGCCTTATGCACCACAGGATCATACCCTAAATCTGGAGGGCAAGACCCCATCCTAGGAAGATTAGAAAGTCCTCTGGGTATGGGAAGAAAGATGATAGGGAGGTGAAAAGGGAGTTCCACTTAGATTCCTTTGTGGGCTCTTGTTCTGAGCTTTCTCCTCATGACCTAGCATCATGGAAAAGAGGTGCTCGAACATTGGGAGTTCATCCTTGATGGGTATGGATTTTCATATTGTGAGCATGGGGAACCAGAGGTCGTTTACGCTAAAGTGAAACAAGTCAAAATATTGTTTTAGAAAATTCTCTGGGGAAATGTGAAGATAAACACCCAAAACTATTCTTCAGAATTCTCCAGGGAAATAGAACCAGAGAAAGAAGGGGAGAGTGGAAGGTAAGAAGTAGAGGGGAAAGGGAGGGGAAGAAAGAAGGAAAGAATGGAGGGAGAGAGGGAGGGAAAGAGGTATGACAGCTACTAGGATGTGTGGTGTGCACCTGTGTGTGCATGTACGTGTACAAGCACGTGCACAGTCTCTGTGTGTGAGAGTGCACGTATGTATTTGGGTATGTGTGTGCATGTGTATGTGTGCATTGCATGTGAGGGTGCATGTATGTACTTAAGTACACAGGTGTGTTTGCGTAAGGAGACACCATGACCAAAAGCACCTTGAGGAGGAAATGGTTTATTTGGCTTATGTAACTGGAGCCATGGTCCCTTGAGAGAAGCCAGGGTAGGAACTCAAATTAGTCAGGATCCTGGAGGGAAAGCTTATGTAGAGGGCATAGAGGGGTGCTGCTTACTGGTTGGCCCCTCATGGTTTGCTCAGCCTGTTTTCTTATAGAATCCAGGACCACCAGCCCAGGGATGGTACCATCCACAATGGGCTGGTTTCTCCTCCACCAACCACTAATATATATCCCCCTAGAGTCCAGTCTTATGGAGGTATTTTCTCAATTAGTTTTTCCTCCTTTCAGATGACTGTAGCTTGTGTCATTGACATAAAACTAATCAGAACAGGCTGACCATCAAGCCCCAGAGATCTTCCTATAGCCACCTTCCCAGCAGTGGGCTTACAGGCACATATAACTCAGTGACTTTTATGTCGATCTTAGAAATCAAACTCAGCTCCTGAGATTGCAAGATGAGCACTTTACATACTGAGCCATCTCCATCTCCCCAGCCCACACAGGCTTCTGCATGAGCCTGGAAGACTGGAGACTCAGATAGACTTTGATGTTGCCATTTGGGGGCACGAAATACCCAGGACTATATGCTGCAATTTGCATCCAGAGGCCTGAGGTCTGAGGTTATAGACCTATTCACATCCCAGAACTGTGCAATGATTTCTGCCCAAAGCCAACCTTGGTTTGGGCTTTCTATGTGCTCTGGTCAGGCCTCATCAATGTATCATCTCTATCCTGCCGGAACTGTAAACGCAGCAAAGGCAGAGGTCATGTCCTCTTCCAGAGTCCATTGCGCTCACTCAGTCCCTGCATCCTTCCCAGCATCTCTTCCTTCCTCTCCAACTCTTGGCTCCCTGGAAACCGGCTGCCACCTATCCTTGCAGGACAGAGATGCCAACAGGCTGAATGGGGTAGCATGAAGCAGGTGTAGAGCCGAATCATAGTCCTGATATTGGCCTTCAAAGTGTCAACTGGTTTGTTCACTTCTCTGTTGCCTGTACATTAAATGTCACAGGTACCAATGTGCAGCAGGGCCAGGTGCTGGGTTCATAGCAGAGAAAGAGATAGATTTTTTTGTTTTATTTTACTCTGAATGAGCTCACTCAGTAACAATGACAAAATGGTGCATTTCATGGGTAGTGAGTGAAGGCATGGTATAAGAGTTGCAGAGCAGAGACACCTATCCCTATTAAATGGGTGATGGGGGGTCCTCTGTTCCACCAGAGGAGGCAGCTGAGCTGGTTCCGAATGATAAGTAGTCACCATTCAGGGTTTCTCAGAGAGGAGCAGGGTGTGAGCTGGCAGTGAGAAATGATGTGGGAAAAATTCCCCTGGTAGTGCCAGGGCAGCCCTGGGGGCCAATGTGTGGCCCAGGGAGATGTCCCAATAGAACAATTCCTTGGCACTCTAGCTGGGAACAGGATTTTTTTTTCCATGACTCTTCAGCATCCAGGCCAGCTGTTCATCTGGTTCTTGACGTGAAGAACTATTCACCTTGTGCAGGCCTCTCTTCTCCTTGCCTGCCCTTCCCCTCATCCTGGCTTGGCCCCTACCTCTTTCAGGAATCTTGAGCCAGCTGGAGATGAGCCTGGGCAGTGGACTGAAGGAGGGAAGAAAGACAGAATGAACAATTCCAGGTAGCTGGAGAATGCCAGGCTCTGCCTGCTTGCAGAAACACCCAGGCAAACTAAGGCTCTGCCTTGCTAGTTCCATCTACAGATGGGAGGTCTACATCTACAGAATGGAGGTCGATAAACACATTTCAGTTAAGCACAATGAAACACCTATATACTGAGCCCTTTACTGGGTTAGGGCTGGCCTTCGGTGGGCAGAGACAAGCACTAAGACTCAGCCTGTATCCAACTGAATCTCAGTTTACCTTCTTCTAGCCCGTCTTAGGCTGAACCCTATCGTCTTGCAGCTTCCTCAAAAAGGCTTCCCTGGTCTCCTTTACCCTTAGCTAACCCCCTTCCCTTGTCACCACAGTAGAATCTTCAGTTTGGGTGGACACCTGTCCAATCCTGTACCTCCGGGTAAACTGTCTGCAGAAGCCTCACTGGTGAGACATTTTATTCCTTTGTTTCCTGGCACAGAGTAGAAACAAAAAAAGATTAGGGAAGGCAGATGGAGGGCATGGGTTTCCAGGTAGGAGCAGGGTTCCTCTACAAAGCCCTATTCCACTGGGCTGTGTCTTTTAGGATCTTCTGAGGTTACATTTAAACCAGTGTCATTGGTACTGTTTGCAGGGATCTTTAGGGCAGGGATTATGATCAAGTAACACAAATGCCTAGCAGAGCCTGTGAAAGCTAGCTGAATGCCCACTACATGGCAGACACTGACTGTGGAAGCTTTTTCAGAAATTTTATCTCGCTCTAGTGCCACTCGTCACCTTTTTGCCGAGGGAGTTGGATCACAAGGTTTGATCTAGATGGGAGATTAGGAAAGGCTTTTAATTCATGGCCTAACACCTCTTTGTCTGGCTCAGTTAATATGAGCATGCTGTTTGCTGTGGAGAAAGATTCTGTGTCTGTCTGTGGTGGGCTGAATGGTACCACACAAATATTTGTCTGTCACCTCATCCTTGGAGCCTACAGATTAAGACCTTACTTGGAAATTAAGGATTCCCTAGTGGGCCTCAAGCAATGGTAGATGTCTTCACTGGAAGTTGGGGTGAAAGAGAGGCAGGGCCAGAAGCTGTGCAGCCATAAGCCAAGGAACGCTGGGGCTACTGGGTAGAGGCAAGAAAGAAGTCCTTCAAGTTCTGAGATTCCCAGTTTATGGTAGGTTGTTAAGCAGACCTAAGAGGAGAACACAGAGGTCTTCCTAGGGTCCTATAGGCAGGAGCACCATGGAAACCATCACTGACTGACTGACTGACCTGGATACTATAATCTAGATTTCCTGGTGGAGGTCTCCCTCTGCTTAGCAGATCTCAGGTAATTCTGTCTCAGTAATTCAGCATCATACGGCATACGCATGAGTCCATCTGACTTATGTCTGAGGGGAGCAGGGTGGGGAGGTGGGGTACCGTGTCCAAAGAGCTACAATGTCATCATTGGTTGAATGAAATTGTCCCATAACATGGAGAGAGAGAGTCAGTAGATTTTGGTTCTTTCCTGTCCCCCCTGCCACCTCTAGGTAGGACCACAGTGAGCCATCCAGAAAGCTGCTGACTTGCAGGTTGACTAGACAGGGATCCTGCTTTTGTTGGAGTCTTCAGTTGCACAGTTTCACGTTCTTCCCACCAAAGCTTCCCTATCCATCTTTGAGCCCTGTGTCACCTCTAAAGCTTTGGTTTTCCACCCTCCCCAGAACAAAGTAACAGCCCAATTGCTTTCCTTCTAAGGAGAGAGCCCAGGGTGAGGACACGCGATCTGAGCCACCCTCTAATTACATCCTTTAACCATGGGGAACTTCTGATCCTCAGTTCCTTTGTCTGGAAAATGGGAAGAAAATAACACATCCTTTACTTACGTATATATGTGTTTAGGATTCAAGCCAGTCATAGGCATAAGCATTCTCCATGCATATTTTTAATACTTCTGTAAAATAATGAGATGAACAAGCAACAATCCATTGCGCATTCAATCCCAGCTCTAATTCCCTTGCCTCCTGGCTTATTTCTTTTTTTATGTTTTCTGGACTTTTAGAAACCACCATTTCTTGAGTATTGCCTATATGTTAGGCTCTGGGTTAGGTGTTTTCTAGCTCTCTTTATTCAGGAAGTGAGATATCCCTCTTTTCAGTAGAGGCTGCCATTATACCTACTTACCAAGGTTAGAAAACAGTGCCTTGTCCATGGTGACTCAAGAAAGCCAGCTCCTAGCCACCTTGGGCTTCATCTGCTCTGCTTTCATGGGTTTGGAAAGCTGAATGCCTTGGGCCACACAGAGAATGCCCACCTCTGTGTTTACAGGATAGGTATCAGTGGGTCAGAAAAAGAGTAAATGAAAAACAAACGAGAAAAATAAACAAAATCAACAGTTTTCAGCAAACAGCTTTAGACTAAGGTGAAAGAGATCAGCATGACTGTTCACCTTCTGCCTTCATTTCCTGTGTGACCCTCTCTCTGCCTGTCAGCTTTCTTTCAAAAGAACGAGGCAATAATACGCTCTCAGCCTTGGCCTGGAGTCCGGCCAGGGATGATAAAGAGTCCTTTCAGCTTGAACAGAGCCAGCTGCTGCCACCCGTGTTCAATCCTCTGTCCCTAACAGTGCCCAGTTTGGTTTGTGCTCAATGGTATTTGCTGAGGGGTGAACAACTCTGCTTGTATCAGCTGTTTTAGAGTTATTAAAAACGGAAGAGCCAACTTTGCAGAGCTGGCCCAGGAGTAGCTGAGTGGTCCGGTTTGGATTAAGCCCCTCCCCCTTCTGTTACCCAATCCGCTGAATGCAGAGGCTTATTCTGGTTGGGCCCTGTAGGTGGGAGCTTGCCTAAAAGTTAACCGGTGCAGCTCTAGAAGGGGTTAAGCCTTGGGCTGTCTGGCTTGGGTGTTCTCCAGCCCTGTCTTGCCTCACTACCTTGCCTCCTGCTGAGACGGGGCCATTAGTTTACTGATAAACAGGGGGCACACTCCACCACTGCCCCACAGCCCAGCTACACCAGGCACAGCTAGGGCCACACCCCTCCCACCTCCTCCTAGGCCACCTGGGAGAGTGCCTTTTCTCTGTCCTGCTCTTTGGAAACCTTGGGTTTGTAACCCAGATGGGCCACTCAGACGTAAGTGAGATCTATGATGGAGTTTCCAGAATGAAAAAATCTTGAGCCAAGAAGAGCAATGACAGACTAGTCCTGCCAAACCTAGGGACCAGGTGCAGTCTGAAGAACCCTCCTGCCAGAACCAAGCCTGGAATCTTTGAGTGACTCCTTACTTCTTGTCCCATTGTATCTCAATTCTTTGTCCTGCTTCCTTGGCCAGACACTGGAGATAACCATGTGTCACCAAGGATGTCCTTTGACAGTCCTGATGACAGACAACTTCACTGCCCTGCTCCACTAAAGGCTAATCTGAACTGCCACTTGCTAAGAGTGGATTTTACATTCCTTAAACGGCTGAAAGGAAAGATCAAGAGACTGCCTATGATGTGTAAGGATCACATGAAGGTCAAACCCAGTGTCCATAAGGCTATATTGTGACAAGACACACTGGCTCATTCACCCCCTGGCCGGCTGCTTTATTGCAGCCACAGCTGGCTTGAGCAGCTCTTAACATTGTCTCTGCCATGTGACACTCAGAGCCACAGTGGTGTCACCTGCCTCGTGCATCCACATGGAGAGACATTTTTAGGCTTGCCATAAATCCATCTCAGATCTGCCTTGATGGACAGACATTTCTAGTTGAATTCAGGTGAGGGTCTTTAACAGTGAAACCCATCCAGGTGAAGTATTATTTCCTCCAACTGATACCACCCTCCCATTCCTTCAAAAATGGACTTGGTTATTTATTATAACACTTTCATCTTTATCTATACTTTTTTTTTTGGACTTTTTTTCCTGTCTTTTATCTTTATCATATCCTGGCTTTTGCTTTTTGGTTCGCAAAGTTTATGTGAATTTTGATAGAAAATCTTTGCTGACCTTTGACCTAGACCATTGAGCTCTTCCAGAAAGCGAGAAATCATTTTGGTTCAGGTGCTCTCCTTGACCTTTCCAGGCCATGACTAAAGACCTGTTTGTATCCACGTCTTGCTCTGGGCCACTGTTAGCTCCCATCTTCCTTCCCAGAATTCTCCAGTTTCTGTCACTCACACTGTGTGGGAAGCCGTCTTCTCCAGCACATTCTTCTGCTCTGACTTTCCATTGGAGAAACTGAATGAATTCCGGTTGCTTGATGGGCCAATGACTCCCAAACCAACAGGAAAATCAGTATGAAGTGCTATTTGGCATATACTTTACCCTCGAGGATTAGGATTGCTTGGGGACCTTGGGTTAGAACCTGGACTCTGGAGTCTACCCTGAGCTGAGCTTCACTGGTCCTGACTGGGGCTTCACTTTTTCTGTTCCTTTCCTCACCTGTGAAAACGGTCTCAGGTGTCCTCACCTCCAGGCCCACTCACTGGGCCAGCTGGCAGTGGAGAACTTCACCAGGGGCAGCATGCACGGCTGCCAGTGGCTTCTCACCCTCCAAGTTTAACATCCTCAGACTGAGACAAAATTGTCCCCTGAAGACTTTGCAGAGGCCACCTCCTCTCTTCTCACTCCCCTCCTCTGCGTGCCTGGAGGAGTTCTGGACTGGGGAGTCACCTCCCACAGCCCCGGGCACTGCCAAGCCCAACTTCTTCATCCAGGATCAATAATTTTTTTTCTTGTTACGTCAAAGAATAATAATGCATGGGCTGCCAATGCTACAGTCCTCTCTATTAGTCCCTCTGTCTGCCTCTGGACTTCCTCTCTTATTGTGTAATGTGCCCTTTACAATGTCCTTTCGGAGTTAAAGCTTGGGAGGAGGAGGTAGCAGGGGACTCTGGTGTGTTGAGCTCTGAATTTGCTGAGTTCTTGACTCCTTTTGCTGCAGCTACAGTCCCCAATGCCATCTTTTCTGTGCAAGAATAGCTCGATTCCATGGACTGCTTCCAAGTCCTGAGGCCTCTGCATTGATGGCAACACCATCTTGCTCAGAGACAGGACTCTAGCCTCTTGCCCTTGCTCTCTACACAGCAGCTATAAAAACCTGTTCAGTGCAGGGTTGGTCAGCACCCACAGGATGAAATCTACATGGGAAGCTCACAGCTGAATCATGGTCTCGAGGGTAGTTTTAAATGGTTAGCTTGATTCAAAGTATAAATAAGCTCATGTCTCCAACATGACTGAAGAAATTTAAATTACTGTTGTGTTGTTTGTGGGTTAAAGGGTTTTTTTCAACCCAAAATGCCCTATAGGAATTTTCCACTGTATATCTCCAAAATTATCTATAATACATTCATTTCAGACACTCCCCCATTTCCCTGCCCCCAGAAAAAAAGAAAAGAAAGAAACAACACCTGACAGGGCATCAATCTGACTATATCAGGCTCATATCTCTTCTTCTTCCTCATCTCTTATGCTTAACACAATACTTAGTTCCTCACAGAATTATTTCAGGACACCTGGACCAAATCAAATTCCCATAATGGACACACAGCAGTGAGGTTGGCTTGTTAGTCACCCTTTCAATTGCAGTTGTGTTTATAATGGGTTAATTGGTACCTGTTTTTCTTGCAAGAATGCAAGTTTATTGTAGAAAGAGGCTATAGGTGGCCTATTTGGTATTAAGCCCTAACATAGCATTGAAGATTCTCAATAACTATTAGTCCAAATAAATATTTTTTTAATTTTTGTTATTTTTTTGAGACAGGGTCTCTCTGTGTAGTCCTAGCTGGCATGGAACTTCTATGTGGAGCAGGCAGAGCTCAAATTCACAGAGATCTGCTTGACTCTGCTGCCCTAGTACTGGGGTTAAAACATGCCCCCCCAACATTATGAAATATTTTAAGAAGTATATTAATGTTGTTTTTCTTCATAGTAGGTGTTGTACTACACAGAAGAAATATATCTTGTCTCTGCCAACAGCTAGAATAGAAACTCCAAGGGCATCTGTGATATACGTTAGTTATCACAGTTATTTTAGTTAGGGGTACTATTGCTGTGACCAAGCACCGTGATCAAAGAAACTTAGGGATGGAAAGGTTTATTCAGCTTACATTTCCACATCATAGTTCATTCAAGTAAGTCAGGACAGAACTCAAACAGGGCAAGAATCTGGAAGCAAGAGCTGGTGTATAGGCCATGAAGGAATGCTGCTTACTGGCTTGCTCCTCATGGTTTGCTCAGCCTGCTTTCCTAATAGAACTTGGGACCACCAGCCCAGGGACAGGACTACCTGCAATGGGCTGGGCCTTTCCCCATAAATCACTAAGAAAATGTCCCACAGGCTTGCCTACAGCCCAATCTTATAAAGGCATATTCTCAAGAGAGGCTCCTTCCACTCTAATGACTCTAGATTGTGTCAAATTGTCATAAAACAAAGCCACTACAATAGACAAGTCTGCTCACTTAGGCAAGAGTGTGCAAGGAACTATAGCTAATGAACATAATCATACATGACTCAAGTAGTGCCCACTTGGGTCTGACAGAGATAAATTCTTTCTGGTAATATTAAAAACCTAAGAGATTCCAAGGCCTACACAACACTCATTCTGCAGATAGTTAATAAGCATCCATAGTCTAGGACTGCAGAGGTAGCAAACTCTGAGGAAAGCTATATGAAATGCCATGATACCCGTGTCTAATCTGTGTATGTCCTGCTGTGTACTTTAGATCATCTCTAAGTCGTCTCTAGATGATGAGGTACACAAGGGGGCTGGAGGTACAGCCCAAGTGGTGAAGTGCTTGCAGTCCAAGCACAGGGACCTGAGTTCTTTCCCCACAGCAAAAGCCAGGCAGGGTAGCATGCGCCTTTATGTAATCCCTGGTTTACATATGGGAGGCTGAGAAAAAAAACCCTGGTACTTGTTCATCAGCCAGACAAGCCAAATAGATGAGAGTCAGTGAGAGACTCTGTCTCAAAGTATAAGGTGGAGTGCAATTAAGGAAGACACCCAGTATTACCATCTGGCCTCCATATACATGTATACTCATACACACAAACACACAAATATGTGTACACTCACATATGCATGCAATCTGTACATGATCAATACTGATGCATTTCTCCCCAGTTAAGAAAAGTTAAGTGGTTGAAAGCAAGAATGAAGAACCAGTGAATACACAGGGCCAATTGTATTGCTCACTAAGTAGTGAGTAATTGTTAAGAGGCTATTGGGGTTCGGGCTTTATGTCTTGTAGTGGGTGTGGCTGAAATAGATAGGACTCTGTTTTCAGGGAGCCTACAAGATGGTTAGGAAGACAGAATACAATTAAGCAAATAAAGTATTGGTCTGGGGGAAAATGTTTTCAAAGACTGTGATTAATTTCCATGAATCACCATATGAGCTAGCCAGAGGGAACCAAGTAATTCTGAGATAGGGATGAGGCTCAAGGAGACAGAGCACCCCAAGTGGATGAATAGCTAGGGCTGCAGTATGTCCACTCTTGTCCCTTAGGAGCATTGCTTCACTCTCCTGTCTCATACACCCTGAGCCCACGATACAGGTGGTAAGAGCCAGAGTCTTTGGGGGTGGGGGGCTGGGCAGCAAGATGGATCTGCATTTTGGCAATAAGTGAGATTTATTATAGCCAGGTGTTCCCTATTGGTTGGAAAGCAGTCTGTTACTGTATTTAGAAGCATTACTGGTTGCAATGTAAATGACACACCCTGCAATACACTAATGGTAGCCCCATGGCCTGAGTGCTGAGCATGAAGGAGCCCGTTGAGTGTTCCTCAGAGTCCCAAGCTTATTAACCACCCTCAACCCCTCCCATCCCCACTCCCGAACCTACTCCTGATGAACACATTCTCAGCCTGGCCAGTATCTTCAGGAGATGTGATCAAGGAACGACCTTGCTAAGGCCTTAGAGGCTCTATCAGCATTTGGCCCTTCATGCCAAGCTTGTTGTACTCAGTGGTCCCAGGAGCTTCAGAGATGCCTTTTAGAGTTACTTTTATGAGCTGCCTTCTTTACAAGCCTGACTGATTAAATGTCACCTCTTCAGACAGATTTTTTTTGACATCCTGGTCTTAAACAGTGTCCCCAGTCACCATCTGAGACTTCACTATGTTCATGTAACAGCCATGATGACTGCCTGGCATAGAATTAACCCTTATATAACTGAGGCACTTGCTTGTGTTTATTGGCTGTTTCTCCCACTCACTGGTAAACACCAGGAGGGAAGAAACGCCACTCAGTGCTCTATGTCCTTTATTCTGGGCAGGTGTGAAGGAAAATTGTACCAACTGGTTGAAGTCTTCCTCTGCCCTTCCATGTAATTCCCATTCTACAAGGACAAACTTTCCATTGTTAGTGAACGAGGGCACAACGTGCATCATGTTCAGTGTCCCTTATCTCACCTTCTAATTCTACCGCCAACAAACTCATACAGCTCTGAAGATGACAGTGGGAACAATTGATCATGGACTTGCACAAGGGGATATCTTTGAACAACCACAAGCCTCAGCCACACCACTCTGGATTTGGAATGTGGTTTTACAACCTTCTGCCCATTGAGCACATGTCTAAAATCTCTGCATGTTAGTCTCCTTAGCTGCAATACGGGATGACTGGTCGGACCTGCTATGGTGGTTGTAAGGACTCAAGCTAACTGGTTCAAAGTGCTTAGTATAGTGTTCGAATATAAAAATACAACTATGTTTGTATGAATGGTAGGAGCTTAAGTGAGATGCTCAGGGATACATGAAAGAGCCGTAGCAGGTATTTACCCCCCTGGTATGTATCAGCTAGTGGGAGAAACAGCCAGTAAAGCAGAGTGGCCAACAGTGAAGGCTCCATATCCTGCTCACTTCCTGCCATGATTTGGCAGGGACATTGTTGACTCAGCATGGCCAGGGCTTCCAGTTTTCAGGGAAACCTTGGACTCTTTGTATTGGCTGAAATCTTGTAGTTATGTACAGGATCCTCTTTGACATGGGGTGACATCCTGATAACCACACATAAGCTGAAAGTGTAATAAGTTGGCAATGCATTTTAAGAACTTAACACGACAGAGCACCTTATCTAAGAAGTCTGTAGAGATCAGTTGTCATTCCCCTCCACCCACAGCTGGTTGGGAACTCCAGTTTACTGTACTGGCCAGCATCATGGAAGAGTATAACACTGAAAGTCACTATCCTGGAAAAAGAGCAAAACTCAGTTTCTATTGAGTGCCATATTGCACTTGCTCCACGGTCAAGTCTAGTAAATTGCTAGTTGAATCGCCAAGATGGTTTATACTGGCAAATAAGTCATTCAGTGCTCTGCAACCAACCGAAGCCAAGGTGTGTCACTCCCTAGTAAGAACTGCTAGAGACTGATTTTAATGGACTTCGTGGAAGTATAATTTACCTGCAGAATAATGAACCTAAATGTATATGCTCATGAACTTTGACAAATGGACGCAAGGAACCCCAATTATCAAGGAATAAAACACTCCTGTTACCGCTGAGAGTTCAGTTGAGGCCCTTCTCAAACAGACCCCCCCACCCTTGCCTCAGACAATTGCAAATATACTTTTGTTCCAATGGACTGATTTTGTTTATTCTAGACTTCCATATAAATAAGACACAAGAATGGTGGTTTGAATGAGTGTTATTTTCCTTCACACAGAAAAAAAGTTATAAAATTCTTTTATCTTTTGTGAGACCTGGCTTATGGCTCAATGCATTATGAATACCCCAACTCCCCTTCAAGAAAACATGCATTCTGCTTTGCTGATATTGTGCTCTGAAAACATCAGTTAGGTATTTTCTGGTATTGTTCAGACTGACTCTATATTTGTTAATTATTTTTCATATATTTGTTCTATCAGTTTCTGAGAGGAAGGTGCTAATACCTCTAGCCAAGGTTGTGGGAATGCCTACTTTCCCCTTCCATTTTGTTAATTTTTGCATTTTGCATTAAAAGCTCTTCTATTGACTCTGTATAAACTTAGTGGATGTTTAATAATTATACATTTATGTATATCTTCCTGTACATATCATTACTCTAAAAGTCCTCATTTTTGCTTTGATAATACATCTGGCCTTGTTTACCTAGCGTTTCTGTGGCCATTTCTATTTTGTGATGACTGCATTTGTTAACCACGCTCCATTTCTTTAAAGTGTTTCATATAGATGGTATATTCTTGAGTCACTCTTTTTCCCCCTGAGACAGCATTTCTCTGTGTAGCCGTGGATGTCCTGAACTCACTTTGTATACCAGGCTGGCCTGGAACTCACAGACATCTGCCTGCCTCTGCCTCTCCAAGTGCTGGAATTAAAGGCGTGCACCACCAAGCTCAGCGGAGTCACTCTTTTTAACCACTCCGAATGGTTTTTATCATTTAATTACATCATTTAGTCCATTAACAACTAATGTAACCATTGATGTGGTTGGGTTTGGAGCTGTGATTTTATTGTATCTGTTTCTTTCATTTTTAGAGGGGTTATTTTCATAGTTTTTCCTGCCCCTTGGTTCTGTCTTCTAAAAGAGCACATGAATGTTTCTTACCAGTCAGATTTCAGTTTATTAACCAGGTATCTTTGCTTTCAGCACCTTTCCTTCCAATCACTCTCAGACATCTCTCCTACTCCCTCTCAAATTCATGGCCTCCACACATAAATATATATACAAAACCTTCTGAGTCCATTTAGTGCTGCTTGTACATACATGACTTCAGGACTGGCCACCTGGTATGTATAAACAGTTAGGGGTCTCACTCCTGGGGAAGAGTATTTGTTCCCCTTTCAGCAGTCATTAGTTGCCATTAGTTGTCACTAGTTGTTCTTTGTATAGGAGTAGGGCCCCAAGAGATGGGGGGGGGCTCATATTAGCATGTCTATTGGCATTGGCATCATTCACATCTTTTTAAGGCAACCACGTTGTTCCAGCAGTTTCATGGATGTGACTCTCCTGCCATTTCTAGGACACACAGTTGTGCAGCTGAATTACTGGCCTTGTAGCTCTTTCAATATTTCTGCCCCCTCTTCTGTGTTGGTCCTTGAGCCTTTGGGTGCAGCGGTTGTATTGTAGATGTATCCATCAGGGATGGGAATTCCATCATCAGTTTAGTTGTGGTTTC
This sequence comes from Pachyuromys duprasi, assembly GCA_028658305.1. Lineage (NCBI taxonomy): Eukaryota > Metazoa > Chordata > Mammalia > Rodentia > Muridae > Pachyuromys > Pachyuromys duprasi. The sequence goes on from CM053757.1 coordinate 23,488,991, forward strand.
CTGTGATGATCTCCATCTGCTGCACAGAGAAGCTTCTTTGATGAGGGCTGGGAGCTTCACTTATCTGAGGCTATAAGGATGAGTATTTCTAATGCAGCTAGGAATTGTGCTAATCTAGTAAAGGGGCAATAGCAGGTGCTTAAGATAAGAAACAGTGTGTTTCCACAGAATTTTATTTAGGCTTTCTATCATACTAGGCTTATTAAAACAGATAATTCTCTCCATGTAGACCCTTTATTCCGTTATTGATTCACCTTGAGAAGTTGCCTGGCATTTACTTTTCAGAGCATTTGGACTACGGTAGTGTTTTCTTTTTGTTGGTCTCCACACTTTGCCATTTGTTATCTGTTCCTGGATGGAATCTGATAAGAGCAACTTGGTCAGAGACACGGGCACACAGCTCTACTTTGGGGGCCGTAGTGAATATAGCTACTAGGAGATGGAATTACAGCCATTGCTTTTAAATATGACTGTTCTGTACCTTGCACGGTCCCCTGATGTCAGAAATTCTGGAAGGCAAGGACTACTCTCAAGTTATAGGTGATGTTCCTAGGTGGCTGAGAGGGCATGGACATGGAGTGTAGCTTGAGAAGTAAGAACTCCATTGCACTTGGGAACGTCATTATATGTATGCTGCAAACTTTGTCTTCTCATCTACCTACTCACAAAGGCTATGGCATACATATCAATGAGACCAGAATGCTACCCGATAATCGGAAGGGAAAAAATGCAGATACATGCAAAGCAGATGAAATTCAAAATCACTTGTGTGTCCCTATCTCTGGCCAAGTTGCTCTTCCCTTAACTCCTCCTAACCATCTTCCCCCCTGCTCCCAACTCCATATCCTTTTACTTAAAATAAAAACTAGCCCATTGTGTGTAATCAATGCTGCCCATAAACACATGGGTACAGGGCCATCCACAGCCGCCTAGAAGAGCTACTAGTGGCCACATTACTGACTAAAAGGAGTTGAGGGGAGGGAGAAATTACATTGTGTGAATATATGAAAACTCGAAGAATTAATATTAGTATTGTAATTAATTATAATTAGTAATTATTGTACTTTAGAAAAGAATCAAAACATCTGAATGCTTAGTTTTGTTGCTAGTTTATTGTGTGATGCTGGAAAGTCCCTTTCCTCTGGGCCTCAGTTTTTCTCTTTGCGTGGTGAGTGGGGAAAAGTTCTTCATAGTACCCATCAGAAGTCAGAGTCTATGAGTTTGGGAGACTCTGGGCTTTGGGTCTCTGAGGGGAATCAAGGGCCAGGAAAACCTTTGACAGAGTGACCCTGCCACCCGAGCCTGGCATTTGCAAGGTATGAAGCCTGGTCAGCAGTGCCAGTCCTGGGCTCATTCGACCATGCCTGCAGGATGCTTCAAGCCTGCCTCCTGTGGGTCGGGCCAGGAAGACCAGGCCTTCTCTGTGGCCTCCTGCTGGGACAGTTTAGACAGTTTCACTGAGGTCAAGAGAAAGAACACTGCAGAAAAGAGGCCAGGCTTGCCTGAAGTGAGGGCAGAGCTGCCTCGGGTACTGCCATGGCATCTTCCAAAGCTGCCAGCTGATCTGCTCTTCCTAGAACACAATCACTCAGCAGCCCCACTGGAAGGCCTGAAAACACTGCCTTCTCTGGACAACACAGACGGTGGCATCTCCTCTGGGAAGTGCCGCAGGGAGAGCTGTTACCTTCAAGCAAATCTCAGAAGTGTGATCCGTACTCCTCTGCAGTAACAGAGCTGCTCAAATCCAGCCACCCGGGGAATTAATTCTATTTTATTTCTTGTTTTTATGGGAGGGGAGGGCACATTCACATATTATCTGCAACATGCGTGCATGAGTGTGTGTGTGTGTGTGTGTGTGTGTTTCGAAACAGGGTCTCATGCATCCCAGACTGGCTTCATTTTGGTATGTAGCTTACGCTGGCCTTCCACTTTTTATCTGCACTGTTGTTCACTTTTATTCTGCACTATAATTCATTCTAGTTCTAAAATGACTATAGAAGGAAATCTTTATGTTATTGCTTTAAGAAATAAGCCAGCTTTACTTATCTAAAGAAGGTAATTGTAAAAAGAAAATTTAACCAAACAAGCTGCTATTCAATCAGAGGAGAATACCATTTTCTGCAAAGGGTTTTGAGCCTCTTCAAAACAGGGAGATAAGTAAGCACTAAGGATGTAAAGACACCATCTGGGAAACTTCCCCTTGAGTGAAAACTAAAGCCGGAGCAGAGGTTGAAAGGGAAAACTTTCCTTAACTTAGTGGCAACGAGCACCCTGTACCCACATCATCCCGGATCACCTTGTGTGTGCCAGAACAGGCTCTCCCAGGCTTGGGAATTCAGCATTATGTTTTTGTTTTTGTTTTTGTCCTTGACTTCAGTAGGAGGATAATTATCTTTCTATGCTCCTTGTGAGAAACCTGAAGTTTGGCATGGGAAATCTTTTTCAAAAATGCAAGCTTTTGGGCTGAGATGGCTCAGCAGGTAGGTCAGTAGGTAGGTTGCTTCCTGCCAGACCCGAGTTTGACCTCCTGGCATCCAGCTAGTGTAGAGAGAGTACCAATGCCTGAAAGTTGTCCTTTGACCTTTGCAGGGTTGCTGTGGCTTGTGTGCGCAGTCCTCCTCCCCGCCCCCATTCATAACTGAGTATAACTAAAGATTTTAAAATATAAGCTCTCTTTGTTATCCACCACTCCCCAGGCATGGCAGAGTGGGACCTGAGATCTACCCAGGGTTCCACTGGCCTGGATTCCCCCGGTGTCTCCTTTTGGACCAGCGCTTTCTCTCTTGCAGGACCGAATGTTGGGACTGAATTGTGTCCCACGCCCATCAATGTGTTAAAACTCTAACAGGACTGTGTTTTGGAGACCTTCACCTCTGTGTCTCTCTTCTGGAAAAGTAGAGAATTCTAGTCTGCCCCTGACCCTGAGAGGTCATCAGAGCACCAGACTATTATCATGGGTACGAAACAGACAGGCAATGCAAACAGAGACTGGCTTCACTTTGTGCCGCCCCCACCTACTCCATGAGTAAACCACAGCCAGTAAAAGCCTGAACACCATCCATTAATTCTGAACTCTGGACTTGTGGCTCAGCCCAGTGCTATCTCCAAAGCCGCTAGAAAAAGTGACTCGTGATCCGGTCCCTCAACATGTTGTTGGCATCTTTTCCCTGATTATTTTTCTTTATCTTTCCCCTGATTATTTTTATTTATTATTGCCCTGAATATATTTAGTCCTTCCCACAGCTTTATTTACTTCCGTCATAACTGCTGACTGCAGTTTATTTATCTGCTTCTCTATCATGAATGTTACGCTAATAGAAAATCAGCCTCCATCCAAACACCTCAGTGAGGCACGGCCAGGGGCGTGTGTCTTTGCGTGATCACAGTCAAAAGAAAATTCCCAGACAAAGAGAAATCCCAAATCAAAAGAGATGCAACCAGACGCTTTTATGTTCACTATCAAACTACTCTGCAGAAAGGTTGTTTCACTTTGTTCCTCACCCAAAAGTAGAAGAGGAAGGAAGGAACCCTTTTCATACTGAGATTGACAGCCCCAGGCCTTGCTGTTTGTTTTCATTTTCATTTTTATTTATTCATTTTACATCTCAGTCAGAGCCCCTTCACTCATCTCCTCCCAGTCCCACTCTCCCTCCCTGTTTCCCCTATCCCTCCTCCACTTCTCCTCAGAGAGGGGGTGCCCCCACTCACCCACCCACCTTAGCACATCAAGTTGCATCAGGATTGAGTGTATCCCCTTCCCCTGTGGCCTGGTGAGGTAGTCATGTCAGGGGAAAGGGATTGAAAAGCAGGCAACAGAGTCCATATCTGAATCAGCCTCCATTCCCCTTACTAGGGAACCTATAGAGGACCATGCTGTCTATTGACTACCTCTGTGTAAGAGGCCTAGGTCCAGGCCATGCACAGTCCTTGGTTGGTGCTTCAGTCTCTACAGGCCCCCTAATATGAAGTGGGAGAATACCAGTGTTTTCTTTTGTGTATGTTTAAATCAAGAATGAGAGTGAACATCTCTTCATATGTTTATTTATTGTCTATTTGAGTGTCTTCCTTGGTGAAAATAGATTTACCTATTTTTCTGCTGGCAGCATCACAAAAGCTAAAACAAACAAACAAACAAAAAACAAAGCTTGCTAATTTACCAGAGACCGCCCAATCATATGGTTGTGAAGTTTTGAGTGTATATTGTGTTACTGCCCTTTGGTTTTGTTTTCTCTTCTACCCCACAGATAGAAGCACCGCCACAGGGGAACACCTCATTTGTGTGCAGTCTACTTTGCCAGTTCTTTGAGAGCTCTGCTTCAGAGTCAGGCAAAGAAGGGGCTTCCACACTGGCAAAGTGCTAAGCCCTTGGCCCTCACCGGAAGACAGGAGGTATGGCAATAGAAGGTCCTCCAAGTCACGCTTCTTGTGCACCATTTGCAAGGTTCCAAGGTATGAACTAATGTGTGTGTGTGCTCAAAACAAGATTTGAGGCCTCCATGGCCCCAAACTGCTTACTGCTCTGCTGACTTCTCATTCAAGTGCCATTCTGAGCACTTGACTATCTCTCTCTGTTTCTCTCTCTCATACACACATACCACACCTCCAGGCCTTTACATACACTCCACCTTTACTTGTGATACTTATTTTTTTTTCCTTTCCCAGGGAAACAACCCTCTTGATTCTGGCTCAAGTGACTCTGGGGACCTTTCAATGACCCCCATCATCCATGATAGATGCCTCTTTTAGCCTAGCCCATCAAAACACATGCTCAGACCATGTGCTACATATTTTGTGTTTCTCTACCAGAACACAAGTTCCTCAAAGGTGTGACTAGAGTTTGCTAACCATTACATTTTTTAATTCCCAGCACAGTTCTGACCACACCATGGCTGATTAATAGACATTTAGCGAATGCATGAATGAGAGTCTGAAAACTCAGTGACAGAGTTCTTCAACCTGTGGCTGAACAGGTTAGCTGGCCAACTGTAAGGAGGAGAAAAAAAACAAAAACAAAACAAAAACAAAAACAAAAGCATGTACCAAGGGAAGACATGGGGATCTCAGGACAGAATGCTGTATGGTTGATAGGGTCAGAGCTTGTGCCAGGTGTCAGGAGGGCAGTTTAAGCAATGAATGATCTTTGGATTGGATGCTGTGAGAAAGCAGAGGAGGTCCTGGGACTCGCCATCTCTGTAATTCTTATCCAAAAGGGGTAGAAAAGTAGGTTGCAGCTAATAATGAAGTATGCCTCTTTCTTACCCAATACAGGGTAACATTGCAGGATGAACAGTGTTTATGATTCTATCTTGATCCATGATGATAAAAAAAATAGTCTTGCATGGCTATTGAGGTTCTTAGAAACTGTTTCACATTCAACAAGAGAACACAAGGCCCAGCTTGAAGGGCCAAGCAGCCCCCTGAATTCCTTACCAGATGCACATCAGCTCAGTAACCTGCCAGCCTCTATTTTCCACTTCTTTCTTGTCTCTTCTTGCTCCTTTTTATATGCGTGGTATGTGGCAGTGCAGAGACACAAGACAAATAGGAAATCAGCAAGTGCGCATCTGATACGAACTGGCAATAGGATTCTGTTTTTTGGTTTTATTTACTTTGTGGGGTCCAATTTCCTCAGCCTTAAAAGCGATGACCTTAGAACTAGGTTCCCAGGAGGGCACTTTGTCCTCAGGCTGGAGCACAAGCCTTTATTCTCAGTTAATATCAATGGCTTCCAGCACCTGTGGACAAATGGGAAGTATGTGCCCGCACACACACATCTATGCCGTGTGGTGTAAATTTTTCTGCACTTTTGAGCACCACTGTGGATGTAGCTCCCACATGTTATCCTCTTCAAGTGTCATCTCTCAGTTTGGGAGTTTGGAAGCACGAGAATGGAGGTGAGAAGCCTAGAGGGACCCTTTGATTCATGTTCCCCAAAGGCTGGGTTAGGAAAGGCATGTGGGGTAGAATAGTGGGCAGAGATTTAATTCTTTCTATAATTTGTATGTTTTCTAGGTTTTGGACCATTGCACCTTAGTCCTTAAAATATGTTTAAGAAACGTAAAATCAAATAACTGATAGAACAATGATATATTGATTTGCAGAAAGCTGGTTATTTAGACAATTTCTTCTTAGAAAGGCCGTTCTGGGTTCTCCATGTAAATCCTAGTACTTGATTCTGCTAGAAATGCTGAAACTGGCCACTTGGTTCATCTTCACTTAGCAGATGACCATGGAGGCTCAGAGAAGTAAGGTCATTGGCTCAACAACATCAGCATGTTCAAGGCCCAGTTAGGTTTGGACTCTAACTCAGACTAGATCCCAACTCTGTATTCTTATTTCTTAGCTTGTTTCGTGGTCTTTCCTTCCACGTGCTGGCAGGTTATAATGGTGGCTGTTAACCATCTGTCTTTGCAATAAAACTGGACCTACCCCATTCCAACATAAAGTTACCCAAGCACAGGAGGGCCTGGGGTCAGGGTCATGTCTAGTACTTTTCTTGAAATCTAGACTCAGGTAAATCCAATTATTTCTGGACAAAAAATTATCTGGCCACTGTAAGGGGTAGATGGGAATGAAAGGGTTGGATTAGGTAGAAGCTAGTGTAGAGAGCTTTCCCTCATCCCACTGCCTGCAAGGCTGAGATCTGGGGATGCTGGGATCTCAGGAACTACTCCTGGGAGTAGTTAAGGAGACACATACGATTAATAATCGGTCTCAAATCTGACCCTTTGTTTGTATACCCTGTCTTTAATTCCTTCAACATTAAGCAAGCACACTCCCTTCCACCAGGGGCTACGATGACTTCCCTAAAAACCATCAAATGAGGTCCTTGCCCTTAAAGTTCACGGCCTATAAACTCTAGACAAATGGAGAGAAAATGGCTATACATAGGTCAGGGGTTAATACTCTATGATTGTTGTAGGTATGATTTCCCACAGCACATACCTCAATGTGTCACCTAACAGTGGGGCTAGGCTAGGAGAAATACATCCTCAGATGGCTGCATTCATGAGAATGCTCACACAAACCACAATGGCTACAACGTCACCAGGCAACTGACTCCTAGAGGAGCACTATCATTGTCATATATGCAATCTGTTCTTGGCTGATCCACCAATGTGGCACATGACTGTAGATTCTTAGATGGGAAATGAAGGCCCAGAGAGCAACAAAGGGGCTTTGGGGGAAAGAAAGGAGAGCCTGACATGGACCATGGCAACAGTAGGAACCTGACTCCAGCAGTGCGTTCTTCCTTCCTTCCTTCCTTCCTTCCTTCCTTCCTTCCTTCCTTCCTTCCTTTCTTTTCCACAAGGGAGATGTTAGGGGGAAGAGCTATGTTTTTGCCAATAAATTAGAGCAAGCTCAAGCTGGGTCACAGCTGCTGATTTCTAAGTTTGTGAGAATTATTCTGTTAAGAATACCCATTATTTTAAAATTTAAATTAAAAACAGAAGAGTAAGTTTCTACAAACACTAATAAATTCTCAAACCTTATCACCCCTCAATAATTTCACAGCATTTTTTAATTAGTGGTGTTCTGGATGCTATCTGTATCTATCCTATCTACATAGGAGAGGATAGTTTAATGTGCCACTGTGGATGTCTTCCCAGCTCTGTCTTCAGAGACAGCACGTGAGAAGCTTGAGATAGGCCTTCCTTTTACTCTCCTGAGAGCCAGTGAGACACAACCCCAACCCCACAAACATACAATTGACTTCAATGAACATACATAAACATGTAGCGATCACACATGGGGCTTCAACTCTCAATAATTTTCCTAATGTGAGCATACCTGTGGTGTTCCTCAGATAAAACAAGAGATACTTAGCAGTAACCCAGAAACTGCCTCACAGCCTTTCACTGTCCTGACTTCCAACACTTGTTGAGATTTTGTTGTTGTTGTTGTTTTGTTTTGTTTTTTAAGACCCAATTTTTCTGTGTAGCCCTGGCTATCCTGGAACTTGCTCTATAGAAGCAGATCAAACTCAGAGATCCACCTGACTCTACCTCCTAAGCACTGGGATGAAAGGCATGTACCATGGCCACCAGGCCTTGTTGGGATCTTTAAGGAAGGCAAGGTGCTCCACGTTCCCATTTCCATAACCACTCACCTACATTGGAGTTAACATCTGGATATGTATCCCCTAAGTATTCCATTTTAAATACTCAGATTTACACTCAAAATATAGCATTCTTGGGTAAATATTTAAAATCATGCCTGATTATATTGATCCTCCAAGACAGGCAGAGGTTTAGCTGTGGTTACATCTGAATCCTAGGGCAAGGATGGAGCTGGAGCTTTGACATCCAAGCAGATGAGCAAGGACCTAAAGGAGACGGAGCCAAAGTTAGTTTTCTCATCACTGTGACCAAATATCTGACCAAAGAAAAAGGATTTACTCTGGCACATTTACTTTGGCTCTGAAGTGTCAGTCAGTGATGGCTGGGATAGGGACATAGTGAAAGGATCACCTCATGGCATGGCAGGCAGGTGGCAGAGAAAGAGCATAGACAGGAAGGAGCCAGGGCAAGCTATATTCTCAGAGACATGCCCTTAGTCACCTATTTTCCCTAAAGGCCTTATTTCCTACTCTTTACCATCTCCCAGTAATGCCATCAGGCTGGGAATCCACCAAAGGATCAAGGAATTCAAAAGGTAAGAGCTCTCGGGATCTGCTTGTCTCTGGAGCACCCGTCATAGGCATATGCAGAGGTGTGCACAACTAATCTCACCGGCATTTCTTAATCCAAGTTGACCGTCAAAATTAGCCACCATAGGACCCGAGGAGGGCAAAGGAATGGTCGCCACGGCCCCTTCAGAGTGTCCCTCTGCAACAGGAAAGGAGCAGGTGAAGCCAGGGGTGCTGCTGTTGATCAAGAATATGTGGAGATGGTGGTGGCCTGATGGGCATGGCTCTTTAGGTCATTGTTCTACATACGGTTGTTTCAGGGCACATGGGAAAGAAACTATCTATAGAGTCAGGTGGAGAGAAGGAGATGGTAGTTTTGCTCCTAGACTTTCTCCTTGCCCCCCCCCCAGGGTGATGCCCTGGCATTTAGGTGAAGAACATGACCGCTGGAACCGGGCTCACCTCTCTTTGAGGTCTGCCTTCTGTGCTTAGTTAGCTGTGAGCAACTTGGAAGATTTACTTCACTTCTCTGAACCAAATAAAACTAATGATCTTCCCACGCCTGGTGATGGCTGTGGTTATTAACTAGTCTCTAGGAAACACTCAGTTCACAGGGAGTGGTGGTTGGTATCGACACTTGTGCCATGGCATCTGCATGGACTAGAAAGAGGAAGCTTTTCCAACACACTTGTATCACTTTCATGACAGGTGCCACATCAAGGATCCCTTCTCTGGGGAGGAAGAGAAGCAAAAAGGAGGAAACACAGTCTGTGCATGGCAGTACTCTGAGCTAAGTCCCACGTGAGGATAAGGCTCAGAGCTCCAGGGATGTTCTGGCTAATGTGGTCTTCCTAATCCAGGTGCTGTGTTGCCATCATCCCTTAGTTGAGATTGTTCGTCAGCAGGTCTAGTTCCAAGGAAGCATACAAGCCCTAGGTCTAGGTTACATAGAACACTGGTTGAGATTCTGATGGATTTTGTAAACTTCTTGTGCCACTGTGTCTTCATGGCCACATGGAGACAATAACAGCAGCAGCTGTTCAGGGATAATGTGACTGGGTGTGCTAGCCATGTGCCAGCATGTTCCCAGTGCCGTGTGCACAGCTAAGACTCCCATGCATGTTGGTGATCCTTCTGTTGACCAGTTTTCCTCTCCTTCTGCCCCACCACTCTGCAGTCCTGCACCCAGACCTATCTCATCTGCCAGGGTTGTCGATGCCGGCTTCCCCCAGCTTGAAGCCCCCATAGAACTCTCATCTGCTTGGCTTTGACTTTGCAACAGGCAAGGCTTTGAGGGGACATGTTTTTATAAGCCACTGGCCTCACATCAGTTCCTTTTCATCATAATGTAGCCCCAATGTGTCTGCACATAGGCAATGTCTAAACTAAGGAAACCCATTCCTTCCCCATCAGTGGAAACGGACTTGGGTTAGGTGAAAGTGTAGAGGCCGGTCAGTTATTGCATAGGTTGGGGCCATGCATCAATACAGCAAGTACCTTGGAACCCTTCCACTGGAGGATGTTCCTAGTGATGGTGGGCTAGGCTGATGGCCTACACATGAAGACACGCTTTATGACCCAGGGGGAAATAATAAACCTTATATTTTATCATCCACCAGAAAGGGACTGGAATAGCTTAATGTTTTGTAGAAAACCTTTAGTGACTTTTGCCCCCTTGAAAATTTTAGCCATTAAGATAAGTGAGATTATTTGTACGTATATAACATGCTATATAATCTATGTTATGTAGTCTGCTTTGAGGCACTATTCCTCTGAACTTCCATGTTGGAAATGCAGACCCTCTAGTTTAGGGTTTGTGGAGTGACTTCAGGTAGGGTGAATGTAAAAATCACTGGTTTGCCTCACCCCTCTATCAGCCTTCCTGGTCTCTCCAATACTTAGGAAGCCCTCCTTTTAGATTCTCATTGATGGCAGAGCATGCTTTCCGTACAGAGCTGACGCTTAAGAGACTGATGAGTTAAGTACATTCATAGCCTTGCTAGGTCAATGAATTCTTTTCTTCCTTCCTTCTTCCCTCTTTCTCACTATCTTCCCTTTTTCCAGCTTGTAGCATCCATTAGGGCTGAACAATAAGATCTTTTTGTTGGCTTCCCTCCTTCCACTGCACCAGCCATGTGCTTCAACACCTCCCTTTTCCTGTGAGCCCCTCGTTGCTACACAGAGCTCTCCCTGCACAGACTGTGGGAAGAGCTGGCAGAGTCTTCATTTTGTAAGAATCCCCAGATTTCCCCTCTACTGCTGTCCCCATTGAAATCTGAGGCAAAGAAAACTAGATACTTGAGTTGTGGACTTTGGTTTTAAATTGCTGGCTCACTTCTGGAGTGGCTTGGCTCTTTTTGGGCTTCTTCCACTTCCTGCCCTTGCCCAGCACTCTTATTCAGTGTACCCTTGTCTGGGGGAAAAAGTTGGGGATGAAGAGCAGGCAGTGAGGTAAGCAATGTCTCAAGGTAGGCCTCTGGATCCCGGCAAAGTTTTTGACAGTGACACATGGTGTGACAAAAATCCTCATCTGGGTTTCAGGGATCTATATTTTAACTCCGCCTCTGATTGCCATGGACATGGGGTCCCTTGTCCTTCCTGCAGCATGTAGCAAGGGGTAGCATATTCTGATATTCCTGGTCTGACACAGTGCCCCTCTCCCATTCTCTCCTCAGCCATTACCACACGTGACCAATAAGCCTCTGTGAAAGGGGGCTCCTATCAATGCTTTCACACAGCCACTCGAGTCCTGGATATGTGGCCCTCACAGCTACAGAGTCTCTCGAGGACGCAGTGTTCTCATACATAACATGGACACCAAGGGGTGGCAGCATTAGATGGTTTTATAGTTGGTCAAGTCCAACCGCCAGAGCCTGCCATCCAGGAAACCCAAAGTGGATATGTTTATCATCATAGTGTTACTGTGCGTCACCACCTCCCTTTTGTCACTTCAGAGAAAGAGAGTTTGCCCAGCTGCCCCTGGCTTGAACCCTCCCTCCTCTCCACCAGAAAAAGAAAGCCCCAAGTAGAAGACCTCCAGCCTCAGTGCGCACATATGTCAGCATGTACAGTGATATTGACTCCAGGGTGTCACCCGTGCAAGTAGATCTGCTACCACTAGCATTGGCCATGGCTGAGGTTATACCACAGTGTGATGAGTGTAAAAATCAGAGAGACCAGGGCAGGGGCCAATGCGTTCTTCAGGTGTGCCACTCCACCACCCTGAGCCTATTCTCGTCTGTCTAGCTGGACTAGTAACATCCTTCACAGGGGGAGTTGCATGTTCATAGCACGAGCTGCGAAGCTGGGCTATGCTGCTGTGCCCATATTGTATGCGTCACAGGTAGGTTCCTTCCGTGTACGTACCCACCCCGTATTTTGTAGCCTTGGTTTTGACATTGGGAGCCTCTGTCTAGCTCCACAGCAATGTGAGCATAGGAAAGTCTTGATACCAATTCTTCCTGTCCCAAGCACCTTCAACCTCCGGCTTCAACCATGCCATGGCAAGGCAGGACAACTCACAAGGAAGAGCCACACACTTCCGAACAGCTTTCCTTCCTTCTTTCTTTTCTTTTCTTTTTAATTAAAAAGAAATAAGAAAACAAAACAACAGTTTTTTTCAGGGTGTGCTGTGATAAGACATCACATATAAAGTAAAGTCTCGAAACAGGAAAGAACAGAGCCGGAGGGGGTGCTCCTGGCTGCTCTGCCCTCTGAGGGCAGGCAGGGGACCCCTCCCTCGGGGCCATTGTCTCCTCGGACAGGTATCCACCTCTCCAGGGCTATAAAAAAAAAGGACATGCTTATTCTGCTTATTTGGCCTTGTTTCTCTTGGAAGCCTGAGCCACATCTTGTTCACTGGTCCATGACACATACACACAGGAAGCTAGGGTTTACGAGATTTTTGTGGGTGAACAGTGCTGGGGAAGGAGCTTAGGGGTGCAAATCACTCTCTAACCTCTGGCTCTGCTCAAGGAGGCTCACAAAGTGCTACTCTGTATTGCACCTGCTAGAGACACTGTCCTACAGGGGTACTTGGGACGGGCATCGGGTTAGCTCCCCCTCTTGAGTGGTAGCTAAAGGAATGCCCATAGGTAAGCTGGGGCAAGAAGAAAAAGGAGAGGTGGGGTTGAGCCCATGCTGGCGCTGAATTCTGATGGGGAACCGGAAGGCGGGGGAGGGGGAGGGGAAGTGTGCATCTATTAGCCATAACCAGCTTCTTATGCGAACCCTCTCAGCCAGTTCATCTATCCCTGCCTCCTCTGATCCAGTCCTTGAGGGTTACCCGGTCCCATCTTTGACAGTCTTTCACTGTCATTCTCATGACCCTGGAAAAACTGACAACTTTCTCGGGCCTTGATTTCATGAACTGTCAAATGGAGAGGCTCATGTGGACTTCAAAGGATGACTATACATAATGTAACCACGCCATTAAAAAGCCCATGACAGGACCCAGCACATAGTAAGTGCTCAATAAATGGCCACATTATTTGTGGCATGCTGTTGCTGGTATGTCCACTCTAGTTATCAAATCTGTGTAGATTCAGATGTGATAGTCAGAAGATAGAACGGTGTTCTAGAAAGCACACAGATTCTTCCAAGCTTCCTGTGCTACCTGGGAAGTTCAAATGTCACAGATCTTGGGGTAGTGGAGGGTCTGGTCTGAATGACCTCCATTGCTTTTCCCCTCAGACAGCTCTGTGGGCCAGAAGCTGTTGGGTCCCTAGACTTCAGTGCCTTCCCTGGGGAAGAGGACACTGTTGGTGTTAATGCTATTGTAGAAATGTGGGCCGAACTGGTTGAGGACAGAACTTCCATAGCCCAGGGCATTGGTGGGTACCGGGTTGGCCCATTCACCCCCACTCCCATGGCTACTGAGGTTGGTGAGGGGGGTGTAGGAGTTGAAACCCAGTGAGTTCTGCCCCATCTTGTCAGTAGGCTCTGGGCTCAGTCCTGGTGTGGCCACTGAGCGGCTCATGGGGTTTGTCCCACTCACATAGGCTGTCATGGTGGAGAGGAAGTTGTTGAGGCACGGGGTGCCTGAGGGGGCAGGGGAGGACCGCTTCTCTGGGGAGCTGGTGGTGGTGTCTGGGGGCGAGGCGGTCTCTAAGATATCCTGAGGCTCTGTGGGCTTGGGGCTGCCTGCCAGGAGACTGTTCTCTGTTTTCTCCGAAGCTAAGGAGCCCGTGCCGGAGGACAAATCTGATTTTCTCTTTCTCTTCCTGCGGAAGTTTCCGTTGTCAAACATCTTCTCACAGTTGGGGTCCAGAGTCCAGTAATTCCCTTTGCCTGCCACCAAAGTGGGAGAAGTTAGGAGTACAGATGGACACAAGGCCTCATTCGTCTGCAATGTCATACACTGAAATCAAAGGCAAAAATGCAAAGAACAGGACAAAGCCTGGGGCAGGAATGGAGAAATTCCACAAACATCTGCCCACCCCCTCCCACCTCTCTTTAAGCCTCCCTTCTGCATGTCCACCTCTCTCCAAGCATGCTCCTGCACACACACACACACACACACACACCACAAACACAAGAGGCTCTGGGCAGTGCATGAAAATGAAGTATAAGGCCTGAAGGAGTTTACAGGGTAAAGTATAGGGGTACAGGGGTACAGGTTGGTACTACTGCTGGGGTTCTGATCAGGACTTTTATTACCAATGTTCAGAGAAAGCCAGGAACTTTCTGGATTCCTGAGTCTTGAAGATGGACGTGAGCCCTGGTTTTGCTCCTTCAGTGACTAAGGACTTTGGCTAAATCTCAGTTTCCTGGTCTGGACAATCCCTGTTTTCCCCAGGCTCACTAATGGAAAGGACAGACCCTCTATGTGTCCGAGCGCCATACACCTGAGGTGCCACCAGAAGGGACGCCCCAATTTTCCCTGCTGCTCTGAGCTGGGAAGTGGGGGAGACTTTGCATGGGCCAGTCTCTCTTCTGAGGAACAAACAGATCTGACCAACGCGACTTCAAAGGAGGCAGAGATGGCATTCTGAGCCACACTCTGGCTTCCTGTGTGAGAACAAAACCGGACTTTAATTCTGGAAACTGGATTCAGGATATTTTACATCCCTCTCTGCAAGTGTCTGTGGCTCATCATTTAAAAGAACGTTCCCGTCTCAGTGTTAGAGTTGTGTTTAAGTCAAGAGCCACCATGGCCACCCCGATCCATGTCACTTTGGGAGGGAAGGCAGCTTCACCCCTGGATGCTTGCTGTTTTCCTCCTCTGTGCAGCCGGTTTGCTAAGAGACCCCCTGCAGGGTGCTGCCAGGATTAAAGGAGGTCCTGGAAGGAGGGGCAGGCATACAGAGCTATCCCATGGGGCCATCAATGGTGTCCAACCAAGGCTACGTCTTCCCTGCTACAGGGGTGGCTTTGACACACTTGGCCTTGGCTTGGTTTAGTTCTACCAAGGACTTAATGTATTGTTGCAGGAGTTATTTCGTTACAGAATAGACATTCTCTCCATCCCTGTTACTTTTCAAATAAGGAAACTGAGGCGCAGCAAACGCAACCTCACCAAGACCACAGAAGCTGGAATCTGCTCCCAGGGCCCACATCCTCCTTCACTGAACAGTTCCTTTCGGACTTGTTGACTAGCTGCTCCCAGTTTTGTGCCTAGAGTAGCAGCTATAGTCAGAACTTTCTAGAACGGAGTTCAGAGCAGACATAAAATGAGCCCTCGGGGATGCCTGCAGCCTTCCAAGGAGTGGTCTCTTACTCCGTGTGCACTGCTGTCTTACCTGGGTCATCTTCATCTCGGGGCACCTTCTTGAAGCAGTCGTTGAGCGACAGGTTGTGGCGGATGGAGTTCTGCCAGCCAGCCTTGCTCTTGTTGTAAAAGGGGAAGTTGTCAGCCACATACTGGTAGATCTGGCTCAGTGTGAGGCGCTGGTCAGGCGCCCCATGGATGGCCATGGCAATGAGGGCTGAGTAAGAGTATGGTGGGCGCACCAGCTTCATGAGCTCCTCCTGAGAGGGAATGGGCAGCCAGCCTAGGTCGCTAGGCAGTAGCTGCCTCTGCATGCCGTAGGCCTGGGGCAGGAAGGGGCTGGCATTAGTGCCAGGGAGGTAGGGTGGTGGGGTCATGGCTGGCCCGTTGAGCCAGAGGTAGGGGTTGGGGGTGGCCCCATACTCGCCACTGCCCTCGAAGGAGGGGGGCCGCTGAGGACTGGGCATGCCCTGAGGGTGGAAGAAGTTCTCATAGTAAAGGTTCATCTCGGGGGGCTCCTGGCCGATGCTGGGGAACTGGGGGCTGCATCGAGGTGGCGAGGGCGCTGGCAGGTCGAAGGAGCTCATGCCGGGGCTGGGCTGCTGCACCTGTGCTCTCTGGAGCTGCCCCTGACAGGTGTTCCGAGGGCCCTGGCCTCCTGTGACTTATACCCCGAGGGCTTGGCCGGGTAGCCCCACCCAGGGGCGGCCACCTGCCAGCAGATCCTGGGCCAGGACCCGCCTCCCTCTTTTCCTAGCTGGCTGTGGCCTTGGTTCCCACTAATGATAAACTAAAGCAGACTTATTAGAGCCGATACCCCTCATGACAAGGGCTCCCTTCATTGCTTCCCCCTGCTTACTTTTTTATCTTCCCAGCTTTCCTTTCCCTTTCATTTTCCTCCCCCCCCCCTTTCCATCTCTTTCTCCCTGCTACCGCTCTTCACCACAGCTTATTCGTTGTTTCTCACAGCTTTCTTCCCTTTCTCTGTCTCTCGCTCCCTCTTCTTGCTTTTGGCTTTCCCACCACCGCCACCGCCTGTTTATCCCTCTGCCCCTGTTCTTCATTCTGTGATGGCTACCCCACCCCATCTCACTCTACCCCTGTACATCATCAGCTCCTGATTTGGTCTTTGGAAGGGAAGATGCCTTTCTAGAGTTTCCAGGAGACCCCATAGTCTCTGGAGACTCAGAAAGCAGCTTGGCCTCTGGAGAGGATTCACGTGGTCCCCTTCGACTCCTAACACACACACACACACACACACACACTGTAGGCATGCAGAAGGCGGGGGCGGGGGGATGCTGTGAACATGGCCTGGAGACCCACCAAGATGAGCAGCCGAGCTCTTAAAAAGAACATCAAAAGTGAGAGGGTGGAGATTGGATTTTAGGGAGAAATGAGAAGACCATCCATGATTCAAATTTATTTCTAGCTTCAAGGCACAGCAGTTTCCCCAGATTCTCCATTGATCTAATGTCTGTGGAAGTTGTTGTGCAGAGACCCCTGGCACTGAGGGGCAACGCAAGAGCTGCCCATGCCCTTCTCCTGTCAGAGACAGGGCTTACAACCAGGCCTGGCTTTCCTTTGCTGCTCAGACAGGGCCAGTTTTCTCTTGGGGAACAGTTGCAGATCCCGGCTTGAAGGTGGCTTGTACCTCCCTCTCCCAGCTTTATACACACAACCAGCTCTGAACCTGGAGAAGTGGCTGGAGGTCTCCCTCTGGGCAGCCCTTTGTTGATAAGGTTCTGGTAACAGCTGAACCACCTTTCTGATGGAGCAGGTGGGTGAAAATTGATACAAGCTGTCTCTGTAAAATCTCGCCCAGCCTTCCAGCCTCTACATCCTTCTCCTGACTCCACTTCTTCCCACTTCCTCTGGGTATCATGTTTCTTTGAGGCTGAAGAAGGTGGTACCACCGAGAGAGGTTGCTTGCCTAGGATTCCTGCTCACTCTGCTCTTCGTCATGGACAGTTGTGCCAAGTCACAACATGATGATTGTGAGTGCCACGGAATTGCTTTCGTTTGCAGCGTTTGGGTGCTTATCGAGGAGGTTCAGGTAATTGTGTGGAAGGGATTTTCCCTAGAGTCCAAGGAGCCTCCTGTCTCCATCACATCCAGTCAGGGGAAGGACCTCCCTAACAGCATCTAAAGGCTCCCCAAGGCACGGGGTTTCTCAGAACACTAAAACAAGACAGCACTTTTTTTTGTCTAGTCTCTCAACTAGGAAGCCAAGCTAGCTAAGGGTGGAGCCCTGAATTTTCAAAACTACATCCCCTGGGAGCCCAGAAACATGGGTGCAAAGCTGTGCCGCTTTGCAGCTCCGCTTCTCAGGGTTCATCTTCCAGAAGTAAGCAGGGTAAAGAGGCAATGCTGGACCTCCTCCTTGGTATTGCCCATCACCATAACAAAGCAGTGCCTCCTCCAAATGATGCAGTTAAAAAAATAGATCATGGAAGAGCATCTATTAACTAAATATTAGTGGTGTGGAAAGATGGCTGTGTTTTAATGAGACTTGGAGAAAAGGACTTCAAAGCCCTCTGTGTGTGTGTGTGTTTTTAAGTAAGACCATACTTACATTAATATATATATATACACACACAAATATAAGATATAGAAATATAATATTAATATTTTTGGGTGGAGAGTTTTCTTGTTTTGCGTAATTTCTAATTTAAGTGGTTGGGGAAACCCGATCATGTTACTGCTTTGCTTTGGGAGCGTTATATGAAAGGTCGGGAAGAAGGGGGTTGGAGGCATGGCTCAGCAGTTGACAGTGTTGGTTGATCTTCAGAGGACCCAAGTTCAGTTCCCAGCACCCACACTAGGCAACTCATGACTACCTGTAACTGCAGCTCAGGGAAACTATTGCTATATTCAGGTCTCTCTCTCTCTCTCTCTCTCACACACACACACACACACACTTACACTATAAAGAAGCAGCTTTAGCATCACAGCAAACATAGGTTCTGAGCTCTGCCAATCCTTGCTTCCCTTGGGGTGGTTCTTAACAAGTAACTTAGCTTTTCTCATGCTTAATTTTCTCAGGTGAAAGTGGGGGAAGGGCCAGAACTTAACTCAAAACATGGTTGTGAAGTAAATCATTTCCCATGGCACAGAGAAGCCATGATGGATATTACTACAGTCACTATGGACCCTGATATTCATAATTGGCCCTTCCTGGAGCTTACACACGTGTGCTAATTGACGGCTTGTGGCAGCCAAAGGCCAGGGGAGGAGGGACAAGAATTAGAATGAAAGGGATGAGGGCGCATGTTCAATGTCATAGTTCACACAGCCATTGGCAGACGATGGGACTCCCCTTAGGCTTCTGCTGGCTGGGAAATCTTTTTAGAGGCACACACACCTGAGTCTCCTTCATTACATATTGTTCTGGTTTCTTATCCCCAGGATGTCCAAGAAAGCCTATCTGGTCTGAGGAGGCCAGTACCCACAGGGCAGAGGGTGGCAACCACAATGCCTTGGTTTCTGTGCATCATCATAGGGTGAGCCCTTAGACCAGGGAAGTCTGTTTCAGATTTCATGCACCCTGAGTCAGGCACTGCGGATGGACATCAGGAGCTGCATGGCTAGACCTGGGATTTCTGAGGAAAGAATCAAAATAACTCCTTTGTGGGTGAAGTTGTTTTAGACCTTTTGAAAATTCCCAGAAGTGAAATCCAAGTCTGAGGAAACACATGCCAGCTAATTATAGGAATAAACAAGTAGACAAACATATAAATAAAAGATTGAGGAGTGGGCCCCATGCCATCCCAGGAAAGGCCATGACAGCAGTTAATTTAAATACAGTACAGAGAGCGCCTTCTCAAGTGGGAAAGCTCTCATGTTCTGAGCCCCACGTGCCATACCAGAGACAAGACAACAGAACATTACAGACACAGGCTTTGGGATTAGGTCTGGCTTTGCCATATGGTAGTTGTGTGATCTTGGCTATGTTTCTGAATCGTTCAAGGCCTCACTTTGTTTATCTATAAACTGGAGACAGAAATAGTATAGGTCTCAAGGCGAGTGAAGGAAACTCAGAGCCTGGAAGCTATTGAAAGGGCAGATAGTGAGAAGGATGAGTGCCCAGTCCCGGGGGGGGCAGGCAATGACAAGGGAGGTGGCTCTGGGCAGAAGGCCCAGGATTTGTCTTCCTCTGTTTGCTTTGGCCATTTGGAAGCAATGCTCTTAGAGGGAAAAAAGAAGGGTCTGTCGCTGTTTCTGTGCTATGTTCCCAACATTCAATTGCTGTCTTTACTGGTCCAGAAGCCTGCGGTGCCCGACGCTCCACAGAAAGGGTAGACTCACGGATACCTGCCCAAACTAGCTGACCAGGGGCAGTCATAGCAGGCCTTGACTTTGAGAGGTAGACAGTCCTGCACTTTCAGAGATCTGATGCCAGTTCATCTACCAAAAAATGGACCCCACTAATATGGATTTCCATAAACAATGGTTCACTCAGTTCCCTGGACCACATTGTGAAGTGGGAATTCAGTGTTTTTTTTTTTTTTTTTGAGGGGACAAAGGCACAGGACAGGTGAATAACTACAAAGATGAAGGAAGCAGGTGAGAACTGACCTGGCTGCTGTGCCGTGGGGGCTGGCAGTGGGTCATGAGCAGCACATGCAGGGAGAACAGAGGCCAGGCTTTGCCATTAGGCTTCTGAGTTTCACTTTTACCTGGACTCCTAAGATACTGTGACACCTTCAATTGCAGACTAATGGTGCTGGGCCTCATTTTCCTCGTTGATAAACTGGGGAAATCCAGCTGCATCTAAGTGTTGCTCAGGACTACATGGTGGACGTGCAGATGTAGTAAAACACACTTCACACTTGGGATGCAGGAACTCCATGTAGAGGGAGATGCTGATGTCCCACAGTCTGTCATTACAGTAGCAGAGGCTCATACCTCACCTGCCTGAGGCATTTGCCTTTGATGGGGCCTCCACAGGTTTTTCCTCTTTTCTACACATAAAACACAAAGAGCTTCCCAGGTTTGGAGGAGGTTCTTGGTGTAGAAATGGGCTGTGATGGGAAATCAGGTCAGGGACTGGTTAAGAGTCATAGTGTTGTAGTTTTCTCATCTGTAAGGTCTGGTATAGTGTCAATGCTTGCCTGCTCTCTACAATTGGCTCCCTAGAAAGACAATCAGTTCTTGCCTGGTTCTCCTACCCTGCCTAGCCAGAAACAGTCACAAGAGCCATGACTTGAGATATTTGGGGACTTAACACAGGGAAAGTGTCTGTGCCCCAGGGAGAGGTTGGTAGAGGTCTAGGTGGGGTGTTCCCCAGGCTGAGGGTGATCTTTGTGCTGTCCATCCTTTATGGTGGCTAATGAGCTTAGGAAGAAGAAACACAGGTCAATACCGCCCTCTGGCGGTCTCTTCTTTAAAAGCCGGGAAGATGGAGATGGTTTGAACATAAGTTTTAGGAAAGACCAATTGTGTAAGAGTAGGGCACCCAAATGAAAGTGTCAAGAGTGGTGTTCCCAGTATAGGACACAGAACATTTTATGGAGGAAGTATGCCCCTTAAAAAAACCCTTGTCTCTCTGCCCTGGCATAGGGAATGCTTGGTTGGAACAAAGCAGAGTCTTTAGAAGGCGGTCTGGCCACCTTCGGGTTGCACGGATCTGAATTATATTCCCGTGGCTGTGTTTTCTGAGTGTCTTGGTGCTGTTTAACACCAGAGCTTCTGATTTCTCATATTTAGAATTTGTTGCAAAAATTAAAAGAAGTAATAACAGTCTGTCTGTTAATCAACACAGGCTAGGCTGTCTTCAAAGATCCGTGGGGCTGCTGAGGCTTACACCTCTTGTAGGGTTGACTGTCTCTGTGCTGTTTTGCTTATTTAGAATAAGCAGCAGTGTGTAAACTGCTGCTCTATTTTTTAATGTGGTCAACTTACTTTATAGGTAAATTCTGTGAACCTTCTGGAACTGGACCATCAGTGGT
Source organism: Pachyuromys duprasi (assembly GCA_028658305.1). Classification (NCBI taxonomy): domain Eukaryota; kingdom Metazoa; phylum Chordata; class Mammalia; order Rodentia; family Muridae; genus Pachyuromys; species Pachyuromys duprasi. Next base: position 23,510,277 of record CM053757.1, read on the forward strand.
CAGCACCATTTGCTGTGATGATGATTTACAGGTTCTTTAGATCATGCACTAATCTGGGCCTGTATTTACCCAGTTTCATAAGCAGTCATAAAATAGCTCCTCTCAAAAGTTTTCTCACTGGAGTTATTAAAAGTTGAATC
>CM053757.1:23510916-23527122 GCA_028658305.1 Pachyuromys duprasi
CTGCTTACCCGTTTCAGCTCTGACTCGGGTGCTGCCTTCTCATCTGCAAACACCACGCTGCTCCTCTTGGCCCTTTTCTTGGACCGCCGCAGTTTGACCTCTGGCAGAGTGCTCCCCGGGGAGATGGGCTCCTCCTCCACTTTGGGAGTCTTGGGTACTGCTGACTCCAGGTCAAAACTGAAGGACAGGGGAAGAGCAGTGGGAACCGTAGTTAGAGCCTGGCAGGGGCACAGGGGTCCTAAGAGGACTTTCATCCTGACTGAGCTAGCACTGCAGGGCTGAGGCAAAACCAGGTATCTTGACGGCAAATTTAAAAAGTCACTTATCCGCAAACATTCAAAATGAACGTTAGAATGATTGAATCCGGTTAAAATGTGGATCTAGGTTCAAAGCCAGGCACTGCCACTTTTTCACTGAATGACTCTGAGTAGGTCCCTTGACTTCTCTGAGCTACACTTGCTCAGTAAGTGGGGATATCCAGTGGTCCTGGTGCCAGAACACTGGACAGGTGGTGCTTATGATGCAGACGGTGAAATCAGGTAGGGGGAGAACCACAGGGCTCTAGGACAAAAAGGGGAACCAGGTAGGTGATGTGGGTGGTGTGGGAGGAGACGTGCTACTATCGGAGTGACATGGGAAGAAAAGAGAGGCGTGGGGGAGGGAAGCTGGCTTCCAACAGACATTAATGGGCATGGAGCCTAGTGGTAGTGGTGGCAGCAGGTAGGGAGGGGGAAGAGAGGTGGCTTCAGCGAGTTATGGGTTCCTGGAAACGCCAGCAGCCTCTCTCAGCTGCCCAGGACGCTTTTTAAAATGGCACTAGCCAAGGCAAGCCAAGGCTTTCCTGAGGTCCCAGCTGGAGAAAGGCTTAAAAGTGAATGGGATGGAGGCCTGGGCAGGAGCTCCAGGAAGGGGCTGACCTTTCTGCGGTGGTCTTGCTGGGGGTGCTGCAGTCAGAATTCATGGAGGCCAGAGAGATGATGGACATCTGCCTGTAGGAACGCAGCATGGACCTGGGGCGACCCACTCTCCGGTCATCGAAGTCAGGCTGCCGGTTTGAGAACAAGTGGTGAGTAGCCAGCTGAGCAAGGCTTTGCAATCTGAGCCCTCCTCCTCTGGGCAGGGTGAAAGGGGGGAGGGGAGGGTGGTAGGGGGGAGGAAGGAAAGGTCATCAATGCAAAACTCCCAGCCAGCAGGACAGCAAGGCTGCAGGATAAACACTAGCAATCTCACTCTCAGGGGAACAATCGCTAGTCCTTAAGCTTCCCCATGTGAGACAGCATCTGTACTATTCAGTGGCCTCACGGACCATCTTTCTTTATGCTAATGAGAGGGCTTGCCATGGAGCTGGTCTGGGCCAGAAAGACCAACCCTGTCATTATACGGCTGAGATTTTGAACCATATGTTATCAACTCAACCTCCAGGGAGGAGACAGGGGACAGAGATGAATTTCCAGCCCCATAGCCAATGATTCACTCGGTCTTGGCTAAGTAATGAAAGCCCCGGAAAAACTCTCCACAATTAAGCTCTCCACAATTAAGCTCTAGTGAGTTCCCTGGTAGGTAATCACATACCAATCACATGCCAGAAGGTGATGTGTCCTGACAACATGGAAGTTTCATGTTCGGAACCAACCTTCTTATACCTTGTCCTTTGTGTCCTGCACTTAGCTTCTCTTGATTTATCATCTGAAAGCTTCAGTACAGAAGCTCCCCAGTCTATGAGATCACATCTCACTAAGCCTCCTGTTAAGTTGAAAATGTCATTTAAAAGTGCATAAGATCTACCCGGACTGCCAAGCACCCTAGTTAGCAATACCCATATACTGTAGCATACTGGCTGTTCACACCACAGGCTGCCTCTTTTCCCATGGCTGCCTGAGAGTTGCGTGCAGGTGCCCTAGTCTTCCAAGAGTGCTTGACCATACAGCTCGAGCCCCAGAAAGGTCAAGGTTTGAAGTACAATTTCTACTGACTGCAGATTGCTTTAAAATCATGACTAAGTTGAAAAACCATTAAGTCATTGCAGTCAAAGGTTCTAGTGAATTACCACATTGGCAGAGAGGATGAATTACAAATTTGTAATCATTATGTGCAAAAGTGTGGGTCCTAACTCTTGGGGCCTGGAGTTTGTGGCTGGTGTCTAAAGTGGGGGGAAGGACTGTTCTTTCAGCCTGGAAAGTCTGGCCTAAACCCAAGAGTTTAACTTCAGAATTGCATTTCAGGAAGACAGTGTGGGAAATGTCAGCTTGCTTCTGCCTGGAGACATGACAGAGGTTCAGCTCTAGGCCCTTTCTGAATCTACAGCTCTTCTCTGGGTGTCTATAGATCGAGAGTGTTGGGGCAGACAATCTTCAAGGTTCTAAAAAGCTCTAGTATTTGATGATTCCACTTTACATGAAATGTAAGATGTTGTCCCTGAGAATAGCGGCCAGGGCCCCCTTCAGGCTGTGGAGTACAGTGGCTTTGGAGATGAAGCATGCCCTATCCTTCACTTAACTTTAACTTTAGGTAAGTTATCTAATGCTCCTGAATCTAAATATATATGTATACATACATATATATATATGACTTAATATATATCTAAATATACATATACATGATTTAAAAAGCATTGCTACCTGCCTATACCAATCAGCTGATAGACATCAACTTCACACCAAACACATACTAGTGCTTCATTAATATAACCATTAAAATTACCCAGTTCCTTGGGCTACTAGTAGTTCCACAGGTCCAATGTATAACTGGCTTCTCTTTAGAAGTGATTTTTGAGGGGCTAGGCCTATAGGAAGTTTCCCCCATGTCAGTCCCTTTCAGCTCTTATTCCCACAATCCTCCCCGTTCCCGGTCACAGGGACCATTCATACCATCTCTCGGACACCATACTCCTTTTCCACCTTCATTTTCAGGTTCTTGAAGCACTCCTCCATCCGGTCATGAAAAGGACGCAGGTTGTCTGAGACCCTTTTCTCATGGATCTTAATGCCAGCTCCCAGGAAGGGGATCTGAAGAGAGAAGTGGTAAGCAATGGGCCTCAGCTTAGCCACTAGCTCAAGGGCTCAGGTTGACTTGTTAACTATTCCTGGGCAGCTTTCTGGGGCTCAGAGACCTGCATGGTCCCTGGGACAGCCGAAGCCTTAGATTTTGCCATGGAGGGGAACAATGACTCCAGCTGCTCTTCTTTCCCTAGAACTGTGGCTGTCCCAGGCATTAGAAGCCACAAGACATGGGGAAACCTGAGTCATCAAAAAAGTCTACAAAGGGTCAGAATTCAGAGAACAGAATGGAGAACCCTCCAGGGCTTTGAGTTGCAGCCTTGCTTAAGAAGTACTCAGAAGTAAGAAAGTGAAATTATGAAGTTAAGCCAGGCGACAGGGAAGAGCAGAGAAAGGGAGAGAGGACAGAGCCCATCTTACACCATGGGGTCCAATTATACTTTTCCTGGCCGCCGAGCAAAGCTATGAGTGTGCCGGCATCAGAAAGTTCTTTTCTTAGTAGAGAGTTTCTAGAAAGTGTTGCCAAATCTCAGGAAGATGAGGGACGAGGGAGGAACAGATAGGAGAGGTGTAGTTTGTCTTATGGGGAGGTCAGCACACTAATCCAGAGAGCCCTGGAAGGGGAGGAACAGAGCCACAGGGCTCAATGCTAGAAGGAAAATCTGAGTAAAATAACTAAGGCTACCAGAATAAACGATAGAATCTTTTTAGGAAAACGAACACCTCTACCATGGTAGGGTAAAGACATTTCTGTCACCTTCTCTTAGATATCCTGAGAGGAAAGGAGGTGAAGGGAGAAAACACCTTGCAGTGAGATGAGCACTGTAAACAGGCCCCAGCTTATGCGCAGGAGAAAGGCGGCTGGAAGCTGTATCTGACCTCCAGGAGCACAGGATGGACTTGGTGGTTAGAAGAGGCCACCGTGCTTCTAGGAATGAATGAGGCACTCAGGGGCAGAGGTAAGGATGTCACAGGAAAGCTAAGGGAGGCACTGGTATTCTGCACCAGGCCGGTTCCCTGCCCAGGGGCCCACTCTTTCACCTTGCAGCTAGGTATACTGTGTTCCCATTTCCCCACGAAGCAGGAACTTGTCCTCTAAAACAATTAGATCATGAAACCTGGGGCTCAGGAGTACCAGACCCAAGGGCAGGAGGAGCAGCAGCCACCACCAGGCTGGGCACAAGTAGATGACAAGAAAGTGTGCTTGTGGGTAGCGAGGTGGCCACTGCACAGTTCCCAAATTGCCCAGTGTAGTAGCTATGATCATCTTCTCAAGAAACAGTTTAAAGAATCTCCTTCTGGAGGATGTAAGTGTTCCATGTTGGTATATAGATTCAGACGTATGGGTCACTCAATTGCCAGGCAATGATGGCCCCTTGCTGACACAGCCTTCTCCCACGCACATTGATTTCTAATTAGCTTCACTGTGAATTAGGAAGAATCTGCAGGGGTGACCAGACACTGGAGGAAATTCACCCAGGAAAACAGGCAGGATACATAACATGGGAACCAAGGGACAGAGGAATGAATGGGGAGAATGACTGTAGAAAGCTTAAATATCACCAAAAGGGTCTTCCATAAAGATAAAACAGTACAGTTTAAAATGGAATAAATCTACAGCTTTAGCGTTACACGTTAGATAAAACAGAAAATTGGTCAGCTTAGCATCAATCTAGGGGTTAAGAGGGATGAGGGAGTGAAGAGGATGCCCAGTGACATGGTGCTCTGCCATGAACAGGCCAACCAGGCCAAGAGAAGCCAGCAAAGAAAGATGGGTGTTAAGCTACAGATCAGCCAGACTTGACAGTCACTGAACACTCAAGAGCTTCAGAATATGCATTTTCCCCGTCTGAGCATACCGTTCCTTTACGACAGATGTTTTGCTAAATCACATGGATTTGGTATATCGTATTTCTGCTTTCATTTGGTTCAAGGGACTTTTATAATGTCCTTTCTTACATCCTCAATGATCCATTGTTCATTTAAAAGTGCATTATTCAGTCTCCATCATGCTTATAACTTCTGAAGTTGATCTTGCTATATATTTTGAGTTTTATTCCACTGTGATCAGAAAGAATAACAATACGGTTGCATTTTTAAAAAAAACTTTTGTTTTATGTGAGTATAAGTGAGAACTCTCAGGCCTCGTGGCAGACAGGGAAACTGGTATGGACACTTTGAAAACTGTTTCTTATACCCAGAAAGGCTGAACTTGAATGAGCCAACAATTCTACTATTACTTGTACCTTGAGGGAATGAAGTGTATACATATCTACCAACAGAAGGATGGATCAATAAATGGATATATTTTTTGTATGCTACATACTTACAGGGAAAATTTTAGAAAAAGTCAAGCCTTTGATATGTGCAGTAACCTGATGAATTTAAAAGATACTGTGTTATGTAAAATAATCTGAATACAAAATAATATGTACTGTCTATTTTATTTATATAATATTGATGAATTATTCTTCGCTGATAGAAACTTAGCAATGTATACTAAAGCTACATTTTTCTCCTGTGTTAAGACCAAGCATTTCCAGGTCTAAACACACCCAACAAAGATACAGTCAAGAGCCCCAACCAAGTTGAAACCAAACTAATTTAAAATTGCACAAAAAATTAATACATTTGGTTTCATTTCAAGATCTAGCTATACAGGCTTCTAGAAAACATGGGTAAGTGAGTGCAACAAAATGAGCAAATCTGACAAGGCTAACCGACACAGAGAACTGTACATGGTGGTTCTGAGTATATGTAGGTCAGCAGGAATCCAGGGCAAACTATGATACCTAGGAATGCATGCTTGGGGAGTAGAACTCTTTTTTTGTAAAGCTAGGGAATGATTTCTATAAAAGCAGGAAAGTGGTCAGCCTAGCAGAAGGGTGATGATGACTATGGACCACATAAGGCAGCCTTTGGGGTGTCTATCTCATCTGAGGGTGGAGGGAGGTCATATCCATGGACGATTGGTGTTGAACAAAAGAACCGTATTTTTTATATGCACTTTCTTACATGTAATGTTTCGCAACAAAGAGCTTGAGAGAATAATATATTGTAGACATTTTCCCATGCAATAAAATCTTTTCAAAGAACAGCTCAAAAGATTCCAATCTTGAGATCTACAAATTCTAACACAAATTGCACACTGGAAACTCCAGCTTTCTCTGGTTTGGGAAAGGCAACCCTTTAACATCTAAGGTTTTCAAGACTTGAGGAAAAAAAATCCCAAAGTGTGTATAGTTTTGCAAAACAATGTCCTCCCTGGAATTAAACTCTAATGGACAGGCTCAAGTTAGCCCATCCGTTTTTTTTTTTTGTGTGTGTGTGTGTGTGTGTTACCTGGCACTGTGCCCAGACACAGTGTGGGCACACTAAACAAGGGCTTTGAGAATGAATGGAAGAGAAACATATAAGCTGGTTTGCTGAGTGTAATGACAAGAACAGCATTGTGCCTACACAGCAGGATGGCACTACTTGAATGCACATGCATCAGGGAAATTGGGCAGAGTAGGAGGGACATGGCCCAGTGCACTTTCTTCTGGGATTAAATGGCCTCTGTAACCTGTGGCTTTGAGAGCCATAGGCCATGCTATGAAAAAAGTTGACACTAGGGGGTGCTGCCCAAATACTCCTCAGAATCTTACAGGCAGTGGCATCTAATGGGTGCTGCTTTCAGTCTCATCTATTTGGAAACCTTCTAAGTAGTGGGGGAAGGATGTTCTTGGAAGGCGTAGCTGGCAACAACTGCTCTGAAAGGCTAAGACCCATTGGACCCTGAAGGCAGCAGGCTCAGGACAGAAAACCAGCCAGATGAGAAGAGGCTCATGGCAGAGTCCTGGAAGCGGCACAGACTAAGACACCCATCACAAAGTCCTCCCCAGATGCCTCAGAAGTCTCTAGGGAAGAGGCCCACTCAGCTGGCCTTCTTGCTTCACGGATCAGGTGGCAAGGGAAGTGTCAGTATTTGAGTATTAAATGATACAGGTGGTCCCAGAGAGATGAAGAGACCTGAGGGGTGTTTAAGTTTCATGGGTGGCACAGAGTGGGAAGCAGAGGGAAAAAAATTCCAGACACACCTAATGCATTCAGGAAAAGTACGTCTGCAGTGCTCGCTCAGCGTTTCATTTTTAAAGTCCCACTTTGCATAAATTGGCAGTGGCAGGGAAGGACCTGAATTAGGAATACTTATTTTAAGAAAAGAGTCTGCACCCCATGCTTCTCAGCCCCTGATTTCCCTGGAGTAACCAAACTCCTTGCCAAGAAGAGAGTGCATCTTTTTGCATGGGGACTTGCAAGAAGTGGGGGGGGGGATGGGAAGCCTGAAGACAGCCGCTCCTGACCCCAGGCTCCTGTTTACTCCTCGCCAGCTTGCCCCTCCTGTGTCTACCCATGCACCATCTGCAAAGAGCCCAGACCTGGCAGGTGTCTCTGTAGAGGCTGTCACAGGGCTAAAGCAGAAAGGGTCTGGTTCTTTGAAAGCCCTCCAGGGAGGGATCCAGCAGATTGTTTCTTTTTTGAAAAAGAGAGAGGGAAATAAAAGAGAACGGGAGAGTAAAGAAAAAGCAGGGAGAGGAGGTAGATGCCAGGGCGTAGGAGGCAGAAAGAGAGAGAGAGAGAGAGAGAGAGAGGCAAATGACAGAGAGGGGAGAAGCAAAGAGCTTCTAAGAGTGGCAGACAGATGCACAGAAGGAGGTGGGGAAGAAAAGTGGGCAAGGAGAAGAATGCAACAAGACAGGAGAGATGAAGACAGACAAATAACAAGTCCTCAGGCTGAAATCTGGCCGAGCCAGGCAGATGTGGACCCTTTGACCAGGAGCCGGCCCAACAAAGACCTCAATTATTTCCAGAACCTGATATCCATCTGCACACACTCTGCAACAAACTGGGTCAGCCTCACAAGGAAGGGGGGGGAGGGAGAGGGGGCAAGCCTTCCATTGTCTGATTGGTGCAAGCTGGTGGGAGATGTGTTGGAGCAGGGGTGGGGGTTCGTTTGAGCCCCGCTGTGAAAAGCTGCCTCCTCAATTTAACAACAAAGAAAGCCATCTCAACCACCTCTAGCCACAGCATCCAACCCTGCCTGGCACTATGCAACACACAAGGGTAAGGTATCCCAAATAAATGTGTGTCCTGATGAGCCAACTCAGGTGTACTAGAGGAGCCAGAGGTGAAGAGCAGAAGGTCATGTGGAGTCAGGCCAGAAGAGCTGAGGGTCAAAGAACTGGAGCAAGAAGAGGGTCTGGGTGGATGCTCCCATGCCCAGGTAGGCTTTACCTGCCAGGCGATCAGGTCCTTGAGGTGGCTCAGCTTGTCCTGGTCCTCTGGGTGGCCCCTGCTGTACTCTTCAGTGAAAAAGGCCTGGGGTCGGGGTGAGGAACAGGTGAGAACTTAAGAGTTTCTGTTTATCACTGTGGTCAATCTCTGGCGTTGAGAAAAGACTTGATGTGAGAGAAGTTTCAAGGTTCCAGACGTTGGAGTGGATTTTGCTGAAGCTCACACTGCTTTATTTTTCTTCACCGGAGGCTCCTGTTAGCACCCGCTGGAAATAGGCTGCAGACTCCAGGGAAGTCCTGCCAAGGTGGGGTGCTGGGACCAACAGCAGCTCCCCTGGAAACTGTTCTGAACTGAGAACCTGACACACATTCTCTAGTCTCAACTGGGTCCTACTAAACCAGAACCCTAGCAGCTTGAGTTGGATGGGGGCTCGGGGAAGAGATTCTGGTGTTAGTGGGCAGGGAGGGATTCGGAGATCATTGCTGGAGGAAGAGAGCTGAGTGAGGTGCCTGTTCAACCTGGCCTCCCAGTCTCCCTCATGGCTCCTCCATTTTCCCCTTCTCTTCTCAGAGTTCCCGTCCTCATCACGAGTACAACTCTATGCAAATACATTGCAGCACTCCTGAAGGCTGAGCAAAAGGTGACCTCAGATGTGTCAGGGTACCCAAAAGGAACAACTGAATGATGGGTGTCACTGTCTCTGACTGGTGCACACTGGGACATTGCTGCCTTTGCACAAACGAATGACAAAGGACAGAGAATGTACAGTAAGGCTTTATAGAAAGAGGAGCTCATTCCTCTTTCAGTTTCTGAGTTGAAAGCCAGCTCAGGACTTTTTACTTTACATCCTGCTAGGAAAACTTGTGTCTTCCGATTAGCACACTGACATTTCCAATAGGGGCTACTAGGACTCAGATAACTGATGGTCCTTCCTTTTGGCCTACTATACAAGGAAGGTCAAATACACAATCTTGGACTCAAATATATGGGGCTTACTGAAGGAACCCTGTGACTTGCATGTCTAGATTATGCCTCTGCCTGTGAAGTTGGTCTCAGGGATTTCTGCATGCTCAGATTCTGAGTTTCTTTCTTTCCCTGAAGCCATGTCTATCTTATTTCAAAATTTCTGTGGAAGAGGTGGGTTTAGCAAATGCCATGACTTGTGGCTTGTGGTCACCTCTGAGCCTTTCCTCAACAATGATTCCTGGAGGTGCCAGGGAACTGGAGAAGCTTGGGGAATTGCTTCTTCTGTATCTAGGTGTGAAATCAGGGTGCAAAGGAGTCAGGAGCTCAGGTTGAAACCTGATGGCCAACCAAGCTGAGAGTCCATTTGGGATCAAGCATGAACAGGCACAGGGATGGGGGTATAAGCTTCAAGGCCCCTCACCTTCTCATACTTGGCGAAGCCTCCCATGACCGCAGGATCCACGATCCCATTGAGGAGCATGGAGAGCGGGTTGATGGGGAGGCTCTCGTCACTCTGGTACTGATTTATCATCATCAGGATCTTCTCGTTGGCTGTGGACATGGTCTCGATGGCATTCTCCAGAGGGCTAATTGTGGTCTGTTGAAAACAAGATTGCAGAAGGGCCTTAGCTGAGTGGCTGGGGAAACCAAGGTAATCATTGTTATTGATTTCACTTAGGTGGGAATTCAAAGGCAGCCCTCACTCTCCAGGCTGCAGCAGGATCTGAGGGTAATGAGTCAGCTCCAGGGGCCGTCTGCTGGCTGGCTAAGGACAGGCTGGCTGGCTTTCTCCTTGGAGGAAAAGGATTTCTCTGGGGGAGACACAGGCAGAAAGTACCAGGCTCTGCTATGACTTCAGAGGTTGAGTGTGCCCAGGAAGGCTTCTTTTCCAGTTAACTGGGGAAAATGCTTATCAAAACAACTCACCACATACTGGTTGGAAGTTATTGTATATGCAGCAGGCTAGAGAACTAAGATAGCTTGCTCCAGGGGGCACCCAGCCTGGCACACGGCAGGTCCTGAAACCTCGGGTTAGAGAGAACATGAAATCTCTCTGAAAGCAAGATAAACAGAGGTATTGAATGGCAACAGACAAACATTGCCATTTGCAGAAGCTTATGATCCAGAGTGAAAACTAAACTAGAGGTCTGCAAATATCTCAGCAAAGGGGCTAGAGAGTAAATATTTTAGGGTTTGCAGGCCAGATGGGCTCAGCTGCAACAACTCCACTCCATTACTGCGTGGCAGCAACAGCAGCCTGGAAAACTGAATAGGAAAGTATGGTTGTCCTAACCAAACTTCACAAAAGCAGAAACACGCAGAACGCAGACATAGACCACGGTTTGCTGACCACAACTTGGTACAATGAGAAGTGAGTGCCAATCTCAGCTCTGTAGTTTTCTACCTGTGTGACTCAGGGCCAAGTTTCCTCGTTCTCTGAGCCACAGTTGTTTCAAGGGTAAGATCAGAATAAGATAGCCTACCTTGGGCACCTACTGAGAAGTGTTGTTACTAAGGCTTACAGGTGTCAGGACAGGACATAGCAGTTATTTGGGGGAAGGGAAGATCACTGGTGGGAAAGGATGAGACGGAAGCAGCAAGAAATCTGAGAAACCTTCATGGAGGAAGGGAGCTAAATTTATCATGGCTGTCATGGTTGTGACGTTGTGCCTGCCTTGCTGGCTATGTAGTGAAGAGTAATTGGGACAATACAACACCTGAAACCACAAAGTTCTTGAGAATTGTCTCTTGATACTTGTACCTACTGCATACTGCATGTGTGGAAGGAGTAAGCCAGTCTCTAGCCATACTTTTAAGTTATTTCTGTAATTCTTGTTCTAATACACAGCTTCCTCAACCCTCTCTCTGAGTGCATACTTTGAGAGACCATAGTAGTCATCTGAATGAGAATAGCCCCTGTAGGCTCCTATGTTTGAATATTCAGTCCTCAGTTGATGGGACTGTTTGGGAAGGATGAGGAGGTGTGGTCTTGGAGGAGGTGTGTCCCTGGGGGTGGGTTTTGAGGTGTCAAAAGTCCACACCTTTCCCAGCTGGCTCTTTCTCTCTGCCTCTAACTTGAGGATCAGGATGTAAACTTTTAGCTACTGCTCCAATACCATGCCTGCCTGTTGTTGTGCTTCCCACTTTGGTGGTCACTAGGGCCTAACCCTCTGAAACAGTGAGCCCCAATAAACATTTTCTTTATATGTTGCCTTGGTCATGGTGTCTCTTCAGAACAATAGAAAAGTAACTAAGATGGAGATGGAAGCTTTCACAATGAGAAGGCCCCAGGAGCAGATTCTCTGTCACTCGTAGTATTGTTCAGTGTCATGCAAATGCAACTAAATACATGTGGCTTTTTTTTAAATAAGAAAAACAAGTTTATTTTGCTCCAGGTTCTGGAGACCAGGCAATTTGATTGGTTGGGCCTGAGGTAAAGGCACTAGGTGCAATGGTGAGCATGGTGTCAGTGCAGACTCACATAAGCCAGGGGAGAAAGTGAGAGATTTGGGGGCCCAAATTCTTAACCTAAGAACTCCCCAAGGCACTGCCTTTTAAAGTACCTAATAACAGCACTGTTTGCGGAACAAAGGTTTCACATTGAGACTTTTTAGGAACACCATGTATATATATTTAAATTATAGCACCCACATTTGCATACATACAGGCACGCTGACTCACATACGCATATATAAACACTTAGAGTATGAACTGGAGAAGAATGCTGCTTGGCCAATTGTCTAAAACTGAGACCCATGTCCGAGTTTATTCCCTTCATACAAACCGGCTCTGGGGAGCTTTTACAAGGCTGAGGTTCAGATTGAGTTCTAAGGAAAATCTATTCTCTCGGCTGAGGAGCACAGCACTTCACCCGAATGCTAACAACAGCCTGATGTGTCTGGAAGACACGGGCTTTAGGGCAAGTCATTAGAAATGGTGAGGTTTGTTGACTGGCTTGCCTGCACACTTTTGAGATTGTGTCTGGATTCACAAATCTGAATTCGCATTACACCTGTCAGGAACAGAGACTGAGGAGAAAGAGGCTTTGGCTCTCCTCAGATGGGCATTTGAGTAGGGCAAACACATAGCTCTGAGTAGAACCTGGGATGGTGCATTTGGAGGGAGGCGTGGGTGTCAGCTACTGATAACATAGACCAAAACCATCCATCACAAACCGGGTAACAGAGATGGTTCCATTTATAGCCACCTCATAAGCAAGTCTGTGTCTACCCTCAAGGTTAAGGCGAAGAGGTGTCTGCGGTGGTTTGAGTGACCCCCCCATAGCCTCAGGTGTTTCATTAGTTGGTCCCCATTTGGTGGTGCTGTTTGGGGAGGTGGTGCAGTGTAGACTTTTCTGCAGGAAGTGTGTCGGAAAGTGGGATTTGAGAGTTTATAGTCTTGCCCTCCTTCCAGTTCATTCTCTCTGCTTCCTGTTTGCAGTTGAAGATGTGGCTTTTCTCTTCCTGCTCCTGCCACGCTGTCTGTTGATTGTTGCCATGCCTCCCACCGTGATGGACTCTTTTCCCTACAAGCACAACAAACTTTTTCTTCTGTAAGTTGCCTTTGGTCATGGTGTTTTATCACGGTGATGGAAAGGTAACTAATAATACACATGCCTGAGGGCAGTAGGTACCAGAGTTGGAGAGGGAAACAGAGCTTTTCTTGGTTGCAAAGGCAGACTTCCGCTACAAGCACATCAGACTATGTCACCAGGCCTGCCATTGACTGGCTGTTGGGACTTCATTAGCCCCTCAGATCTCTGGCATCTTTGCTAAGCTGAACCTCAGTTTCTATGGGCAACACAGGCAAAATAACTTATGTCCAACTTGCTGTTAAGATACAGTGGATTCCTAAGGCAAGATGCCACGGGAACCAGCATGATGATGAGTGGGAGGGGGTAGTAAATTTCATTCCCAGCAAGCTGGCATCCTTTCCAGTTGCTCCAGCACCTCCTACCTATGTCATCTGCTTGAGCCCACCCAGGAGTCCTATGAGCTGGATGGGGCAGGCGTCAGTGACTACTATCAGTTTGACAGTTCAAGTTTACGACTGGCCTCAGTTTCTTCCTCTGTAGAAACACTTGAGACCCATCCCATGGGAGAGAACCAATCCCTGACAATATTAATGTTACTCTGCCATGCTCGTAGACAGGAGCCTAGCCTAACTCCTCTGAGGGGCTTCACACCGAAGCTGATGGGAACAGATGCAGAGATACACAGCCAAACATTAAACAGAACTCGGTGAGTCCTTTGAGAGAGAGAGTTGGGGGAACAACTGAGGGAATGGGAGGGGTCAAGGACTCCACAAGAAGACCTATAGGGTCAACTAACCTGGGTCCTAGGGGTCTCACAGAAACTGAACCACCAGCCCAACAACTGGAGCAGAGATTCTGATGGATCCAGTCCCAGTGACTGGGCTTCCTTTTTTGGCTTCAGCACCAAATGATGTGCCTAATCCTACAGCAACTTAATGTGCCAGGTTGGTACCCCCGGGGACCTCCCCCTTCTCTGAGAAGGAAAGAGGAGAATGGAGGAGAAAAGTGTGCAAGGGAGGGACTGGGAAGAGGGGGTCTGTAATCAAGATGTAAGGTGAATAAATAAAATTGTAAAAAATTAAAAGGATAGTGTACCAGATAGGGATCAAGAAAGAATATGAAGAATAGACCCTCACTGGCCTGCAGGGGTCTGTCACTCAGCAAGCACTGGCTAGGATTTCCCCCAAAGTTAACTCAGTAGGGGGAGGGGCTGCCTACTTGCATTTGCTTTAGCATCTGCCAGTTACTAGTAACCTAATGTGACACTTTATTTACTTTATCCTACAGGGCTTGGAAGAAATTTGACTTTATAGCCTTGGGATCCAGTGTTTTTTTGGCATCCGTTGCAGCTCTGACATTTCATACTTTGTAGTTCCTAATTTGTTAACTGAGATGAAGAGATGTATAATGAGCCTCCTCCAATACCACACCATCATCTATGGCCTAGCTGAACCGTCATTCTCCTAGAGTAGGGCTGAGGACAAGGTAATGTCCTCAGCAAACAGGCAAGACTTTCTCCAAAAGCCTATCCTAAAACACTCCTCTAGATACACAGTGCCATGCCTATGAAATAGAGGCTATAGGCCTACTGGCCTATGGCCTCTCTAAAGAGGGTACTGAAGGCCAGAGTGAGATGATCTTATTGCTGACAAGACAGTAGCTTGAACACATTGGTCAGGGCATATCCCTCTTCTGTACAGGGCTATGTGTCACTTACAGAGAGGCCAAAGTGTCTCTAAGGTTCTATATAACCTGGGATCTGATTACTATTACTCACCCCTTTGCTGTTCTGATTTGGGCATGATCTGGCCCTAGAGCCTCAGGCCAGCTGCTTGCTCTATTGAAAAGCCTGTCTCTTCACCCCAGCATGGTGATGCATGCCATTAATCCCAGCACTTGGGAGGCAGAGGCAGGCAGATCTCTGTGAGTTTGAGGCCAGCCTGGTCCAGGGCTGTTATATAGATAAACCCTGTCTTAATGAGCAAGGGAGCAAACAAACAAACAAAAAACATCCAATAAAACAAGAGAGAAAGAAAGAGAGGGGTAGGAAAAAAGAAAAAGAAAGAAAAAGAAAAGCCCATCTCTTCAATGTCTCTCAGACTATTCTTCTGTGTCCCGGGGCCTTTGTTCAAAACCATTTTGACAGGGAAGCTGCCCTTGATGCTACTGTTTAAAATGGCTACCCCTCCTGCATGTTTATCATCATCTGACATATTGTGTTTACTTTGACCTTTTAGTCTCTTTCCCCCACTAAAATGGAAGTTACACCTCGGAATCTCCAGATCTCAGAATGGTGTCTGACATGTGGTAGGCACCAAGGCAATAGCTTTTGAATGAATAAAAAAAAAATTTAAGATAGCTCAACTATATTCCTACCTGTAAGGGTTCTCACAACTGTGCTGACCTATCCTGTGGATCTTGGGAAGTGTGCGGTCCTTAGCTAACAGGGTACACAGAGACTCCAGGGGGCACTGAAAAGCAAAATCTCTCTTCTGGAGCTCCTAGGATGGTACAGTGGGGAAAGAAGCTGCAGGCCAAGCCTGAGGACCCGGGTTCAATCCCAGGATGATAGAAAGAGAAGACAGACTCCTGGAAGTTGTCCTCTGGCACACACGCAGAGAGAGAGAGAGAGAGAGAGAGAGAGAGAGAGAGAGAGAAAGAGAGAGAGAGAGAGAAAGAGAGATACAACAACAACAACAAAATCTGTTGTCTATACAAGGGAGTTCAGACTGGATTCCAGCCAGCTCCAGCTTCCCAATTTTTCCTTTTTCAGCCTCAGTCTATCCAAATAGAAAATGGTTCACTCTAGATACTGTAGAATGTCATACTGTAGTCCCTGGATCTGGATGAGGGGGTAACTGGGTAGATGGTCTTCCAGAGCCTGCTTCAACCCTTCCCCTGCCCCCCAGACCCCATCACAAAGATGGTCTTCATCTACTGATTTCATTTCTGGTATCTAGAGAACCTTTTATTACTAGGTTTAAAAAAGTCACCTAGTGTTTTAAAAAAAGACACCCTAGCAGCAGGTGCCCTGGGTGCTGCCTACTCTGGGATTCCTATAGGCCCTTCAAACATAAACTGTCCCATTTATACAGTAAAAGACACCTCTTGAGGCTCACTGTGCCCTGCCTGTCAAGGGGGAGGGCAGGGACTGCCGTAACTTGGTGAGACTCACCTGAGACATGTGAACCACTTCGAACCAGCGCAGGATGCCAGGCAGCTTGTACGCGGTCAGGAAGGAAGTCCTCTCAATCCACATGGACTGGGGGGAGAAAAGCAACAGGATTACAAAATCTTCTACTCCTGGCCCTGGTAGCCTCCCAGGAACCAAGAGGAGAAGAGATGTTGCAGTTCCCTGATACACAGTGACACCTTGACAGTTTGTTTGATTTCTCCCTGGACTTAGGCTCAGTCAGTTTTACCTGGCTTTACTGA
>CM053757.1:23537229-23607515 GCA_028658305.1 Pachyuromys duprasi
AAACTTTCAGGTTTCAGGGTGAGCTGTACCATCTGCTGCCTCCTCTATACTCCCAGGCACCACCACGTTTTATTGTACAATAGCAAAAAAAAAAAAAAAGCAAAATCTTACAACAATTGGCATGTCTGTTTTAGCAACAAGACAATAAGTGCTTTTAACATGGGCGCTTGTGCCTTTCCCTGATTGGCACAGGTAGCTGAGTCAAATTCCTAGCTAGAGACAAACTTTATCGCCTCCCCCCCCAATGTGGCTCTCCCATTGGAACTGATGTAATCAGCAATAAACAAATAGAAAGCTTTTATTTGATGGCTAGTGGGGCAAGAGGTTCGAGCAATGGCAGAGTCTCTGCCCTCAAGAGGCTTATAATCATAAATTACAGGACAGTCTTTTTCAACTGCTGAGCCTTAGGAATTTATAAGCCTTCTGTAGACATTACCTCATTTCATCATTCGGGGGAAAGTGGGAAGAGGAAGCTAAGACAGAGGCAATGAACTGCAGAGGCAGGACAAACCTAAACCACGCGTCCAGTGGTATCTCAATAGATGCTGAAAAGTCTTGCCAGTCACAGGGAAGCAGGTTTACATGTGAGCTGGAGGGATTTCGACAGGCTTCAGAAATGAAGTGGCATAGTTAGACAGCAATGGTGGTCATTGCGGTTTAACAAGATGACATTGCTGCCCAGTAGCTACCATGCTGGCATTTATGACATTTCTCCATCTCGTTTTCACCTTACAATTAAGCACCAGATACTGTTACTGTCTCACCACGGTAGACGGAGAACTAGCATGTCAGAGGGGCCAAGCGAAACTGTGGATAGACACAAAGGATGAAATGCCCAGGCATGAAGGTTCTGTGCTGTGTTGCCTACAGGGCAGATGGTGGCCTTCAGGTTGGAGCTGCCTAAAGGTCTTCTGGAAGCTGGGGTTGGGCAGTGGTTGGGTAGCTTTATTTCCTGAGCAACCCTGCCAGAATCCTTGCTGAAAAAAAATCAATGACAGCACAGTGTCACCCATGAATCTTCCCATTTACTCAACGCTTATAAGGTTCTATTTTAGCCACTAGGCATCCAATAGTGTATGAGGCAAAGTCTTTGCAGTTTAGGTATTCCAAAGTAAGGAGCCAAAGAGTAAGCAAGTCAATCTCATGTGAGGGAAATGCTATCAACAGTGGCATCGTGCTTTTCTTTGAATGGATAGAATGAGAATGAGAATGGATAGCTCAGGGCAGGGGCACTGAGGGTGGTTGGGGAAGCTCTTTACATTTGACATCTAAGTAAAACCCTGAAGAGTGAAAAGATCCAGCCTACCAGTGGATAGATGTGGACAAAGCAAGTACAATGGTCCAGAATTGAAATGAGGAGGACTAAGTACAGAGCACAGAAGAAACCTGTCCCTCCCAATGGTCAGTGCCCCAAAATGAGAGAAGACAGAAGGTTCTAATTACCTTTCCTTTGTCAAAGTAGCCTATAATGGTCTCATAGAGCGTCTCCTTCAGCTGCCGGTGGGTCTGGGGGTGTTGCTGGCCTGTCTGCATGACCTGTGAGGCACACTGTTCATCTGACCACTGCAAGAGAGAATACAGGGAGGCAACTCAGAGCTAAGTGACAGCCAAGGACAGGAGTCTTCCCAGGATGAAACCACCCTGTCCAGGCCCTGTCCTCCCCCACCCCAGCTCATCTTTGAAAACCCAGGGTTCCATTAGGGAAGCTGTCCTCATAGGTATGAGTCCTCAGGGTGCCTGGAGGTTGCCCTCCAGCAGTCCTGATGATATAAGGCAGAGCAGATGAACCAGGGACCATATGCCATGAGAACATCTCCATGAGGAGCAAGACGAAGCCTCGCAGACAACTTCTGCTGGCCTCCCCAGGGTCCTGATGTCTGTAGTCAGACTGATGCTGTCTGCAATGTCTATTTGTGAAGTGATTCTGATTGTGGCTAAATTGGGCATCTTTGGCTTTCTGGCGGTTTCACAGTGTGGAGTTTGGAAGGCTTTTCTCTAAATCCTAATGAGACATGGCCCCAGCACTTCAAAAGCCAAATGAAAGAATTCCTTGCATTTGCAACAACATTCTCTAGACATGGAAAACAGTTCAGCGGGCACGCTAATGATTTATCCTTGGCAACAGGTTGGATGCTATATAATACTGGAAATATATGTCCTGGGGACTATTGCAATTATTGAAAGCAAAGGTCATTCAGCCCAGCTGGGAGCAGGTAAAACAGCAGACAAGTATGCTGCCAGGTCGGGAGTTTGGGGGCACCAAGAAAGGGAAAATTCACTTTCCCCCTCTTTTGATTCTTTCTCTTGTTTTTTAATTTATTTTTAACTCTTCAACCTGCTGTGATGACTTGGCGGGGATCTCAGAATGGACATCTTCCTAGGATAGTACCTTGAGAAGCCAGGTGTGGAGGAGGAGTGTGTAGGCAGCCTCTGTGTAATTGTCACAGTCCAGGTGAAGATCACGGAGCTTGTACAAGTATCTGTGTGCGGAAAAATGTGATGAGTTACAAGATGTGGTGACACGGTATCAGGTGGGGACAAGAAGGAACAAGAAAGAACACATGGGCTCTCACACAGGGCACAAGGAGTTCTTCAGTCTAGCCATCCAGCCTTCTACATGAGTGGTAATGATACACCCCAGCATTTGTTGGACCCTTAGTGTGTACCAGGTACTATGCTAAGTGACTTCTCCCCCTTTACTCCTGAAGCAAGGTCTTGGTATGTAGCCTAGGCTAGCCTAGAACTTGCTATGTAGTCCAGGCTGTCTTCAAACTCATGATCCTCCTATGACACCCATCTATGTGCTGGGATTACAGGCATGCACTATGATGCCCAGATTTGTGCTAAGTGTTTTAAATGCTTTGGACCATTTTTCATGACAACCTCACGGTATGGGCCCATTAGGGATATCCATATTCTGATGAAAACAAAAACAAAAACATGAGGTTAGGGGCTATCCTGTACATGATTCAAAGTGATTATAGAATGGTCTGTCCAGTGTGATACGATGCAAGTAAAGGAAGGAAACACACATGGCTTCTCACATGTCACAGGCTAACATACACAAAGTGCTGGGGTGTGAGCTTACGTACCGGCTCAATCGCTGTAAGGGTCCACGAGAATGAAATTAATGAAGGGACACCCCTGTCCTCTTTTTGGAGGGTTCCAATAAAGTATAAAAGAGAGTGGGGCAGGGAAAGAGAAAGGAGAGAGAGGCCTCGAGCTGTCCAAGGAGAGAATCTGCTTTTTAGACACACTGACATCCCCACCTCCTATTTGTTGGCAAGTGGCATTACAGCTCTGAACCCTGAGAAAAATCCAGAGCAAAGGAACTAAGAGCAGAGTCAAGAGCAAGGGAGAGGAGCTTTGATAAATTATTGAGAATTGATCTGACAGTACCAAGTAATGATGGACTGAGGCTTCTGAGCCAGCGAGTCAAAAATAAAACTTTCCTTAGTATAAGCTCACTTTCTCAGAGATTCTGTCATAGTGATGGAATGCTGACTGATACAAGGTTGTTCCAGGAGGATTTCTAGCCAGACATCTAGAAATTGAGCTGAGTTAGGTGGTAAGTGGGGAAGCAGCCCTGGCTTCAACTCATCCTGCCAGCATTGACCTGAAGATGAGAAAATTGAGGCCTGTGTTTGAACAGAGACAGGGAGAGAAGAAGAAGAAGAAGAAGAAGAAGAAGAAGAAGAAGAAGAAGAAGAAGAAGAAGAAGAAGAAGAAGAAGAAGAAGAAGAAAGAGAGAGAGTTGCTATTTTTACAACCATAGCAATATCTTTCCGCTCTTACCCAACCCACAGCACTCTGCTGATAACAGTCATCAATGAAGTCGCACATGACCTCCAGAGAGGGTTGGGATTTGGGAACACCCATTCTACATACATGGCTCAATCCTATCTCGTTGTTTCCCTACCGACCACTCATGAGACCCCCTTGATTTCTGGGCTCAACAACCTCCAGTAGGGTATCTCAAGGGAGATTCCTCCCCTTCCCCTCCCCCCCCCCATTTCAACTCCTGAACCAGCTAAGTCCCCCTCTCCTCTCTTTGTTAATCTTAGGGCTAGCCATCTACTATACAGACCCACAGAAGAAATCTTTATGAGCCTGCCAGGGCTACTAAGTCAGATGCCCCTGCATGCTCGAATGAGGTAACATAGAGAACAACAAATCGCATGGCCACAGCTGCATCTCAAAGGGCCACCACCCAAAAAAGGTGACAACTGTCAGATGGAATGAGGGTACAGTGTTGCAATGGCTTCTCAGCTTTTCAGGAAAAGGAGCTGTTGATTTTTATAAAGTCTCTGGGTGAAAAATGTTGGCAACCAATTGAGAGTGTTTTTAAATACACCTGCCAAATACAACTGGCTTCCAGACCATCCACTGAAACATCTGGAGTGCACCAATATGGCGGCTTTCCAAGAGTAACACAGACCTCAGTCTTTAAGCCTGTAGGGGTCTGAGACTTAACCATCTTTGCTTCTGAAGTGGAAAAGAGGAGAGAGGTTGGAGAGAGGAAAGCATACACAGAGCATGTGGTGTAGAGCCTCTTATCTTACCCTCAAAGCAGAAGGCAGAATGATTTTTATTTGTTTGTTTTTACAGAAACACACACACACACCAGTAGATGGAGCCCAAAAGGCTGTTCTGGCCCCAATACTTCCTGTGTTGCAAAACTCAGGACAGCCTGTAGAAGGACTTTCTCAACACAGCTGGACCAGAGTAAAACAAGAACCTAAACACAGTTACAGTAAGAGCAGAGGAGTTCAGGTAGACAGGCTTAGCTTTTGACAGAACATGCTGAGGCTGTGGACTTGTGGGAAGGAACACCGGAGGCCCATGGCCAAGAATTCATTGTTGCTGGTTATTGTAGAAAAATGTTGGAAACAATGGAACTGTTCAACAATATAGGACTGGCTATGTAAATGACAGCATGTTCTAGAAAGGAAATTTTATAGTTTCATTATAAGTAAAGCTGAAATACATCTTGTGGAGTAAAAAAAAGGTAAGGAATAAATTATTAGTACTATAGCTCCATTTTTGCAGAAATAGCACACACACAGAACTAGATGTATATATAAGCATAAAAAGTCTGAAAATATGTATGTATTTTAGAAATTTATTTCATATTTTGTTTTGCTAGTCTGTATTTTATGAGGCTTTTTGTTTTGATAAAAAGTTTATGTTACTTTTATAATGAGTAAAAAAATAACAGTAATATGGGTTTTTTTGCAGGAAAAATATGAGATACTGAGAAAATTGCCAAAGTAGTTTTTTGTTCCAGTCTAATGCCCTTAGAAAAGCTTCTCATAATAAACTTAAATACCTAGTAAATGCCTAGCAGGAAACAGACATATGCCATGTGGTATTTTTCTTCCTTTTACTTGTTTGTTTGTTTGTATATTTTCCTATCAAATCTTCTTTGTGTGTGTACATGTGTATGATATGTATGTAGAAGGGTGTGTGTGTGTCACAGCACATGTGTGGAGGTAAGAGTACAACATGTGAGAATCAGTTCTCTCCTTCCCCTGTGTGGGTCTCAGGGATGGAACTCAGGTCTTCAAGGGCTTAGAAGCAAGCACCTTTACTTGCTGAGCCATCTCACCATCCCCCTTTATTCCTTTCAAAGCAAGCCAGCCAATGCTTGCTGTGTTGCTGCACTGAAGAGGATTTCCCATGCTGTCTCATGGCAGAAGTGAATGAATGCATGGCTCAACTGACACAGTTTAAGGGAAATGCATAGGGAAGGACAATGGGAAGTCTGAGCCCTCTAGGGAGCTGCATGGGGAGAACAGAAGGTACCACCAACTCTTAGGAAGTTGAGAGGAATCAGAACACCAAAAGTCAGGTGATAAGAAGCAGAGTCTAAGTTCTGTATCAGAGGCAGCAGGAGCAGTGACAGACACTGAACAGGGAGGGAACATAGCAGGCCAAGGCTTTACGAGAAAAATCTTACCTTACATACATTGCTTCCCGGTTGTTATCTTTGTAGAAATTCTAGGAGAGGGAAGAAAACAGCATTGAGTGTTTTTCTTTGCAGGGCTTTGGGGAAAAGAATACAGTGATGGAAACAAGAGAAAGATGGCTGTCTGCTATCTGGGAACCCCAAGAAGAAACAAGAAGTTCACTTTGCTGAATGCACCCAACAGCCTCGTTGGAAGACCCTGCTCTGCAAGTTACTTCCCTGACTATAGAGGAACAAGCCAATGTCTCAGCCATCATGTATTAGGGGATGCAGCAAGCTATTTGATAAGCTGAGTGGTAGGTTGTCAAGGCTGGGAACAGTCTACTTTAAAAGGCAGCCTGGCTTAAATGCAGACACTCAAGAACATATCCCAGTTCTGAGAGCACACAGCCTTCTGGAGTTATGTGATTCCATTGCTAAATCACTTAAACTTGACAGTGTCCAGGAGATATCCCAAAGCCAGCTTAGGTGCTATTGTTTGTTTGTTTTATTGCTGTTGTTTAAAATTTGCTTTTTGTTGTTATTGTTTTTGGAGGCTATCTCACTATGTAGTTCCAAGCAGGTCTCAAATGCAAGCTCTTCCCACATTAGCCTCCTGGAATTACAGATGTAGCCCAATAGGCCTGGCTCTTAGAAGATATTTATTGACTGACTGACTGACTGACTGACTTACTTTTATTATCAATCTCTCTCTCTCTCTCTCTCTCTCTCTCTCTCTCTCTCTCTCTCTCTCTCTCTCCCTCCCTCCCTCCATCCATCCATTTAACTTAAGAGTCTGTGTGTATGAGTGCATACCACATGTGTGTCACTGCCCAGGGAAGCCAAAAGAGGGCGTCAGATTTTCTAGAGCTGAATTTACATGCAGCTGTGAATAGCCTGACATGGCTGCTGGGAATTGAACTCGGGTCTTCTAGAAGAGCACCATATGCTCTTAGCTTGCTGAGCCAGCTTTTCACAGTTAAGGGGCCATTTAAATTGGGAGTTTCGCTGGACTCTGCTACTGGAGGTCCTAGTCTTGTGACAACTGAAAGCATATCCTACAGATTCCGAGGCAATCTAAGAGCCCCTTGTGGGATGCAAGCATCTGCATGCTCCTGAGGCTCAGAGAAGGGCAGGTGACTCTTTCCAGGCCATACAAGCCATGGGATGGTAGTGCCCATCAGCATGACCTCTCTTGACCCTTGCCCTCCTCCTCTCTTACTGCTCTGGCTGTCTCAGCCCCAGGCATGTCCTGGTCTGGCTGATGAAGGTCAGCTTCTTCAAGCATCTCCTGAGAGAAACTGGAAAACCCCTCTCCCTGCTCTTTATGTAAATCGGGCATGGTGGAGTTATTAGCATTGAATTCTTTTCTGCTGTAGTCAGGATTTTTAAAGTCCCTTTGGCATACTGAAAAATCAATGGCAATATCTAAGCTGTTATAAAACAGTCCACATCAAATAGCAGAGGCCATAGAAGAGAGCTGGAGGGGAAGAATTTGTATTTCCAGAGTGCCAGGAATGGTAGGTGGCACCTGTAACACAGTAGCTACGCTGCTGTCTTCCTTCTACGGGATGTATGAAGTCCTTAAAGAAGATCTGCACATCCCCTTCTTCACAGGTAAGGAAACCGAGGCACAGAAAACCTCAAGACAGAGTACAGATTTTAACCACCTGTCTGACTCCCACAGCAGTTAGCCCCACATCTCTTCCAAGAGCAGAAGTGAGACCCAAGCTTAGCCTGAAGCAGAATACAGATCCAACTTGGTCCATGGGGACCCGACTGCCACTCACCAGCAGGTTCACTGTGCAGCTCATACGGTTGTCTTTGCTCTCATCTGTCATTACTCCCCGGTAATCCAGCAACTTCTCCAGCAACCCTTTGACCAAGCTCACGAAGTTCTCCACCGACTTGGCGATGGTTGGGTGCTCTGCTGTGCACTCCATCAAGCTGTGAGGAGAGCAGGGTGATGAGCTCGCACTGGGAAGCTGTGTGACTGTTGGATGCAACACTACACAGGTGACCAGTGAACTCAAGCTCAGGGTTGGCATACTCACCCAAACAGTAATCTATCCACACAGCACAGCAAACATTCTTATACTATCAGAATGGGAAAAATAAAAATAAAAAAATATTCCATGTGGCTTGGGGTGGGCAGCGGGACACGGTTAAATTTATACTCACAGAAGTAGTATAGCAGGTGACTATTTTGGGCAGCAATTTTCACAACATCTAGCAATGTTTTTACATATATATATCTTCTGATTCAACAGCTTTACTTCATGGTGTCTTCCCCACAGGACTCTGTGCTATAGAAACATTTCTAGGACTATGCCAGGGCTTATTTATAGAGTTTTAAAATTGTATAAGTTAGGGAAACAGCTGGAACCATCAAGTAGAAAATGGTTAGGTAAATTGAGGTCTTTTTACACAACATGGTTCTATGAAGCCATTAAAAAGTATTAGGGGATGAATCCGTGACATAAAAAGCTCTATAAAAATATGGCTAAAAGAGATGCGTAAGTATCCAACAGTTTTATTTTATTTAATTAATTGTTTCAGAGCTGACCATGTCCCGAGTGCTATTCTTAGCACTATAAAAAGATGAAGGTCTCTAATATCTCATCATGGGTTAATGAAATGGGACACTTACAAGTAAGCCATATTATGGGATGGCGAATTCACACTGTTGGTATCATTAGTAACCCCCAGGTGCGGCATTCCTGTTTCCATCATCCAACACTGTGTGTGGGATCCCACAAGGTGTCACAAGACACACAGTCAGGAAGGATAAACACCAGCCATTTAATCGTGGTCCCCTCTGGTGAGGGATGATGGGGGGGTTGAGGGAGGAAAGGGAAATGCTTTGTTTTTCCATTTAAACATAGGAGCGTTGACTGAAAAAAAAATCTTCATAAAATTAATATAAAAAATTTACCTCTGCCATCCTTAAAACACCTATCGGCTGCTTAATCCAGTAGTAGGCATAGAGTTGTGGAGACAGTGACACCAATATGCAGAGAACCATGCCCGCCCCAAGTCAGGGTGGGAGACGAACAAGTTAAACTTGGGACAATGATAGTTCTCCTCAATCACCTGTGCAGTGCCAGGCATTGTGCTGATCCCTTGGGGAGAATTTCAACAACTAGGCAGTCTTCCTCCATGTTTACAGAAGACGTTAAGGTAGAAAAAGGTTGAAAGGTCAGCTGGAAGTTTAAGTGGTAACCTTAGGAGTGAAGCCAATCCCTTTCAGACTTGGGAAGAGATTTTCCCATAGGCCCTGTAGTCTGTTGGGTGTCTCAGGCCACCCAAGCTACTGGATTTATTTCTAGTTATTCTCCTCTAGACAGTGCAGGTTCCCAAGAGATCTTAGGAGAAAGGTGAATTTTTAAAAAAGGACTTTGGAGGGTTATTTAGCTCCAGAAGCCATGCCAGGCTGCAAGGAGGTGACTTCTCAAACTGTGACTGGGATCAGACACATCCATCTTGCTCTACGAGCAGCACTTGTTCCTGGCTCTCAACAAGAAATGCAAATGGCCTGTGATTTACACATGTCTGCTTCAGCTGCAGCTGTACCAACTTCTTCCAGACAGCCCTCTTTCCCACCCTGATGATAATTCAGACAGGCTCTGTCCAGGGTTTTGGTGTGGGATTCCAGGCAAAGGGCACTCCTGGTTCCAAGCTTGACCAGAACAAGAATTCTCAGCCCTGCACCATGCTAGAATGTCTGGGGGAACTTTCACAAAGCCATGGCCAACCTAAGCCACATCTTTGAAGCCCCTGGAAGCTGGGGTGGCAATGATTTGTTCTGAGGCTCTCTAGGCAAGTCTAGCATTTAGCCAGCATTGGGGACCACTTCCGTGATCAGCTTTGCACAATGCAGCCTGCATGGATGCCATCTGAGCATCTTCTAGTGGGGTCTGATTTGGGACTCTGGGCTGGGGTCTCAGATCCTGCTACTTAGTTCTGAATGCTGCAGAGCCCTGGACCACCCTGTAGACAAACAATGGTTTAAAAGATTTGTCTTGAGTGCCTTGGTGTCTTTGTTCTCTCAGTGTGAGCAGCTGCTGTTGGGGATTGTGATCTGGACTATCACTTACCCATCTACCCACTCAACAGACCTGTCTTGCTCTACAAACTATGGATTTAGAGCTCATCAAGACCCAAGCACCTGGTGGTCCTCTGTGGGCAGGAGAGGCCCATAGAGAAATAAAACACTGGGTGACTTTGCACCGAGAATCACCCGCCCTCCTGACACCATGCTAAGCCTGTTTCACTGTTCATCCTGTCTGAATCCCCATAATTCCTTAACACAGTCATTAGATTGACCCCTAAACCATACGTGAAATGTGAAGCCCTTGGGGCTGGGTTCTGATGGCTGTCCTATCAAGGTCACACAACTTTCTTCTTTGAATTCTGTAAGTGACAATATGGAAGCTGTGGGAATTGTGGGCCCATGTGGATGATTCCTCCCTCAGTGGATGGAGTATGCTGACCTCACCCGTTTCAGGTCAAGGCTGTGGGGACTAAAACAGTAGAACCCTCTGGAATTATACACGGGGTAAAATATGCCTCTAGAGGGAGGAGTCTTATTAGTCCATCCAATTTGCAGGAAGAACTCTGAGAGTAGGAAGGGCTGGGGTGCTCTGTAAGTCCATAGTATACTGTTCAAAAGCAGGTGAAGACTAAGGCTCAGTCCTATTCTATGTCTAAGCCTTGTTCCCTGGTCCAAAACTGTAGTTGGCACAGGGCGGGAAGCCCCATCCTAATCACAAATGTGATATCTAACTTCTAAGCTAAGCCAGAAGGCTGGATCTGTCTAGAGGGGTTCTAAACCAGCTCAGGCCTAGAATGAGGGACTAGAAGGAAGTGTTTCAGGAACTCAGGGGAGCAAACTAGAAAAAGACAGGCAGCGTTAGGACTCCCAATGACTACATGACATTCCACATGGATGATAATAAGAAAGAAGCTACTGATGACTATATATTAAAAAAAAAATCAAAGCTAATGCACCTGCACTGTCTATTGGGCATCAACAACTATGCTAATGAAATAAAACTAAAAGAAGCCAAGAAAGACAAGCAATTACAAGAAGAACCCGCAGAGCTTCTCATTCAGTCCTGACAAAACATGTAGGGGATGTATCTCTAATTTGCAGGTGAGGAAACTGAGGCTCATGGAGGGCAGAAGGAAGAGCAGTGCCTAATGGCCCTGGCTATTCTGAGAAGGCCCTGATTCCAGGGTTTGGTCTGTTTCATTTGCTGTAAAAATCATTCACACCTCCATCTCAGGAGGAAAATAATGAGCTGCTTTTAATTTCCCTGACCGCCAAAGGACTCCTTTGATAAAGGATCACTCAGGAAGGCTTTTGCAGACCCCGCTGGTAGTCTGAAGCCTGCCACTGGGCTTCATCCGCTTATAGAAATGGAAATTGCCAGAGCAAATGGGGTGCAGCTTCTGGTCAATATTTAGATTTTCACTCTCAGAACTTTTAAGATAAGCACCAATTTCTGCCCCTGGAGAGTCAGACAGCAGTCGCTGCAACCCTCCTCCAATGAATCTGGTTTGCAATATAGATGTGTAGGGAACCTGTGCTCAGCATCAGGAAGAGCCAGGCCTGGCTGAGATGAGACCACGCTTCCAGGGGCTCCATTGTTCCTAATGGGCTCAGACCATGCTGGGCAGGGCAGAGTGGGGACCCTAACAGAGGGCCAGAGCAAAGCCTTTTGTTTGCCTTTGCTATGACATGCAGATATTCAGAGAGGCTTGAGGAAAGTGTCCAAAAGCAGAGCCACACCAGAGCCTCAGTGATCACAGAGGACAGGAAATTGGGATGCCGGACCATTCTCCCAAGCCTCAAGAGAAGGCCTCTCAGGCAGGGCAATTACTAGGCAGCCAATGACAGGAACTGGGAGCCAGGCCGAGGGACTGAAGCACAGTCATTAAACATGTACCTGCTGTGTGCCAGATGCTTCCTAATTACTCAGTCTTCAAAATAACCACAGGAACTTATTGTTCCCACTTTAGAAATGGGGATACTGAGGACAGAAGGGTTTTGCCATTTGCCCAGGGTCATACAGCTGCAAAGTAGGAAGCCAAGATTCAATGCAATGTTTCTCCCCCCACCCACCCACACACACAGAAAGATACAAGTGGATGAGAGGATAAGCCCCAGAAAAGTATTCAGCCTCCTCAGCCACTGTGGAAACGAAGATCAGAACACAGGGGCCTTCAGCACGCTTTTGCTGGGGTGGCTATAATCAATAGGGTGGATATTAACAGGTGAGATATGAAGTGGAGATATTGGTGCCCTCCTGCTTGGCCAATGAAGAAGAATGTGGAGCTGTGTCTTGGGCTGTCTGCTGCCCCCTCAAAAAAAAGCTAACTGACTTTATCCTGATATTACCCTACGGCTTTACAAGTCTACACTAAGGTACTATATTTTCTATACTCACAGGGTCACTCTAAGAGCTAACAAACTAGATACAGCCTAAATAACCATCAGCTTGATAATAAAAGAAAGGAATGAATGACCAGTTGGTCACAAAGTGCCATAGTCTATGAAGTGTCTATAACAGCAAAGCCAGGATGAGAAAGTGGTCATGTTTGCATAAGGCTAGAAAATGGGGAGTGTTTTGCTACATACACACACATGGGTATAGGGCAGGTGTGCCTGAGTAGAGCACAGGGCTCCTTTTGTAGGATAATGAAAATTTTCATTGTTATGTGGTTGCTCAGCTCAGTAAACACACTAAATCAGTGAGCAGTGCACTCTGGGTAGACAGCACGCTTTGTGAATTCTATCTTAACATTTGTGAAAACAAAACAAAAATGTCTTGACTTCAAGTCTAGTCATGCTGAGAGCTGTCTCCTGTGCAGTGTCTGCTCCAGACTTGGGCACTGAAGTCTTGCAGGGGCCCACTGAGGGACACCTCCTTCAATGATGTTCTTCTCAACATCCTCTGGCGATACCCTTACTTCCCTGAACTTAGGAGGTCACCCATTGAAGCACAGATACAAGACAGTAAACCTGACCAGAGATACACACAATATAAGGTGCTCAAAATCAAATCTGTCAAAAATTGAAAAGGAAAAATGGCAGTAATTACTCCACACTTCAGATCTAAAGAGGCTGTTTTCACACTGCCAGGTTCCATTCTTTTGCCAACACAATGTTTGTTTTTATCCAGCCCATCCGATCAATAGCAAAGAAGGCTACTTCCTGAAAAATGTAAACTTTCCTCCAACAACAGTTATTTCAGTATCATGAGCTTCTGGGAAAACTCTTCCCAGGAGGACCAGCGTCTCATGACCCTACAGTGAGAGCCCTCCACCTCGGGCCAGCCCTTCATAGACTTCCCGGTCCTCCAGCCTGAACTTACATGGACTCCAGCAGCTGCATGTACTGCTCATCCCCCCGGCCTCCTTCCACCTCATGGTCCAGCTTGAGGATGATTTCATTTTCAAACTGAAAAAGTGGATGGAAATCAACAATTACAACATTAGAGGGCCATGTGCCTTCTGATGTCAATTCATTAGTGGAAATGAAACATCAGGGATTTTTCTACCAGTCCCAGCGCCTGGACGCTGAACAGGACTCAATTCATTCTATAACTGTCTATAGGGTGGAGGGGAGGGACCCAGGATGAGGGCTAGAAGATGGGGCATAAGAGGGAGAGTGAGTACTTCTTAGATACTATTTCACTTGAGCTTGCTTTCCAAGGTAAAATAGAAGTTCTACAGGAAGGTGAAATGGAAAGGGAATCCTAAGCATATACAGAGTCAGGTGACAGGGCCCTGCATCAATGGTACATTGTCTTAGACAGCTATTATATTAGTCCTGCATTCCTTTACCCATGGTCTAGTGATCATACCAGATGTAATTTTAGTTCATGGGTTCAAACACCTCTTTTGTGTCAGATGTGGACACAGACCTAGCTCCTAATCAGTGTATTCCGACACTCATGTCCCAAGAATCATAAAGACCAAGGCTGATTTCAGTGAGTCTAACCTGAGACTTTGTTGAAACTCTTAGCAACAAGAGTCTCAATGCTCAACCCGGAAGAGGAATGTTACAAGCCTGAGACAGCTAATGATGACACTAATGAATGTCTGCTTGGAATCATACTCCATTGAGGGAAATAGAGAGGAAGGGTCGAAACACAGACCTGGTGTCACCCTGAGTCCCTGGAAGCTTTTACGTTTTAATGAGTTGGTATGTATGAGTTGATATATATGTATATAATTGGCTGGTTCTCTTTCTCTGTCTGTGTCAGTTTAAAGTAAAGTTATGTTATATGCAATGAAAATATTGCTGGGAAATATAATTAATATATAAAGCAAATGGCAGATCTCATGTTACCAGGGAATCAAGACTAGTAATTGTAGCAAAAGTCAGAGATCAGATTAATAACCAGAAATCCAGTATCTTTCTGTGCTTTTCGGATACTTGTGAAAATCTTGTTGCATTGAAATCAGAAGAATGTTTTCTCCCTAGTGCCAATGTCAAG
This sequence comes from Pachyuromys duprasi, assembly GCA_028658305.1. Lineage (NCBI taxonomy): Eukaryota > Metazoa > Chordata > Mammalia > Rodentia > Muridae > Pachyuromys > Pachyuromys duprasi. Next base: position 23,551,684 of record CM053757.1, read on the forward strand.
AAGCATTTTGCCCAGCGGGAATCGTGGCTAATTCAACATATCCTTCTTAAAGCATGCTACTGTGTCTCTTCTACAAGACTGTAACTCAAAACAGTTTGCATTGTCTTGATACATACTCTGAAGAATGCATCCAAGTATGCAGTCCACCTGGTCTTTTACTGCTACCAATGAAACTGATACCTGTCTGGAGGAAGGGGGACCTTCTCAAAGGCCTCTGAGATCTAAGGAGGCATCAGGGTCACTTGGCCTCTAATGCAGCTCTTCACACTCAGTCTTCATACTACCCCCATGAGGCCTGGAAAGTCAAGAGCCACCTTTGAATGCAATGAAGCATGATGAGCAGCCATCCCTGGCCTGGCACAGCCTCCAGTAAATGCCAGTTATTATTACAGATGAAGCAGGGGCTGTCTCTGGCTTCAGATGGATGGTGGTAGCCCTATGGAAGGTCTTCCCTACGCATGGAGTCAAGATCCTGAGGTGATGAAAAGGCAGGGGACAGAGTCAACATTTCCCTGACTACAAACTCATATGATGCTACTGCTCCCCCCCGCCCAGGGTGCTCTGAGTCAACAGAAAGGACCAGGAAACTCATGCTGAGTTAGCACAAGCACAAAGGGGTTTTCTGTAAATTGCCAGAGTTTGGTGACCATTTTCTGAAAAGAGATAAAGGCAGGCACAGGGTTGTGATAAATACGAAGGGAAGGGCAGTCCCCATGGGGGAATGGTGTGAGCAAAGCTGTGGAAGTGAGGATGCTGAATATAGGAAGCAGTGCAGCCGGAGCGACACTTCAACACTTTGAGGAAGGGAAAGGGAGGGAGGGGGAAGGGGAGAAGGGAGATGGGGAGAAAGGGAGGGAGGAAGTAAGCCAGCCAACCAGCCAGCCCCTGAATTTAGCCTTGCCTGAAGCTTCTCCCATCCTCTTGTTATAAAGAAGGAAAGAAAGGGAAAAGGAGACATGGCAGGGGCTGTCTGAAGGGGGATGGGCTGCCAGTCTGCAAATGAATCGTGTCCCTCGTAAGATGCATCTTGCAGGCATCTCGTCTGTATGAATTATTTTCCAGTGTCAGGAGCTAGAGGATGTGATGGTTAGAGATGTCTTTTGTATTAAAAACATAAAGAAATAAACCCAAAAATGATAACTATAAAGACAGTCTCCATGTCTGGGCCTTTGGGTTCAGGTGTTGATGTTTGGTTCCCAGTGAGTGGTGCTGTTCTGGGAACCTGATGGAGGTGAGCATGGCTGGTGGAAGTAGGTGACTAGATATGAGCCTTTGAGAGTTGCACAGGCCTTTCTTCCCATCATGCTCTTCTTCCTGGCCTACTGTGATGTGAACAGCTTCTGCCAAACACCAGCCACCTTTCAGTGAGTTGCCATTCTTGCCCTCCCATGATGGTCAGAAACCTTCTAAAACCATGAGTTAGAATAAGTCTTCCCAGTCTTATCAGGTACTTCGGCTGTGGTGGTACAGCAAGTGCAAATTCATAGGCGTTGGGTCCTTTCTCTATTCCCCTAACACATGAAGAACTTGAGGGACTTGCTAAGCCTCAGTTAACTAAGCTATACCATGAGCTGGCAAAGATCCTCTAGCAAAGAATCTCTGCAATGGGCCAGTAGATAAATGTTAGCCCTGTCTCTGTCACAACTGTTCAGCTCAGCTATGCAAAAACAGCTGCAAACAGCACAGAGGCGCTGGCATGGCGGCCACCCCACTGTAAAGCTGGATTTACCAAACAAGCGTCAAGGTGGCTGTACAGTTTGTCAGTCTCTCGTCAGTGCAAAGGGCATCACAGCAACAGCCATGCCATCGCACTGTTGTAAAGGAGTGGAGGAGGCTTCCACGAAAAGCACTACAGCCATGTATAAGCTCACACGCGCTGAGCAAGTCTGTCCTGCTATCACCAGTAATGCTGTTGTTATTGCTGCCGAATGCTACTGGAAAGTGGCCCTGGGCGAGAAACAGCATTTTTGTTGTTGTTGTCTGAGTGGTTCTCTGGGAAATGCTGGCAGCATTCCTCCTGGTGAGATGAACTGCTCTTTTGAACAGAGCAGCGGATGGGCTAAATAAGCACTTGTCTCGGGGTCACAAAAGAGCCTGTCGGGAGGGAAATTGCAGGGTTCCAGGGAGGGGGCAGAGCCAGAGATGGCACACATCTCCTGAGTCTTTCTGGGATGAGTAGGAGAGTCGGGGTCTCTGACAGATACATCCTGTGCCATATTCAGGGTTGCCTACAGCCATGGGCTTTGGCAGCAAAAGAATTACTTGAGTCATGCTTTGACATTTTTTTTCCTGGCCATGAGGTTATGGATAAGTTATCCAATCTTTCTGATGTCACTCTTTTTTATCCATTAGATGTGGGTTGGAAACAGCTACTTCGTGGTAGCAGTGTAAGACATTACTGGGAAATCATGTGTTTGAGGCTAAGCCTGGTGCTTAGGGCACAGTGCATTCTCAATAAATATCCACAGTGACTACCATGGACATCTTTGTGTCTCTGTCCTTGCCACTGACATTATAATCTCACATAATCCTTACTATGGCAGGCAAGGGAGATGCAGTGTCCCCACTTTATAAATATGGACACTGAAGCAAAGGCCTTTTGTCTTTGGTTGAAAAGGCCAGCTGAACTTGAGCTAGATTAGACCCAGGGCTATAACCCTTCCCAAACATATTCTGCCATGTCACTGTGACAGGTCTTGCTATGGACGCTGTCATTATGCGGCACATAGAATGCAGTCTCTCTCATCCAAACTAATTCCATCTTCATCCCCACCTTCACAGCTCTATCCCTTTGTCATTTCCTCACCCCATCTCTGCCAGGTGTGTATTTGCTAGGGAATAAGTTATATTAGCAGATGACATGTGAGTCTTGAGAACTAATTCAAACCAAGGGTGTGAACTCCAAACTTCCAGAAAGGACCTTCTCTCCTAGCTTGCCAGGCTTTCTTCCACACTTCTCCTGCCTCTCCTAGCCACTGTCCGGTACCCCAGCTGTTTATTATCCTGTTCCATAGAATGTTTTCTGATGAAAGCCCTGCCCTGATACAGCTGAAGTTTAGGAACCACGAGGGTTTCCCTCATGTGTTTGGTGCTGACTTTAATGGGGACACACCTGGTTGGCAGAGGGATAACAAGGAGGAAGCTCTCCATCATCCTTTGGACTCCTTTGGTAACAAACAGGGTAACCTTTTCTTGATTTGGTCTCTAACTGACCCTCATGCATTCCCCCAAGAGCACAAGTTGGTAGCCTGCAATGGTATAATATTCATTCTATAGGTGAGGAGACAGAACTGGAGAGAGCCAAACTTATTCAGATTATAGAGAGTAGGTCTCTTAGGCTGCAAAACACAACAGGTGCTCAGAGCACATGTATGTGTTATCATGCCTATATTCCTGATCTGAACCATTGGAATCCCATGCCTACTTCATGCCAAGACTCAGATTCAACAGAACTTGTTGAACTGATGCTTTGATCTGTAAATTCATTTAGCAATGGTTGAGTTCCTACTGTGTGCAAGCATGGTGCTAGATAGATACTGTTATCAAAGGCTACATTCTTCTTAGCTCCAGTCTATATGGACTCTAGAGTCTCTCCTATTAGTTAGGGGCTCAGTCCCCAGGCCAACTGGGATACAGTCCCAGGGTATGATCTTCATCTTAGATGGCCACTCCAGAGTTTCTATCTCAGGGTCCTACCTTCCCACCACAATCTTCCAGGCAGCCTTCATTTTCTTCTTCCACAGAGAAGTGACCTGAAAGGCAGCTAGCCTTTCCACCACAAGGGGTGGAATGACTGGCATTCTCTAACTTCTAGAACTGTCTCCTTGGAACATTCTTGCTCTCTTGCCTTTGGTTACATTGCCAAAACAAGATTATTGTTAAAATACACTGAAATGCTCTTCTCAACGGCTGAGGTTCTTTCTGTGAAGTGTGGTTGGATGGAGGACTTGACGTCTACAATTAGTGCCTGGTACTTATAGGTTGCTGGGAGTTTTGTGCTGAGGGACAAGCTTTGGCTCACAGACACTCCTGATAGAGTGTAGAGACAGGCTTACAAGCAAGTCTCTACAACAGATGAGTACTATGGCTGTACCTCACTGCCAGGACACAATGAGGTTTTATTTTGTTTTGTTTTGTTTTGTTTTACCTACAGGGGAATAGCATCCCCCTGCCACAGCAGCTGTGGTGTGGCCAACCTCACATCTCCTCTCCAACAAAAGACTCACTGAGTACACCATGGAGGAAAGCATCCCATCCTAAGCAATGACAGAGTTTTGATCTCCTCTTTAGGAGGCCAGTCTTCCCTCCCACACCATTTCTAGCACTCTCCTCACTCCCATTCAGCCCATTATAACACCCTTGAGCCTATCTTGGTTTCTGCAGATGAACCATGGCTCCAGAGAGCAGCATAGCCTTTCCCAAATCCTAAGCCTCAGCTATCTAGGATCTCTTCTGGCAATTAAGCAGAGGAAAGAGCCCACAGAAGGGCTGGACACTTGGTTCTAGGCCCAAAAGCCTAGTAGGAAGTGAGAGCAAAGGCCTGGTCTCCTTTCCTCTCAACTTTCCTAGTCCTTTGGGAATTCTGGATTCTTTACGAGGGGCACAGGGTTCTCTCCTCTTAACCTGTTCGAAAATGATGTACTTAGGCTGGTTTGTACAGGAGATCTCCGGCATTCTAGACTCCAACCTGGTTCTGCTTTTCTTTTGGCTATCATGGCTGCTTGGGGCTCAATGGGGCCTTGTCTGTCCCCTTTGCAGAGGACAGTTCCACAGCCCCTTGCCCTGAGTCCAAAGCCATGCACCTAAGCCAGAAAGCTGAGCCCCCATCAAACATTCTGGCTAGTTTTTACAAGGGTACCTGCCCTATTAGTCAGCCTAATTGTCCTGTCCCTTATGATCAGGGAGCAGCGAAAAGAAGCAATTGGGGTCGTGCTTACAATGAGGTCTCAATAAGACAGTCACCAGATCTTGTTTAGCACGTGGCATGCCATTGGGTACAGGGGTGTTTCCTCTGCATATCTGTGTTCAGGACCTCTTCTAAGGTGTCAGCTGATGGGAGGTGCTGCTCTGAAGGGAAGAAGGATAGCTTTTCATCTAATGTCATGTGCCTTCAGGTGTTCCCATGCTTCATACACTCATTTTCCCTTCAATGCCAGTTGATCCTAAATTGACTTCAGGTACTCATTCTGGGCTGCCACTTCCAGGTTGCTCCAGCCCAGGAAATCAAGTGGGGTTCCTTTCTCCATCTGTAATCCTAAGAACCATCAAAGACTCCCCTTCTGTGATAGTTTCTATTCAAATATATTTTCAGCCATATTTTGGTAGGGAAGGTAGGGGCTTTAGATGCCCCTCTCTGATGCTTGGCCATCTCTGTGCATCTTTACTTCAAGTTTTTGATCAAAGCATCAAGGACCTGGACACATCCAATTCAAGTCTTTCAAAGAAGATTATTTGGTGGCAGGATGGGGTTTGAAGCAAGAGAAAGAGACACTGGGTGAAGGCGAAGAACAAGAGTTCTAACTGGTTGATGGGGTGGGGCTCCTGGGGAAGTGATCAGAATGCAAGGGAAATGCTCAGGCAGTCTCTCTGTGATTTTTAGACCAACCTTCCTAAAAAAGGAAGTGACTAAATGGTGCAGAAACCTGCTATGAGAATGGACATTTTCTATCCCTGCCAAACTTCTAGAATGAGTTGGCATTGATAACCATCCTATCCCCCATTCATTAGGAAACCTGATTTCTAATGAAAAATACTTGGATGAGAATTATTGCTGGTTCTGAACGATGTGCTAAAAGAAGCCCCAGGTTCCTGATGTGTGTCCAAGTGCCTCTTGACTGACAGGCCTCCAACTGCATTTGTTATCCACTTTGAAGTTCAATGTGAATGTGACATTTGGCTAATAGAGTTTTTTTTTTTTTCTTTTTCTAGATAATGTAGATTTTCAAAGTCATTCAGGAAGATGATGTCCCAGGCAGAGTTGGGAGTAAGCATGATATGGCAGAAGCAGTCACTGGGTCTGGAAGTAAGATTGCCATGTCTTGGGAAGGGATGGACTAACAACAGAGCAAGAAAGTGCGTTTTCATATTGGCCTGAGGCAGAAGCTGTGATAGAATACTGACCAGATAATGATCTGCCAGCTCATTTTGGACACACAAATAATGTCCCTGTCCTATCGAAGTCTCTGAAAGAAGCACAGGCAGATGAAATGAGGCTATCATTAGTGGAACATGGACTAAGAATTAGGGATGCTGGTGTCAAATTCCTGCGTATTTTTTTTTTTTTTTTACCTTTTTGAAAGCCCCGCTCCTTTGATATTCACACAGCATCATGTCGAAGAAGATTGGGATGGTGGCTTTCCTGAGCTCAGCCTCGGGGATAAGTGTCATCTCTAATATAGGTCCCACCATGCCTGGGATGAAGCAGATTTTGTTCTGGCCTGCAAGAGAAGAGGGACAGGGGCACATGAAAGGATTCCATGATGGACAGGTCCTGCTCCTGAAAGGAAGAAAGGAGGAGGGAAGTCAAATGGTAGTTAACTTTTCTGTAGTTCTTTTCCAGCTGCCAGGCAGCTTTGAGCATTATGTATTGGTTAGCTTGCTGAGAGAGGAGGAGCGTGTGTCACCCCAAACAAGCCCATTTACAAAGGCTGATAGTGTATGAAGGCTGATAGCGATGGGATGTGGTGAGTGCTTCAGTGTTTGTGAGGGCATCATGCCTCTGCAAAACACAACCCTAATTGAAAAAAAGTGATGGGTTTGGGTGTGCAGGCATGTTTAGAATTAAATCAGTCTGCATTGCGAGCCATGCTTCCAAGGTCTGGATAAAGTGTCTCTAACAATGGCTCTTTGAAACAACAAAAGCAAATCTCTCTGCTAAGAGGCTGTAGAGTAGCTTGGGTGGGGAGGTGGGATTTAAAGTAGCACTTCAGGGTGGACGGGGCTCAGTTTCTGGTGCCTTCTGCCTCATCACAGGGCATTCCCTTCTGTCCACAGTTCAGCTACACTAGTTTGGTTCGAGTGCCACAGGTTTGCCTTGCTTCTATTACTCCAAAGCCAGACTCTAGGATGCTTTCCTTGACTGCTTCCCAGATCTTCTGTATCATCATCTATTTCCCCCCTGGATGGATCCCATCTTATCTAAGGCAGAGGAAGACAGGTGACCCTCTGTATCTCACTCTCCACTCTAACTGGACAGATCTCTGACCCCCTTCCCTGCCTTTCACCCAATCTTGAAATGTCTTTGCTCATAGACTTGTTTGTTGAAATCTGCTTCCCTTACTGAGCTCTGTGAGGGCAGAGACCTGAATCTGTTCTCATCGTTTTGGTAACACTGAGAGAAGAATAGACTAGTGTATGCCCAGTAAGGAAAATGCTTTGCCTGGCTCTTTCAGTCACCAGTTATTTGGTGTGGGTGTGTGTCTCACAAAGGGCTAAGCACATCCAGTTCTTGAGAAGACATGTGAAATTATGTCTGTGTGCGCTTGGCACAGAAACGGGCAGAATCAGCCCCATCCCAGCAAGGACAAAACACCTAAGAGCGCTGATTCTGGAGCCAGACTGCCTGAAGCTCCAAATGGAACCCTAACAACTGAATGTGCAATGTTGAATAAGTCTGTCTCACCTCTCGGGGCTTCGACACCTTCACCTACAACGTAAGGTGCCAATAGTATTCATGTCAGCAGGCTGTTTTGAGAAAATGGCCCAGTGGGTAAAAGGGCCTGCTGCCCAAGCATGAGAACCTGAGTTTGAGTCCCTAGAACCTATGGACATACAGCACAAGCATACACAATCTTAGCGATCCTATGGGGAGATGGGAGGACAAAACAAGAGAATCCCAGAACCTACCGGGGCAGCTAGCTTGGCTCAAACAATGGGAAAATAAGCAAGAGATCTGTCTCGAGCAAAGTAGAGGGCAGGGATAAATACCCAAGGTAGTCCTTGGGCCTCCACATGTGTGCCAGGCCATGTATGTGTGCACACATTTATATTTTCTCTCTTTCTGTCTTTCTGCTCTTTGTCTCTTTCTCTCTGCCTCCTTCCCTCTTTCCCTCTCTCCTTTCCTCCCCATTGCTTTTTTTTTTGTCTCATAAAAGAGCCATTATTTAGTGAGCTGCTAGGTCACTGAATGGCATGTGATATACGACACAGAGCATTAACTATTACCACCATGCTGTTTTCACAGAATAAACCACAAAAAGCAGCCTGTTGAGCAGAGCTTAGTACTCGCCACAGAACACAGGCACCAGACATCACAGAGGAGAAGAATGAAGAATAGCACCTAGAACTGCAGAGTTCCCATGGATTGAGGGACAAATCCCAGCAATGCCACCCTTGAAGCTGGCACCATGAGTATATCATCAGTATTGGCCCCTCCCTCACGTTGAACTCTGCAGCCCAGGAGCCTGCCTGGTTTCCTCCATTGTTGGGCTGGACATGGTGTAGAGGGCTTCCGAGGACATAGTATGCAGCCTGGCACGGCTCCTTCTGATTGGAGTGGGAAAGGGAGCTAAGAGGAAAGGTCATTGAAAAATCAGTTCTCATTCACCCTAAGCTAGGCTTAATGTTGGAAGACCGCCTCCACCAGATCCATGACAAAGAGGCACCAACCAAGGAAAACCTGCAGCTATGAGAAGCAAATGAGGAATTCAGGCACAGAAACGATATTCTGGATCATCGGCCCCATCAAAGAACACATTTGGATTAAACATGAGCCCCAACTGCTCATTTTAGCCCAAACAGACAAAAATAAGACTCTTCCTTTGCCCACCTGGTTTCTAGGGCTTGCTAATCTAGGTTTCTGACTTTGTCCTTCAAGATCTTTTTCAAACAACGGGCAGGTTTTAAATTTTAAAGTTGAGTGCCATAATAGGCAGAAGGTAAATTAGAACTGTCAGATGAGGCACCACGGGCCGGGATGCTGCTAATGCAACAAAGGCTGCAGAAGACCAGAGGGCACCAGCATGAGGGATATATTTAAAATGCTTTAAAATAAAGGCTGGAATGCTGTGGAATAGAGAGTTTAAGATACTTTTGACCCGTTTTCTCTGTAGTCTGTTGAGATATTTGAGAGACTGAGGAAAGAGAACGAGAGACGCTTTAAAAACACAGTGATTGCAATGACGCACACAAAAGAAATTTTTATTCCTTTATCCTTTAATCCTAGCACTCAGGAGGCAGAGGCAGGCGGGCCTCTGTGAGTTCAAAGCCAGCCTGGTCTATAGAGCTAGTTCCAGGACAACGAAGGCCACACAAAGAAACCCTCTCTCAAAAAATCAAAACAAACAAACCAACAACAAAGAAAACTCAGTGCATTGGACTTTTTGCTTAAATAACCAAATAAGTGCATGGATTTGTACCTCTCTCTCTCTCTCTCTCTCTCTCTCCATATATATATATATATATATATATATATATATATATATATATATATACACACAAACACACAGAAAGAACACATTTGTAGCTAACTGAATAGAAACTCATTTGGGGAAAAAAAAGAAAAGAAAAGAATTCTCATTCAAGAAACACACCTGGTGCTATACGAGGGGAGGAAAAAGAGAAAAGGAATTGGTTTGAGAGTTTTTAATATAATAGACGCTGGGTGTCACTAGGAAGAGACAGCAATTAGAGAAGGTGTTTAAAATGGCAGTAAGCCAGCAAGTTAACCCCAGATGTGCCAGTTCAAGGTGCTGGAAGGGTCCTGTCGTTAATGAGAATAAAGAAATAAAACAAATAAAGAAAACATCACTGTGTTGAAAGGGAGAAGAGTGAGCATGGCTATCCATTTTTCCAATGTCAGCTTGGAAAATCATCCTGGCTGCACTGGAAGATGCCTGCTCCTATTTCCCACAGGCCTGTGGAGTCTCTGAGGCTGACACTCTCAGTCAGTTCTCATCCTGTCTACTTCAGGATTTGTGGTACTGTGCATATCAGGGGTACTGTACATGTGACTCATCTTCCCTGGTCCTCCAAAAGGGTAGAAGATTAAAAGGGGGAATAGAAACACAGAAGCACAGGGATTTTCAGTGTCTGGTGCCTGAGGGAACTTCAGCATTATGGATTATAATTAAAGATGGTGACGTGTGAAGAGAAGGGATCGGTTAGGCTCAGCACTGTGCCGGGTTCTGGAGAGAGCAGAATAAAACAATAACATTCCACTATGGGAAAGCCACTGGCCCTTCTCTGGGTACCTTACAGACTGCTCAGTCTTCTGTTTTAAACTTTAATTCATTTTCATTGCAAAGAACTAGCCAGGGAAAGGATCAGGGTGAATTTTCCTTCACTGTTGACACGCACAATCATCCTTACTGTTCTCAGGCTCATTGAATGCTGTCTAGCCCACCCTCACAGATGTGTGCAAAGTACCACGCTCTGCAGGCCATTTGGCTGGAGGCCCCTTCGTGACCCACCCATGCCTAGCACCTGACTTCCCTCCATAGCAGGTCTACTGCTTCACCAGTGCACCCTGCCTCTTCTCTCTTAAGCTTTCACACTTTGGTCTCAACCTCACTCCCTACTCTGAGCACATGTACACCTAAGAGTAATTCTTTACAGCCCTAAGGTTCAATATAGATGCTGTGAACCATGTGTCTTTTGAACATTTGTGGTATGGCTATTCAGAGTTAAATATACTCTGCGCATGCAAAAATCTACCAAAGAGTACAATTTTTTTTAAACCTTAAAAATCTTTTATTCTGACCATCTATTAAAGCCATAAAACATTGGAATGTGAAGTTAAATAAAAACAGAGACCAGCTCTGGTATTTTGAAGTCTGAATTTTTTTTTTTTTTTGGAAATCCAGTCGTCTCTCGATGTCAGGCAGATACAGAGAGCTACAGCAGCCTCAGCACTATGAGGAAAAGCAGCCAACGCTCCATATGCTGGAGCCACACTCCAGTATGCTGGGTTATTAAGCTGGGTAAGGGGGTTGTGATGTATTTCCCACTTATAATATTTTCAACTTATGATGAGCTTATTGGGATATAGCATCATCATAAAACATATCTGTGTGGTTAAAATTAATTCACTGCTTGTTTTAATTCTCTCCCTTTATCTTTTAGCACAGGGTCTCCTATAGCCCATGCTGGCCATGAGCTCCCTATGGAGCTAAAGATTAAATTGAACTCCCAACCCTCCTCTCTCCATCTCCCAAGTACTGGTATAGTACGCAAGGATCACCATGCCCAGGGCTTTTAAATAATCTGTTAATGTAGGTACTACAGTGTTTAAAATAAGATACATGGCTTACATTCTGTTTTGACAGGACAGGTCTATAGAAGGAAGAGATTTTGACTCACTCTTGTTGGGGCAGTCAATGGCTCACACACGCTACAGGGTCCCCATAGACTCTCCGTGTGCCTCCAGTTTCTGTTCCACAGTTATTTCATCTTTACAGACATTAATTAAAAAATTATAATCAAGCAATCAATATTCAGCTTCTCAGTGGTATTGTGTGAATCAATGAAGCCAGACCTATGTTGCTAGCGTGTTTTCAGTTTTAACATCACTCACATGACCTTCAGAAGGTGCTTGAACTGGATTTCTGTTATTGATGTCATAAATCACCACCAACTGATGACTTCAAACACATTAATTATCTCATACTCCAGGAGATCAAAAATCTAAAATGGTTTGAACACATGACTGAAGTCGGAAGTCCAAGGAAGAATCAATTTCCTTCCCACTTCAAGCTCTTAGAGCCCCCCTCAATTCCTCCCACCTGCATTCTTATGTGGCCATGGACCTTCCCCACATCTCTCTGGTTCTCAATCTCCTGTCTCTCTCTTCATGTATAAAGACCTTGTAATTGTATTGGACCCATCTGGATATCCCAAGATACCCTTACTACAAGAATCCTAAATTTGTTCCTAGTACTTGTGTCCTTTGCCGCTTAAGGTATCATGGTCCACAGCTTCTGTTTTTCTGCTCACTACAGTGCTCAATATTTTATGTATATAGGGTATATAGGTGTATGGGTGGCTGTTTTCTTTAACCCCATTCTGTATTTCTTCTGGGAAGCCTATCATCCAACCCTAAGAAGCATGTTTGCTCAGTCTACTTTCTTGGAATACTTGCCTTGCTGCATCTTGGCTTCAATCATGATGAGGACCACTCAGTCTCTGATGTGTTTTAGGAACCATTTCCCTCACAGACTCTGCACCAAATTTTCCTATCTAGACAGTGTTTCCCCCCCCCCCTTCTAGGGTATTAATCATGCCTTATTTCCCTTCAACCCTCCCACTTTTTCTGGAACTTAGCATAATGCTTGGCTCCTTGGGAGATGTATAAAAAGAAACAGACCAGTTGTTCTTATGGGCTTGCCAGGAGTGGTGGTCCTACATGTGTGACCAAGATGCCAGTGTCTTTTTATCCCATGGTGACTGTTAACACACCATCCCAACATTAATCCAAAGAAGTGTGGGAAGGTTAAATGCAGAGTTGTTTTAGAAAAATGAGCAATGCCCAGTGCCGAGCAGAAAGCCAGTGCTAGAATGCTATACCATTGGCATTGGTTCAGGACCACTAAACACAAATGGCAGGAGCCCTTAAATGGCTAATCTCCCAACAATATGTGGTTTCTTGCCTCAAGAACTTTCATTACATACCTCCTCTCCCAGACCAACATACATGTAAGCGTGAACACAAACAAGCCTAGACTCTTCCCATTAGAATGAATATTAAATAACCATCCAGCCCGAGATAGGCCTTGCAATTAGATCTCTATAATCACATGGATGTGGCAGACTTTCCTAATGAGAAGACGCTACTGATGCTGAGTCTCATGACCGCTGCTGACATTAAAGCGCAGTTTCAAATAGCAACATGCGTGATGATATACTCATTATCGGTAGTCTTTGAAAAACACAGTTGGCTATTTCAAGTCACTGGAAACTGGAAACTCTTTGGAAAAAAAGATTATTCATAATAACATTAGACTTGGGATCCAAAGACAAATTGTTCTAACTGCAGCTCAAGGAATCATTTCTTGTTGACCTTTGGTGTGTCTTTCTGCTTCGCCTGACCTACCATAGCTCTATGACCTATAAAACCAAAGAGCCAAATTAGTTGTAATGGAAATCTGGCTACCAAGGCTACACCAAAGCTCTTATTTTCTTCCTTAAGTAAAACTCAGAAGCTGGTCAGCTTGAAGTTGTGAATCTGAGAAGATGGATCTTAGAGTCATTTCTATCCTTAGTGTTGTCCTCAAGGCATCAAGATAATTGCTGCCTCTCCAGCCATCATGTCATCTTCCAGAAAGAAAGAAGGGCATAATGATGCACGCTGCTCTGAGTCTATTCTCTTGTCCTTCTCCCTTTCCTCCATCCCCTTCTCTTTTTGAAGAAATACTTTGCTGAATACATACAAGGCTGTTTCTGATGATTTTTTCATGTGACAGATAGAGGTCACATGACCACCATCTATCTACTGCAAGACATTGTTAGCTGAGTGAACCACAATCCTAAAAGCAAAAACATTTTCAGGATCCAGTCAGCTAGGAGGTTTGAGAAGTAGAAGAGCTACTGCATGGGCAATCAGCTAGTCAGCAAGCTGCCCTTTAAAGTCCATCATTAGCTGTGTAGTGGTCTCACTACACTGGTCCCTAATGAACTTGGAGTTTGGTCCTGGTGCGGATTATCAAGCTAAACTCATTAGCGCGATAACACGAGAATCCCACAGAGCAACAGGTTAGGATGTCAATGAGGCAGCCACTCATCCTCCATGCCTCAAGTTTCGGCTCTTATTCCTGTAAGATACAAGGAAGAAGGAGGCAGCCATGTTACTAATGATTGGAAGCCGTGTGTGTGTGTGTGTGTGTGTGTGTGTGTGTGTGTATGCGTGCCAGAGACACCCTTTTAGACTAATATCTTTTCTTCTCTCTCTGATGTCTAGCCAAGAGGGGATGGGCGGCTCTTTTGGTAAAGTTTCCCTTGATTTTTGTTTCCTGAAGTAAATATTATTTGTCTGAACAAGGGCCCATCTAAGGAAGGCCAGTGCAGTGGTGTTTTCTGGGATCAGATCTTTAGCAGGGTAATGTGGGAATACAGCATTCAGATGACAATGCCAGAGGCTACATCTAGCCCCCTTTGACACTTTCCGGTGAACTGTGTCTCTCTGTTCTTACAACTTCTGTTTAGAAACTCCTTGCTCTCTCAGCAAATGCCATCCTGAAGGGCAGTCACAATCAATGGCTCTTTTCCTCCAACCTCCAGATGACAGGTTTTTTAATTGTGTTAATTCTGCAGGAATTTTGAGCAGTAAAGAGGTCTGTGATGTGTCTGAGCAAGAGCCTCTGCCAGCATGTTTGTTTGGTTTCCACCTCTGATCCACTAACCGGCTGGGTATGAGACTTTTCTTCTCTCTGAGCTTCAGTGTCCTCACTGGTAAAATAAGAGCTGGATCATATAAATCCCTCTTCCAGTTATCCTCAGGGGTCTGCCCTAGGAGTAGGTTCTGTGCCCCCTGATCACTTTAATTATAACATTTCTACTTCTATCCCATTTACTTATTGAGCATGAATTCTTCTTTTTTATTGGCCCTCAGCTAAAAATAAATGCTTGAAAAAAATGCCGGACAATATGATCTCTGAACGGCTCTTCTTTCCAGCTCCGATGTTCTGCGATTCTAAGCAGGTGGAATATTTGGTAACAGCTTTTCATTCATCAGCATAATTGGGAGTACAAGACTCCCTGCCAACACATAATCTATATCTAAATAAAATCTTCCACGGGCAAAACAATGCAGTGAAGGATGGTCAGAGGACAGCTGTGTGGAGGCGCTTGGGACCAACGAAGCCGAGCTCCTTGTTCTGCGATTCTGCCAGAGCCTGGGGTGTGGAGCTGGGAACAGAGACGCACCACAGCTTCAGCTAGCCTCCGTTGGTAGAAATAAAGTGTGCACACCAGAGAGCCATTCTTTCACTGGGAACATGCAATATTTGGAAAACATTCAATTAATCATCGATATTCATACACTGTAAAATGTCTTAAAAGATCCACGGATTTTTGTGTTTTGTTTTGTTTTTTGTTTTGTTTGGCTTCTTTTGAAAAAAAAATCCAAAGATGTGGTAGTGATAGGCTTATATTCCAGCCAGGTAGCAAGCAGCTGGAGCGCTGCAGCCACAGGCTGTTGCATTGTGGCACTTTGCTCTTACCGGTGTCTGTGCCTGCATCGTGTCTTCATGTATCTTCATGTGCATTATGTCTTTTTATTTTTTTTATTTTTATTTTTTGCTTTATTGCAAAACAATGGTGTTAGGATTCAAACACACAATGTCCTACACAGGCTCCTCTATTAAAGGCTTGGTTTCTAGCTCTCCTGGAGGAGATGAGACTTTAAGAGGCAGGGCCTGGCTGGGAAAAGTAGCTCTGTGGGCTGTATGACATTCTGTGGTGGGGGTGCAGCTATACTTCATCACCCCGACACACACACCTTTTTTTTTTCCACTATGAGGTGAGCCTCATGATGATCCACCTCACCACAAGCTTTGAATTCACAGAGTTAAGGCTGGTGGGCCGAGGCCTCTGAAGCCACCAGACAAATTAGGAATTTTCCAAGTTGTTCTCTTGGCTACTCTGGTCATAGTTACAAAAAGCCCAACTAACACAAATGGCAAGTGAGACAAAGTATTTCCGATAGCCCTTTCTGTATTCAAAGCAGTCAGAAAAATAATTAGGACACGATAAAAAGATATTCCTAAGAGGACAGGTCATAATATCTGAAGAGGTTTTGATAGTTATAGTTGGGGAGAACGTCACCAGCATCTTAGAGAATAGAGCCCGGAATGATGACCCAGTTTCCCAGAGTGGCCCTGGGGAAATACTTAGGAAAACCAAAAGTTATCCTACTCCAAATGTTGGCAGAACCTGCACTCTTGGTTCTGTATGGGTTCATATATAGCCCTCCCTGCTTCACTGTTTCACTGGTTGGACCCCATTCTTTGGGCTTTAGTGGTATACGCTGGACTGAGTTTTGATGGCAAAAGGGTACAGCACAGCACAATTAGGTTCCACCTTGTTGGGCAAGAATAATGAATAGGAATAACAATTTTGACATGAGTGTGCAGACCACCACAGCTACATTTGCCACGGTCTTTGCTCTTCTAACCTTCATATGCACCTTGTGAGAGGTGCTATTTCCTTTACTTAGGGCAAGGGATGTTAAATTCCCTTGCTGGAAGCTTGCTTGTACATGACTGGGCAAGGCCCCAGGCAGAGCTGTGACAGCCTTTTTTGGGCCTGGGTCCTTTGCTCTGCGCTTTAGACTTTGTGAGCCAACTCATGGCCTCCCTGTCATCATCTATGTGTTCTTAGCTGGACTCTGATGTCACCAACAACCACAGAAATCAGACTGGCAATCTATCCTCTGTAGTGTACCCTCTCCTTGCAGAGAACAGACCCTAATGCTATCCAGAAAATCTGACAAGGATCAGCAGATATGAAGACTTCTGGGGAAGTAGGAAGCACAGTCTAGGATGTTCATTAAGATTAAACCCAAGAGAGACAAACCCCCTTATAAATGCCTCTACTGAAGAAAGCCAATAGCTAATAAGCCTGGAGAAGAGCAGTTGTACGCTTGATAGTCAAGAAGAAAGCCAAGTCCTCATTCTTCATTGACATCTGTTCACTCATCTATCCATCTTTTATTCAGACTTTTGTCTATAAGCAAGATTTCTTCTGTCCCTCATGGAATGAAAAATACACTCTGCGATGTCTAATTGTCTGAACTCTGTGATGTCTAATTGTCTGTAAGCAACTTCCCTTTTGAGTTTCCTGGTCAGTAAGAGAAATGAGGGGTGGTCGTAAAGGGTATGATATGAGGTTTCGATAGTATCTCTTTTATCCAGATCACACTCAGAACATCGATAAAGGTCCCTATGCTACCATCCCTCCCTTCACCATTAGCCACTAAGCCATCCTTGTAGCTCACTGTGACAGGGGCAGCTCCTGGGGTCATTTCCCAGAGAATCCATTCTCCAACTCTTTGAGGTTCGAAATTCTTTTACAGACCATGTCACTCAAGAAGCAGGATATAGACTAGCTACCTCCAATCAGCAGCAAGCATTTCTTAGATGCTTGAGAACAGTTTCCCACAGCAGCCCTGTCTCCTCCTCCTCTCTCTTATCAATTCCTGTTTGACTTCATAGGCCTTTGGGGACATCCCACAGAAGCAGAGTCAGGTATGCTGAGATGGACAGGGCGGGGCTGGTCTTCAGGAAGGCGCTGGACACATGCAGGTGCCTATTTCCGGGCATGGGTGTCTACTCACCAAGCTTGTACCACATATCACGGATGGAGAAGCCAATGAGCCGTCTCATGTCTCCGTACCTGGAAGGAGCAAAAAACACACCTGCTTTAAACCCCTTTCCAGAGCATCTCATGAAGCTCCTCCCTCTCAGAAAAATCCAAGAAAGCAACCTACTTATTCAGGATTTTGTTGTACTTGGCGTGCGTGAACTGCTCCAGCTGCAGAGAGTCTTGGGTGATAAAAGCAACTGCCAGATGAAAATAGTTGTTCCACAGCTGTAAGAGAGGAAGAGAGCAGTTACAGAGAGGGTCTGAAAGAGGGGAAGCATAGTAAATGCTCGGTAACGTGAATAATTTATAGAGACGGCAGAAGACAGAGGCAAGACCAGTTTAATAGTGTGCTCTGCAATTTTCTAACTGGCACGGACTCCGAAATTAACATCTCGCCAAAGCAAGGACAACAGATGATTTTTCTCTGTACCCTGGCCATGCCTCTCCCCGACAATAGAATTGGTCAAGGCAAATTTTAGAGCGGAATTCTGGCTGTTGTTGAATTCTTGTGCTTCTCTTGTTCTTTTTGTTGTTTCTTGCTTTCTTTTCTTTCTTTCTTTTTTTAACGGCAAATAATTTAGCCCAACTGGCAATCTCTGATGAGCTGGTTCCTGTTTTGAAATTATAGGTGTGTGAAAGGGAAGGCTGCCCAGGAAGTCAGAGCTTCATCGGCTCCCTCCCTAATCTACCTGACAGCTCGCAGGAGCCAGCCTACAGTCCATTCTGTCTTAAAGCATTTTGCATTTGCCTTTCCTTCTGATCAATGATCTTAAAGCCTGGTTCTGAGACCATCAGCAGCATCGCTTGGAAATTCATTAGAAGTACTAATCCTCTGTCCCTGCCTAGATGTGCAGAATCACACCTTTAGGGAGTGGGGCATGAAGCCCAGAGACATGTATAGCAAAAACTACTCAGGGTGAGGGTGTAAGGCTAGAACCCCCTCTCTAGCAGTTTTCATGTTCCCAGCTTCCATAAGTTGTGTGTGTGTGTGTGTGTGTGTGTGTGTGTGTGTGTGTGTGTGAGTGATCTGCTGCTGACTGTGAAAGACACTGGTGGAATCCGCTCCCCTAGCTGGTAATGAGACAGAGCAGAACAAACATTTAATATGTACATATGGAAAGTACTCAGACTGATGAGCATGGTGGTGACAATACTGATATGGGCCACAGGCCAGAAAGATGAAGGTCCAGATGAAGGGTGTTAATGAACCTCAGCAAACTTATCTGCAAAGCTGGGGTGACCAAGTACTCACTGCAGTGGGCTGCAGTAAAGGCAACATGAGGTAATGTGTTTATAGGGCACGAACCACAAGAAGAACTTCAAAATACCTGCAAGTCTCATTGTTTTCTTTTCAATATCCAAATACCAAAGCAGAGTCTATCAACTTATATGCTCAAGGGAAAGTGTTTCAAGACACCACAGGCCTGACTTGCTAAGTCTTTGTACACTGTGCAGCAAAAGGGTAGACCCAAGCAGCAAGGGGAACTACCCTTCCATGAAGTCAGTCACCTTCCACTAAAGTCAGCTCATCACAGGCTACAGATAGTCACCACTGCCATGTTGTGATTGCTAAAGCCATCCCTTCCATAGGCCTGGAGGTCCAGCTTCAGGGAACAGCAGGCCTGGGGTCCCATTTCCCATGAGCTGTACAGCTTTATTTCAAATCAGGGAAACTCTAAGGACCAGTTGTGTCCTTAGAAGCCACGGAAGTAACATCCATATGGTTTTAGAAGTTGGACGACAGCAAGAGTTTCAGTAATAAAATATCATTTTCCTATCCTGTCTTAAACCAGAGCCTAATTCCTCAGAAGAAAATAGCACCAGGGTCTTGGTATTCCCTCAGAGAGCTGTCCTGTATAAATAAATAAGCACGTGCACACTTTAAAAAAGTCAGTCTGCTGTATTCTGCTTTTTTTTTCCTTTACCCATATATATCGTGATTCCCCAGTGGTAACACATATCTGCCTCATTCTCCTTTATTGCTGCATGGCATGCTACTATAAGGGTTACTTCAGCTTTGCATTTATGGACATATTATAGACATTTATATAGATATATTTTTTTATTAATTATACTTTATTCACTTTGTATCCCCCCTGTAGCTCCCTCCTCCTATTATAGACATTTAACCTCTTTGTAGACACATAGCTTGGTCCCCCTTCTCTTTCTCTGTCAGTGGCATTCTCTTCACCCCTCGTTTGAACCTCCTTCCACATGAGCACCTCTGTCTGTGGTGTACGTTCCTAGGGCTGGGCTCACAGAGCCACAGGAGAGAGACAGGTCTAGCCATTTTCTGTTTGTTTCTGTGAATACTGTCAGGATGCTTTCCAGGGTTATAATCTAATTCCCATCTTCCACTGCCAGGAGCATGCTACCCTACCTGTCTGAGTCTCCTCGGCTCCTTCATCTGGGAAATGAGAATAATGGGCCCCAAAGGGTGTAGTTATAAGGACTAAGTGAGGAAATTCTGCCCTAGCAAACTCCCATGTACTCTTACAATACACGTTTAGATAACAGTTCCTACAAAACCCTTACCCAGAAATGCACACTAAAGCAGAGCTGCTGGCATCCATCCCCATCATACCCTGTTCACAGCATTCCTGTCATATTTCAAACCAAGGAATTTACTTTCTATCTTCACCACTGAGTGGAAAGATCAGAGACAGAGACTTCATCTTCTTAGTCAACTTTGTGTGTGTGATGTTTAGTAGCATGTCTGACCTAGCTGTGCCACAGCAGGACCTAAGCAGGACCTAAGGAATGGTTTCACAGTGAATGGACATGCATGATGTGTATTCTAATGAGCTCCCCCTCCCCCAACCCCAAAGAGCCGGAGAGATGCCTCAGTGGTGAAGGGCACTGGCTACCCTTGCAGAGGATCTGGGTTCAGTTCCCAGCAGTCATATGACAACACACAACAGGCTGTAACTCCAGCTCCACAGGATCTGATGCCCTCTTCTGGCCTCTGTAGGTACAACACACACACACACACACACACACACACACACACACACCTATGCAGAGAGACACATATAAACACATAATCTAAACACAATAAAAATCACATCCCTGTGAGAAGTGACAAACTTGTGTTTTTATCCACATTTAGACATTAAAAAAAAACAATAAACTGAGGACCATTGGTGAAGGTGGCATTAGGAGCCAAGTTGATGTCACTCCTGAGCTCTGTCACTTTGAACAGCTTTGAATTAAATTACCACATCATCATGGTATAAGCTTGCAGGTTCCAATGGGAAGTTTAGATACCCCTGGGCCAATTAGTGTATCCATCACCTAAACATTCATCTATTCTTTGTGGTCAAAGTCTCTCTTCCAGTCACTTTAAGACTACTGTGTTACTGACTGCATAGGACAGTCAGTAGGACACCAGATGTATTGCTCCTTCCTGGCTGTAGCTTTGTGGCCGCTGACCGACATCTTCAGGCCTTGGCTCCTATGGTGTGGCACCCATGGAGCTGTTATATTTTTGCCCTTTGAATCACAAAACCACCATTCAGAAGAGAGGTTAGGGCTAATCTCCTTTCCCCTGCTCCTGCCCTGGACAGAGGTTGCTCCTGCTGGCATCACATGCATAATACATGAGCCCACAAGAAGGAGATGAGGGTGTTCCAGGCAGAGTACAGAGAACACATCCATTCTCAAAAGGGGGAGGAAAAGATGAAGGAACAAAGAGAAAATTGAAAAATGACCCAGTTTTGGGGTACTTTTCACTAAATATCTGTGGAAGCCTCATTAGAATAGAATCATTTGGTTCTGTGCTCCTAGCTCCTTTCCATAGTTTACAGAATACTGTGGGCGTGACAGCTTCGGGCTATGTTGCGGTGATCAAAAAGCTGCTTCCTTGCTGGTTTGCCTGTCAAGAACTGACTTGAGTTCCTAGCCCTTCTGTTTTAAAGGTCACCACCACTGCCTCTGCTACCACCAATGTCATCATCATCACCATCCTCATCATCAAAATGATGCTAACAGGGTAACATTCTTTAAATGGCTCTGTGTTGCCAGCTCTATCCTTAGTGTTACAGGCATCAATTCACTTAACCCTTACAGCTGTTTAAAGAGAGAGCCACTGACAGCATCTTTATTTAACACGGAAGAAACAGAGGCCCAGGGCAGTGAAGTACTTCACTTAAAACCACACAGCTCATGAGTTTAACTTTTGCACATATGGCATGTCCATTTCTTAGATACATTCCACACATAAATTTTTCTTTCGGGAAAGTTTTCAGAAACCTAGGAGTGGCATAAAGGGCTAGAGCTGATCCTGTCTTGGGAGAGTATCTGTCTCTCTAAGCCCACAGAGGAGAGTGACAGCCAGACCAGCAGGTTCCGAGGCTGGAATTGCTGACACCAAGGGAACACGGCAAACCAGCTGGCCTTTGTATGGTCACATAATGCTTCTCTGGCCCCCAGGTATATTGTCCCATGCTGTCCCTCCAAACACAGTGGCAATATCCACTTCTCTGCACAGGCTTGTGAGTGGGGCCCCGAGGGCAGCTGCACTACATTCTAAAGGAAATGAAACCTTTCTCTTGGTTTTAAACAGCCAAAGTGGCATGTTTGGTTGCCCTGTGAAAGAATGTCACCTGGAGAGAAACCCATACCCAAGGCCATAATGACACCCTGAACCAAGAGTGTGGCCATGGTTCCACATGGGATATTTTATCAGCCACTGCAGTTTCTATTCCCAAAGCCATCAAGGTGTTGACTTCAGGCCCTCCACCCATGGCTTTTGGGTCTTACTCACTCCTGTGCTTTCAGAACAGAGGCTAACTAGCAGTAGCATCAAACTTGCAGGGCAGCTGAATGGCCCTTAAAGTGATTTTTTTATGAGCTGGCATCTAAACTATGGAAAAACGGCAGCTACTCTGTTTAGCATCAACATTGGTCACTTTGGTTCACCAATCTGAACGCGAAGACGTGGGAGAAATCAAGAACCTTGCTCAAAGATGACCTTTATCCGCTCAGCCCAGTAAAGATTACTTCAACCCATCTTCCCAGCAAGGTGTATGACACAGGTCTCAGCCCAGGTGTCTTCTCTCCCAAGGGACACACTTCATGCCAGGCACAGAGCACAGAGTGACTGTGAACACTCTTGGGTAGTCATGTTTCATCAGAAGAAAGAAAGAAAACGTACATGCAAACAGAAGAGCAAGAGTAATGATCTCAAATGATATTTAGTGCTAAAAGAAACATCAAGAGGCCCAGATATGTATGGCCTCATGACCACAGGCTCACTGGACAAACCTTAGAGGAGCCAGGCAGGGTGGGCTCTGTTAAGAGGAACTATTCCAACAGCAGCTGATTGGCAAGTATTCCCAGCATGCTCCTGGCATTGAGAAAGCCTCCTGAAGTGGGAGGGCAGTTGGCATTTTGCAGATGTATCACTCAGGTGGAATGACATCCTTGCCTGAATGGCTGAGCACAAGGCCGGTCTGATGGAAACTCAGCATCTCAGACAAGCAGGTAGCAACAGCATAACTCTGGGTTACTGCACTAGGTGATTTCTGTTCCCTTAGTCTCTGCTACCAGAGGCTCTAAGGTTGAAGACTTCCATGCAGGGGGCTTCTCACGATGGGGTGGAGTTCTCTCTCACCCCTGCAGCCATGGGCAGCAATACAGACTTCCCCATCAGGCTTTGAAGGACATGTTCTTTGTGGGCCTGAGCAGAGACATCACTCTACTTACCCCAGGGACATACTTCACATCCCCTGAATGTCTCAGAGGCCCCGAGTCTTGGCTGAGCACATACACCAAAATGGCTTTTGGAGAAATTGGGAAGTCATAGAGATGTACTTGAGAGCTTTATTGTAAATCATACTTTAGTGTCTATGACTGGCTGTTCCTAGGCGCCAGTGGGAACAAAATAGTAAGAAAATGTTACAGATTTTGAAAGGTGGCGCCTGCTCTACAGTGCGAAAATGGAAGGCTCTGTTTCGGGAGGTCACATTTGCACATGTGCTCCAGGACTTCTCTTCCCTGCCCCCCAACCGTATGCATCACCTGTGGGCTTCTGTGGGCTGGCATGTGGTGATGGTTGGGGAGGGAGCAATCAGCCCCGCGGTTCAAGGGAGGCCCTGAGCAGTTCCAATGCCTCACACTCACCTGGAACTCAAAGCTTGTGTGTTCTAGGAACTTCTGGTTCATGGTTTCTGCAAACTTGTTGATAGCTCTCAGGAAGACCCTGCAAGAGGAATCAAGGTTAGCTGAGTATCCTCTCTCTTCTCTTCCCAACAGACTAATATCTCCTCACCTTCCCCCAGGGTGAGGTTGACTGTCAGATGCGGACTAATGCAGGCTGGCACAGGGGTTGCGGTTGCCTTGCTAGAATTCAAGAACTGTCTATTTGACTTTTTAGCGACGTGTATTGTCTTGCAGTCAATCAATTAGAAGCCTATGGCTGAACAATCCATGTCAACCAGAGATTATACAAAGAGCATTCCCTCCCCCAAACAGCCAACATTCCGTGGGATCCTCTCATCTAGAGAGAAGGCTCCACATCAACATGTGGGTGAGCACCATTTCAGGGGGCTCCTTAGAAGTGTCTGTATGAGTGGTATTTTCAGGATGTCATTTTGACAAATGGCATTACACGATGAATGCGGCTCATAGCTTGCCTATTTTCCTCAATAATAAATTGTGTACTCTTCTCATGCCAATGAGCGTGGAGCCACACGTCATCCTTTTTAATCACCAAAGAGCATTCTGCTCTGTGGCTGTATCACAGTTTATTTAATCAGTTTCTTATTGATGGGCCATTTTGTGGTTTCTCAGTTTTTTTTCCCCTCTCTCCCATAATAGACCACATTTCTGTGATCGCTCTTCCCTGCACCCTGCACTTCCTTCAAGCATCTTGTTTCTAGTCCTTCATCTAAGACCCAGCGCTGGTCAAACATCATCTGAATTTCACATTTGGTACCAGCTGTCGAAGGGTACCCTCCATGTCTCTCTGACCACCTTGTTCTCTTCCTCTTTCCCAGTGCCCCCCCAAACCTGACTGTTCCTACAGCCCATCCTCTCTCATCCTGCCATTTTTAGGGGCAGCCCCAACCACGGCCATTCCTGACTTTACTGTTCTCTCTGCCCATGGACAAGCTGTGCTCTCTTCACATTCAATGCCCTTCATGCTTTGGCCCCGACCTTCCTTTCTATACTCAGTTTCAGTTTTCAGGCTTCTTCCTGAGTGCTGAGTGACATGTTTTCATTTTGCAAGCTGTCCTAGTTCTTGTAAGTCAAAATTATGCTTCCTGGTATAGACCTGAGGGGGTCCCACCCAACCTCTGGACACTGTGATGTGATTTTTGTTCTCTGTGAATGTGTTGGACCACATTCAGAGCTATCCTGGGACACACGAGGCCCAGGGGTGCAGGTTGAAAATACCTGAAGCTTCCGCGTCTTTAAACATAATCTTAAAGATCATTCTTGTATGCAATAGGTCACTGCCCACTTTCTCGCTCTCTGAGCTGCACTTTCTACACTCTTCTTACTACACTTGATGTCTTAGCTGTCTCCATGTAGCCAAACTTCTGTTTTAGACCACAGCCCACTTAGAGGGAACGGCCCCAAGTGTGTTCTTTGCATGTGATCTTGGAGGATGCACTTGAATGGCTCAGTGTTGGTTTCCTCCATCATATCACACTTCCCTAGGGATTGGGAACATCCTCATACTCACATGCTCACTTTCCCAATTTGTGTTTTCATTCTAAGGCCTCTCATGAATTCCAGCTTCTACCCGAGCTCTCTGCTCTTCACACCAAAGCTAACTCTCAAAGACCTTCTGTCCCCACTCTCACTTCTCTTGGTGTTTTTCCTGTGTAAATGAAGAACAGCCTCCCCCTTGCCCTTGCTCCCAGAAAAAGGAAAAGACTCCGTTCTGATAACCTTGGTTTTGTCTTTGACTCACACCCAACACTCAGGCTGTCGGTACATCCTCTCGGCATTGCTTTCAGAATAGATCTAGAGCCACCTACTTCACTTCACCCCACTGCTCCAGATGGGAACGAAGCCATAATCATTACTCTTGTGGAGTTTTGCAGCTGCCTTCCAACGGAGACGTGGCCAAGTTTCCCTTGTGTGCCTATGCTTGCGGTTTTGCCTTCTTTTTTCAGTACTGCAGATTGGACTTAAGGCTGTTCTGCATGCTAGGCAAACACTCTACCATCTTGGTCCCACCATTTCTGACGAGCAGCAGGCAGTCAATATCTCCTTGTCCCCTGAGTGGCTGGTCCGGGGAAATACCTACAGCTTGTTTAAGGCACTGGAGGAGGCCAATAAAAGAAGTGCTGATGACTGTGTGTAATAATTTGAGCTCCATTCTGCTTGGGATCCACTAAGTGTCCTTATGCAACACATTTGCCCATCAGAAGTGCCCCCTCCTAAGAGACAAATAAGCTGGGCTATTAATACCACTCTTGTTGCCCCTCAGTGGTTACAATTTGTTCCCGGGTCGTTTATTCCAAGGTACCAGCACATTCATTCCCCACTCTCCTCCTACAGATGCACTGAGCACCCTGCTGCCAGAGAAATTCCAGAAAATAAATAAATTCCAGAAAATAAAATTTAAAAAAATGCTCTCAAGACATATTGAGGACCTTGCATAAATATTGCTGCTATGTCTTGGCTGGGCTGAACATGGCATGTACCAGAGTATTTTCCTTGCGAAGCACTGCTTGTCAATAGGCTGTAGCAGCGGTTCATTACATCCTTACATGTTGCTGGCTGGGAGGGAAAAAAAAAAAAGGAAGCACGTTGTGGCTGTGGCGTTAGCATCACAGATTTTGGGACAGGCACACACCCTTAAATGTTATTTCGGACTTTGCCGACTCACTGGATTTGGGTCATGTTACCATCCTTTTGAAGTTGGGTTCTTCCCTGCTACACAGTGGTGAGGGAACCGTTTCCTGGAGTTGCTGCAGGCAGTGAGGTCTAAGTGCACTGAGTACTGAGCACAGTGCCCAACCCAGAACCTGCAGCTGTGCAGTGGTTGTGGGGGAATCCTTCGGATCCTTCAGGTTGCTCAATTCTCCTTCTAAGACCAGACGCAAACGGTTAAACAGACAGCAAAACAAGGAATACCTAGCAACCACATTTGAGCAGGCAGGACCACACAAGGGCAGAAAAGGAAAATCCCACAAAATCCAGCCCGCCGCATTGGGCTGTCAAAGAGCAGGATTTCTTTGGTTTTGCTTCTTTGCCGTTTGCTAAGATGCCTTTGAAATAACATCTATATTTTCTCCTTAAAGACTGGTTATCTGATTCTCTCGATGGAAGTGCATTGAGTGGCTGTCATGCTGTGTATAAACATCTCAGGAGCTGAAATGTGATAACCAAATGAGGGCTTTAAACATTTCGCTAGCGACAAAGCTATCGGTAACTCCAGGATACACATTATTTAGGTTGTCAGTTTAAACCTCTCTGGGGCTCCCAGAGAATGGGCTTGTGCCTAGAAACTGACCAGCCATGTGCTGGTGCATCATGGTGAGAGTCGGGTGTATCACCGCCTCATGGATTCTCTGATAGCCACACGCAGAATGCACGAATCCCACTTAACCCCATGTAGTGTTTAGGCTAGGAAGTGTAAGGTGGTTTTCTTCTCAGTTTTGTCCTTTAAAAATTGTTTTGAAGTAGGTAAAAATAAAAACACACCCACCCCTCTGTTGTTCTCAACAGTGAACATAAGCTGTTGAAAACAAGAGTTCCTTTTCAAGTCTCAACCTCACACTTCTTATCCATAGCGTGTTAGCTTATGGTAGCCAGAGTGTCTGCGCTGTACCAGGCATAGCGTATACAGCTTCTGTAAAGGTTTCAGAAAGCTCTGCCTGGTCAACTCCCCACCCTTCGGAGCTATGACCTTGACCTCCCCAGAATCTCACTGGCAGCTTCTATAAGAGGAACCAAGTGTGGGTACCCAATAAGGTGCAATGTAGGAACTGAGGATCCAGTGCCTGCACATGATGTCCTTGGCAAACATCAGCCACCTTGCTGCGACCACCTCCAGTAATAGAGGAACCTGAGGCTGTCACGCACAGTGACACAGTGTCACGCCATGGTAACAAGTTGTGTGCCGGGATCAAAAGCAGAAAAGGGAGTGGGGACCCTCTTTTGGAGAGTATTACTCAAGGGAAAAGAGGGCTTCTGTGAGCCCTACTCTCTTTTGCCCTGTGGTTCACAAGGTTATTTCTGATTCTATTGGTCAAAACTTAAGGATGGACATAATAGGTGTGTCTAGGATGGGGCTGAGCTCTCGTGCTTCCCTTGAGCCTGACACATGCATTTTTTTTTTCAGAGCCTTTCAGCTGCCCCAATCACCCATTGCCCCAAGATTCAGGTACCAAGATGTTGGAGAGAAGGAGTATATCCCAGTTTTTCAGGGCACAGCTCACCTGCTGTGCCCACCATGGGAGGGCATAGCAGGTTCACCATATCTGGACTCTTAACAGCCTTCAGGATTAGTTGTGCTGTGTGGGGTGCCCCACATGGGCCAGCAAGAGGGTTCGAGAGACAAAGGTGTTTATCACCAGGCCTGACGAGCTGAGTCTGATCCCTAGGACCCATATAGTAAAAAGGAGAGAACCGATTCCTGCAAACTGTTTTTTGTCTTCTGTCTTCTACACATGCAGCATGGCACATGTCCAGTGACAGGAATGGGAAGATTAAAAACAATAGCTTTAAGTCCTATCTATGTGTCAATACTGTCCTAACTACTTTAAACCAATTATTCTTTCTTTTTAGCCATATAAAACCCACAATCCTTTGTGATGGGGACTATCGCTAGTCCCATTTCACAGTGAGGAAAACTGAGTCCAGAGCAGCTAAGTAGTTTCCTCAAGGTCAATAACTATCTAACGAAGGATGTGAACCCAGGAAGTCATCAGCTAGAGCAGTGGTTCTCAACCTTCTTAATGCTGTACCCCTTTAATATGGTTCCTCAAGTTATGGTAACCGATAATCACAAAATTATTTCATTGCTATAACCTTGTGCTTCTGTTATAATTTGTAATATAAATATCTGGCATACAGGATGTCTGATAAATGACCCCTAAAGGGGTCTCAGCCCTCAGGTCGAGAAGCGCTGGCTAGAACTTCTCCATGCTGTCTCCTGGCTCTGCTCTCATGAGGGTCACTGCAGGACTTGGGCACATTTCTGATCAAACTTATTATTTCCCTAACTAGAAGAAAGCATTCCGGACCAGAGTGTGGATGGATCTGTGCTCTCCCTGGAGCCTGAGGCACTCAATAAACGTTGATGGACTGCTTTAAGAGAAGCCATAGAGATGTGTTTAAATCCCTAACCCCCTCAAAGTGCTACAATTCCTGATGGAGGCACAGATGCAAGAGGGAAAAGAGAGGTTTCCTAGCATAATTGTGTTAATTTACAACATTATGAAGAATTTGATCATTTAAAATTTAAACACGCCATGTAAATCAGACCATGCTAAATGCCGCATCTTACTGAAAAGAAAACTGTTTTTACAAGAAAGTGTTTCTTACAGCAGAAATGCCATCACCTTTGCATACACAAACGGCACACAGCTGGAGAGGCAGTCAAAACTGGAAAACTCCACCCACTCCACCAACAAACAGAGACGCAAGTAATAGATGACAGATGTATACACACATACACAAATCAGAGGTGGCAAAGGATTAGCTACAGTAACAAAGAGAATTAGAAGGAAAGAGGTGAAAACAAAGGAAAAAAGGAAAGAGTAGAGAGAGGAAAGGAGGGAGGCAAATAAGGACTTTAAGCTTTTTATAATGTCCAGGCTAACTCAGGGTTAAGCTCATTATGCAAATGGATTGTTTCTTTCTGGGGAAAAGAAAATGGTATTTTAGGTGCATGCCCCACTATGCTAAATCATGGCACACGTTCTGTTTGTGTATGTTCTGCAAACTAGCTGCATGACCTTGGCAGGCTGTGTCCCCTTCAGGGCTGCTGTCTGGATGTCTGTTCAAGGCTTTCTAAACAAACATCTCTGGTGCACAGGGTAAAGAAACCTGGGCTCAGAACTTGGCTTAGGGTTGAATGGCGTCTCTCTTTCTTACTGGCATTGCAGCAATGAGTAAGTAAGCTTTGTCATTTGTGAAATGCAAATGATCATAAGGTTGTTGTGGTGAGAAGCAAGGAACCTAATGCATGCTTGGCATTTATAAGAGTGGACTGATCTAGACGCTTAACAAATATCAGCTACTAAATAACACGCAAACTGCAGATATTACGAGCAACCCCAAAAGAGCTCCAAAAATGAAGATATTCTTGTGGCCAGAATATGACAGAAATTTATAGTCTAAGTTATTCTCCTACAAGGACAAAAAGAACAGCCATCGTTAGTGGGAGGTGACATTAGCTCAAGACCAAGTTGATGTCCTGTGATGTCAATGCCCTGCTTATACTGAAGTCTGACTTGTTACCAGTGTGGTACAAAGGAACAACTCTATCCTCCCCAAAAGAGAAACAGCAAATCCTGTAAAATGGACCATTGTTATCCTTTCTCCAGGGATTAGTAAACTGACATCCATAAGATTGAATGCCTGTCTGAAAAGGGTCGGGTAGCAGTGGGCTGTGGCTGTGCAGGCCTGTAAGGCTAGGACTTGAGAGTTTAAGACAGGAGGTTCACAAATTCAAAATCTTCTTTAAGTACATAGTGAGTTTAAGGTTAACCTGGGCAACAGGGAGTCTGTGTGGTACCCATCAGCCTCAGTCTAAAAGACACTGAAATGTGAAGACATGAATTTCACTGATGAGAACCACATCTGCTTTTATTTCGTAGGCGGCTCCTCCTTCTTTGGTTCCTTTCTAATCTTCTAGGTATGGAGACAGAAGGATCATTTCAATTGCCAATTTGGTACAATGTAGAATTCTGTGGGAAGAGAGTCTCAGCAAGGGATTTTCTAGATCTGGTTAGCCTGGGGGCAGATCTCTGAAGGATTTTCTTAATTGGGTCACGGTGGAAAGACTCATCCTGAATGTGAGTGATACCATTGTTCTAGACTGTACGAAAGTGGGGAAAAGCCTGCTAGGCACAGGCACATACAAGTTCATTTCCTGTCTGCTATTGACTGGGTGTGGTAAGCATACACAGATTCATTTCCTATCTGCTGTTGACTAGGGGTGGTGAGCTGCTTCCAGTTCCTGCCTTAGCTTCCCTACAATAACAGATTGGAACCTAAAATGTTAAGCCTAATAAAAACCATTTCTCTCTTAAGGTTGCTTTTGTCAGGGTATTTTATCATAGCATCTGGAATGGACCTAGGACAGGCAACAGTTCTGGGGCCTGTCCCAATACCTGCTCACACAGGCCACCACGTACTTCTCCCAGACACGCCTGGTACACAGCTCCAAAGGGGGAAACTTGTTAGATGAACTCCAACCCTGGCCTTGTATTAGCTCAAACCATCTGTTCCCCTTTATTACAGTAACCTATTCCTCCTACTTGCAGCAACTCTGAGTCTTTCTTTAGAGAACTCCTTTCTCCATTACTCTCCTGGCTCCCTGTTGTTTGGGTAGAATTGACCACCCTACCTCCAATTCAGAAGGCGGATAGTAAGATCAAAGCTTGACTTAATAATGCCTTTCCTGCCACAGAGGTTTATGGATGAACATGTAGCCCAAACCAGACTTTGAAGATTAGCCTTGGGAATTACACTGCACTGACTGAAGAAAAAAAAAAAACAAACAAACAAACAAAAAAAACAACCTTCTCTCGGCAGATTTTTCTGGAAGGTTTTCCCTTCTCCTTTTCCTTTCAATAAAACACATATTTGTGGGGCTGTGGAGATGGCTCAGCACTTCAGAGCATTATCAGCTCTTCCAGAGGTCTCTGCTTCCGTTCTCAGCTCTTACACAGCAGCTCACAATTGTCCCTAACTCCAGTTCCAGAGTACCTAATGCCCTCTTCTGGTCTCTGCAGGCATCAGGCACTCAAGTGGCTCACTGGCAATATATGCATATACATATTAAAATGAAATAGATATGTTTGCAATCTGTAGAGTGAACTTTCATCCCTCTAAATGGAGCGTCCGTTTGAAGATGAAGCCAACAGAGACAAGACAGAGGGAGAGGCATTGATTTCTTCTATCAACGTCTGTACACGGGGATACAGACAAATATGAAATCTGAGTCTTCCAAGTTATCTGAACCAATACACTTTCTGCTTTCACAAGTCCAGACTCCTTAAAAAACCCCAGTCAGGAAGTTCCCTGTGTGTGGACACAGAGTGACCCTGTATGTGCTCACGAATGTCACTCTCTGAATTAGGACTAGATATAGAGCCAAGTTGTGCATGGATTTCGCTCTTGAAAAGTTCTTTGTGTAGACAATGCCCTGTGAGGAATCAGTCATAGGTGGTGAGGAAAGAAGCTAGGTGGGCACACAGACAAATAGGGAAAGCGGACTTTCCTGCCATGAGGGAGTCACAGGGTTCAGAATTTTCACAGGGCTCCCAGGAGGAGTCTAGTCTAGAGGGAGATAAGGCATCCAGACAGAGCCACGGCTTATGCAAAATTACACGTGTGTAGAGAAGTAGACAACAGGAGAAGCTGGATATATCCAAAATGCAAATGACCCGTGCACTGTCTCCTGGATGCTTCATATAATTTGACAGAATATCTGCTCCTCTTCTGGCACATAGTGAAGGACCATGTATAGTAGAGCAGATAGCCCCTACCTCAATTCAAGATGGCCGAACATTGCCATACGAGCAGCTACACAAGGTCTATGTACCTACACAAGGCTCATGCTCAGAAGGCTGGCAGGACAAGGGGCCAGGGAAGAGTCTACTTCTGAACCACAATATGCCTGAGGGAATTATCACCAGCACATCAGTCACTGCAAAGCCAGCCTTGAACCTGTAAGATGGGAACTCAGCAGGGTGAGCCCAGGCAAGGGATAGGACGCTTCCTGATACTGTGTTGCTGGGAAGAACTCCCTCTTTCCACAGTAAGCAGAGATGCACAGACAGATGCCTCTTTCTGCCTTGACTGGTTGCTCCTCCCCTCCTGTGTCCTAAAGATAGTACAGTGCTGTAGCTAGGTGTCTATAACACGGTGGCCATTTGGGCATCCAGGGACTGGAATAAGAACTTCCCAGAGATCAGAGGTATTGCAATCAGCTCTCAGCATGCAAGAGACATATATCAGACTTTATGCAATGACAAAATCATTAATATGTAAATATGCATAGTCTTTCCTCCAGTCCTCTCACTCAAGAAAATTCTGGTTTTTCTTCCTTACCACTCTCTGGGGACATTTCTGTCTTTGTCAGCCAATATTTGGC
The DNA here is from genome assembly GCA_028658305.1 of Pachyuromys duprasi. Taxonomy (NCBI): domain Eukaryota; kingdom Metazoa; phylum Chordata; class Mammalia; order Rodentia; family Muridae; genus Pachyuromys; species Pachyuromys duprasi. The sequence goes on from CM053757.1 coordinate 23,584,268, forward strand.
CTGTGTGATGGAGAAAAGAGGTGGTAGATACAGGGAAATAAAACTAGGAACCCCCATGAGAAGAAGGGCTTTCCACGGTAAGGACCTGAAATAAATACAAGTAGCCAAAAGAAAGAGGGAGAGAGAGGAAGGAAGGAGCCAGAAAGGCCTTGCTGAAGAGGAGTCCCTGGTGCGACTTGAGAATGAGGTTCCCAGACAGATCAGGAGAACCACAGCACACAAAAGATGTTGGGGGATAGGGTTGGGGAGGAAGGGAATATCAGAAGGGCTAAGTCTTGGGACTTACATTTACCTTGCCAAGATGGCATTAGAGACACAAGGTGAAGGTTGGAATTATTTGTAATGACTTATCCCAGGTTGTGATTGCTCATGTGGGGTCAGAATTAGTCCTGGATTACACTGATATTCTATGAGATATGATTAAGTATTACAGATAGAAACAAAAATGTATAAATTATACCCTACACTGTCCCAAACGTAGATTCATCTGTAAAATGTTCCCTCCTATTCCTTCTACCTTAGAAAATCATATTAGCATGTTAAAAGTACCCCCTCCTCCCCATAGTCCTATAACATGGAAACCTTTAAAGGTTTAATCTAGTGATTTGGACACGTATCTAATACATGGGCACAGAAACTATTTTATTATCATAAATGAGCTTTAGACTAGTATAAGTTTATAACACTCCCCTAAACTCTCCTGTCATAGACAGGGTATCGTATTATAACTGGAATTTGAAAACCATAGAAGGTAGGGGGAGTATTTAGAGCAGCTTTAAGGTGGTCAAGCCCCTTCCTCCTCATGTTTGAGCAGAAAGGCAGGGCCTGTTAACCTTTTCATCTCCTCTCTCCCTTCCGTGGCTGCTAGTGTTCTCTAGACTAAATGCTGAGCACACAGGGTGGCGTCTGGAAGCTCAGGGCATCTTACCTGTTCTGAACCATGCTCATGGCCATCCAGTCCCCGGGGTACACATTCTTCCCGATGAGGTCCTTGAACATGATGAATGTCTCCATCAAGAAGTCCTGCAAAAGTGCCCAACACACCTGTCACCCGTGTCCCAGGGACAGACTGCATGTGTCTAGATATTGGTGGCAGCTTAGATGTCTTCTTTATTTTCCTTTAGAGGGTCAGGTTGGGAAGGAGTCCGGGTTTTTCCAAAGTTGTCACAGTGGGTTGGAAACGGAAGTTTATAAGTCAGCTACCAAGATTCTGCCTCACAGACACAAGCGGAATATGAATAATGGCTAAAAATGAACACTCCAAATAAAGCACTATTGGTTCTGTCTTTAAGAATAAAGAAGTAGATGTATTTGCTGGTGATTGCATAGTCATCTTCCCAGATAGTTGAGAGGCAAATAATCCACACTGTGTGGTATCATCTCACGTCATTGGGCAAACACACTATTATTTAAATGAGCACCTAATTAGCAATGCATAGGCACAGCTAATCCAAGAGTCACCTGCGCATATAAATTTATATGGAAGGGTGGTGACAAGGGTCTTCCTCTCTTTTAGAGAGGTTCAAATGGATTTAAACATTCTCCAGCAGATTTTTGCAGTACCCTAACCTTCATCTTTATCTTTAGAGAAAATAAATTCAGCACAAATCCAGACAGCAAAGTCGAAAACCACTGGTACTATGAGTGTCTGGAGCTGTAGGTAATGAAGCCGAATCCCCTGAGGTGATTTAGGTAAAGCTTCCAACCCAGAGTGAACCCACCCATCCGCAGTTCAAGTCATGTTCACTGCAGACTCTGCTCAAAGAAAATCTCACCTAAAACCCAGTCTATGAAATAGATAAAAAGCAGATCAGCTCCGTTTGTTGTGTGTGTGTTTTTATGGTAGGGTAGTGAGGAGGCTATGTAGAATATCATTTTGAAAATATTGCTTTAAGCTAAATTGTGAAATTCTGGAAATGTCATTGATTTATATCTAGCAAATTTTGCTTCTAAAAAAAATCACCTCTGTGGTATAAGGTCCTAGCTTTTACATCAGCAGAATGGGGTAATTCCTAATTTACAAGGTTACCATGAGATTTAAGCCCATGTTGTATATTAGATTCCTGGCACAGAGCCAAGCTTGTGAATTCTCACTAAAGGTCTGGTGATGGTGGTGGGTATGTAGCAGGTATTCGAGTTCTGAGAGGTGAGCTGGGCCCAGGAATTAACTTTCTCTGTATCCTTGTCACAGCATAGTCACAGCCATCTTTTGCTGAGTGTTTACTGTTACACTTATGATTCAAAGCCTTGTGATACCGATAATATCATCCCTAGTTCACAGACTGGAAAGAAAAAAAAAACCTGAGGCTTAAGACAGGTTAGCTTGTCTGTGGTCACACAGTGGCTAATCTAGGATTCCATCTAAATTTTTAGGGCTCTAATGCTCATGGTCTTAGACTGCAAAGCACTCATGATTCATCAACAAATGTTTGCTAACGGAAATCTAGATGTGGGAGCTATAGCACCAAAGATTTATTCCAGAAATGAGTTGTCAAAGAAATGGAATCCGACAGGTATATAACACATACTTGAGATCTCTAGGGGACCTTCTTGCCCCCAAACTCAGGAGAACAAGAGCATGGTATGCTGTGACCCTCATCTTCATTTCTTGCCCCCGCCCCATATACTGCAGACTTACCACGAGGTCTGAGCTGGTCTGGAAGGTCTCAATATAGAAGGAATAGTGTTGGTCGCCCATCTGGTCTAAGATGGCTGTCATGCATGCAACAAAGCGACTCTACAAAACATAGGGAAAAACATAACAGCCCTGAAATTTGTCCTTTCTGTCTCCTTGACTTCAAAGTTGAAAATGTACACCTACCGCAGGCCCTGACAAAGGGCCACCCAGCAGCGAAGTGTCTCCTCTTAATGGCATGTAAAACTCCCTGAGGAAATGCCCTTACTGCTAATTCATTAAAAAAATCATTAAACATTCATATATTCCTGTTTGTGTGGTAAGAGCTCCAAATACAGAACTAAGAGGAGACCCATTGCCTCATCCCACCCCTGTGCTGTTTGCACATTGGGAACTGTCCTCTGTGTGGACATTCAGAGACTCAGCCTATGTCAGTCAAGATCCCTGGGGGCAGTCAGTTTCGTTTCCTGGTAAGTAATTTTGTCTGTGTGAATCTCCACTGTCTCATCTGCTCCCCTATCTACTCCCAAAGGAGTTCCTGGAAAGATCAACGGCTCCACCATCACCATTAAGGGCACTGCAAGTTTCTGCAGAGAGAAAAGTTGCTGGACCACCATGAATCAACCAACCATGAGAGGACCTAGCACCTACCAGGACTGCCATCTGGTAGGGCTAAGGAGATGGGAAGAGACAGCCTGTGCTCTTTGTGAGTTTTATATTCAGTTAGGAAAGCACCATCAATGTCTATGAGGAAAGAACTCAGGCAAGAGGGAAATTAAGGCAGAGAGACCTGAGGAGGAGGTGGGTCTTGAAGGACACCTTGGGAAAGGAGGAGCATGAGTCAAACATGGACCAGAAGGCATCAGCTCAGACTTCTGTGTTCTTCCTCAGAGTTTTAAGCATCTGGGCTGGGGCATGCTGGCCTATAGATGCAGCCCTGAGGGAGATACATTCTGGAAGCTGGTAAGGAAAGCACTGGCCACCGATCAACCAGGACTGAGATGACATTCTCAACTGCTTCCTCTAAGACCTCAGAGCTGCTACCATCTTGGTCAGAGGAGGCTTCACTGTGTCCCTGCCCAGGACAGATTTTTAGAAGGTGGCCTGGATGGTGATGGGGTACAGGAGGTGTCCAGGGATTCCCATTGCCAAAGATAGGCTTGTAAGTTTCATTTTGAAAAAAAATATTAAGGTGTATGGTACGTGCTTGTGTGTGTGTGTGTGTGTGTGTGTATGCATGTATGTGTGGGTGCATGTGTATTTGTGTATGTCACAGACTGTGGCCTTTGTTTATAAGGCTCTCATGTTATTAAAAATATCAAATATGTGTGTATGTACGTGTGCATGTAATCTGTATACCAGCCAGCCTATAGTTCTTGTGATGGAAGAACCCTGCTAATGACCCCAGGAAGCTCCCTTGGCATTCCTTAGCAGGTCTCTTAAATTGACTAAATGTGTTCCATGCTGTCATTTGCCAAAGAAGCTCCCGCTGATACAGGCCGTCATTTGCTTCCTTGTTCTTTTCAATCAGGAAGTTAGGGGTAGCATGCTTTCTCAGCCAGCAGGGCCAGCTGTAAAACAGAACCAGGTAAAAAATACAGGGTCCTCGCTTCAAATTTATTTACAATTCTGGAACTGCTGAGTGGCCTTTTAAAATAAGAAACTCTGTGATTGAGCAGGTCACCCACACAGAGGCTGGAGACCACTAGTCTCACCCTGGAGACTTGGGTATCTGGCTGAAAATACCAAGCTTGGACTCTCAGGGGGCTCTAGACACTTTTTGTACATAGGAACTCAAAGCTTTGGGGCTCCACCTGCTTGTTATTTCCTGCTTAACCCTCCTGGGGGCGGTAGCGAGTTTGTGAAATTATTCCTCACTTTCCAGGCTGAAACAACCACATCCTGACTAACTTAGCCAGGTCCCACTGAAACCAAGAAACGCGTTTTATATCTCGGATCATGCTAAATGTAGGAAGGGAAAATTCTAGCGTTTGAAGAGACAGGTGTGTGGGGGGGGGCGCGCGTGTGCGTGTGCGTGTGCGTGTGCGTGTGCGTGTGTGTGTGTGTGTGTGTGTGTGTGCCCATGTGCTTCCTCTACTCCCTTCATTTCTTTTCTCCCCTTCTTCAAGAATTCAGCCTGTGACCACTAGAGGGCTTTTCTTTTCACATGGTAGCTGCCGTGCAGTTTGCTCGGCTTCTTATTTATTCCTACGTGAGCAGACCCGCTACACTTCTTGCATATAAACAGTGAAAATTACAATATAAAGGGCTTATTTTTCCTTCGTTTGGAGTTATCTTTCTGCTGCTCAAAGGCTGTCTCGTTGTACAAGGAAGGGGGCGGCATCCTCTGCAGGTAATTCCACTGCTTTGAGGTAAGAGATATGGCAAGGTTTGATTCTTTTTTTCTTTTTCTTTTTTTTCCTTTTATTTGGATCGGTGATCTTGTAGGGGGAAATGCTGTTATCTCTCGGACAACAGTTTACTTTAAATCTTTGGCTTAATGAGTGCTGAGACTGTGAGCTTGTGTGGGTGTGTGTGGTGAAAATCCACCATTGTCAGAACTGCAGGCTGCCCCAAATGCCTAGATCCGGAAGGCTTGTTATTCCCAATGGCTTGATTTGAATTGGAAGAGGAGAAAATGCAAAGAGCAAACCTCAGAGGAGCTCTGGTTGCTTGGAATTACCTCGAACAGGCTGCGGTCTCTTAGGATTTGTTTAAGGAAACTTCTATGTTTGATTTTTTTTTTTTAATATATAATGAAAGAGAGAGAGAGAGGTTTTCCATTCTTCATTAGAGAGTTTGGCCATTTTATGAAATAAACCCTTATTGTTTTATTAGGAGTCAGCCAGTATATTAGAGTTCACAGATCAATCAAAATCACTTTTACCAGCTTGTTAATTGCTATGTCCTGATCAGCACATAGAAAAGCCCAGTAGGGTGCCTTTTACTAGGCTTTGCAGAGCACTGTGATGGAAGTTTAGACAAGTCACTTGCATTTGCCTGTTAATCAAAAAAAAAAAAAAAGACTTTTATTTCGAACCGGAAGCATTCTGTTTTCTACCATAGCACCTGGTTCACTTTGGTATTGATCCTTAGGTGGTCACACGGATATGACTAACAGATACCTGAAATAGAGGGACCCACAGGCAGCCGGTTCATTAACGGCTCTTCTCTGTCATTTGAATTGAGTGGCGTGCACGTTTGTCACACAATGAAGGAATAAGGGAATCACATTGTGCTTCTCTGATGGGTAGCTCCGTTTCAAGATTGTCTTCCAAATGGTAATTGTGTCTTGGCCCTCTCCTGCTTTCACAAGTTGGAGACCATGTTTTCATACCTGCCTAAAATGCTTAGAGGAATTGGGGTTAAGGAGTGACAGTCAGCCCTGGCAACCAGCACAGCCCCATGGCTGATGCTGCTCAAACTTTATATCGTTAAAAGTTCAAACTCCCATCCCCACCAACAACCTAGAAGAGCCTCAGTGTTTCGTGGGGGTATTCAGGGACTTAGGGGATCCCTTGTAATCTGAGCCAATTAGAACCCTCTCCTTTTTCTTCCTGGCAGGAATTCTATAATCGACATATATTTACTACCAAGGCATGAGGCAGCCACTCATCCATACCAAAGCAGCATGCCAGGTGCCTGGATAGGAAATTGCTTCCTAAAACGGAGTACCAGTGGGACTTGCATATTAAATTCCTGAGAGAAATTGAATCTGAGACTCTGGTGCAGCCCAGGCAGAGTCACCTCGCTCTAATCGGGTGGTTTAAAATGTGGCTAATGAATCACAGCATGAAGAGACACAGCTTGAAACTAGGTCAAACGTATAAAAATCAGTACAATCATTGCAGGCACTTGGCTGATGAGGGGCTACTTAACACTGTGGGGGGGCATATTTACCACACAGGACCCTCTCAGCCATCCAAGACAATCAATTCTTTTAATTAATCCAGCACGTCACTATACTCAGAGGTCTCGCACACCTGGGAGAGAGCCGAAGCTTTGAGGGAAAGCAGTCAGGGTCTCTTTACTATGTGCTGGCAAGAGAACAAGAGAAGAGCAATAGTGTGTGAGCAGCAATGTCGGATGATTTCAGTTCTGGGAGGAACTCTCCCCCAATCACTACCCTGGCTCCTTTGCATTAAAAGTCACCTCCATCATCATACTATTGGAAATACTAATAGTTTTTCACACAACATTCGATTTAACCATTTCTGTTTAGCAACCTTTAATGCAAACACACACACACACAGAAAGAGAGAGAGTCAGGACTCTTGAAGCACTGGAGAAAACTGAGGGCAAAGCAGACAGACCAATCATTTACTCTGTTCTGACAAAGTAAAGGAAGGTGGCTTGGCTGCTGGGGGGCAACCCTCCACTCACCTGAGATTGGTGGGAGAGATGCGAACACAGAGAGAGGGAAACAGTCAACCTCAGGAGCTTGCTGCCTAAATGCCAACATTACTATGAGATAGCAGCTGGTGACACGTTGCTATAGTAACTTCAAATAATGTGCATGACCAAAATAAAATACGATATAGAAAGCAGAGAGGAGAGGAGATGAAGGAAAGTTTGTGGGCCAAGGAGGGAGGCTCAGAGGGAGATGAAAAGTTCTCTGGACAGGTCCTACTTTGGAGACTAAGAGTGGCCAAATGCAGCTTTTGGGCTGCTCCTCTGCTCACCCCTATGTCTGCTATGTGCTTACATAACAGATTTTATTCTCGGATTAAACTAGTGCTGTCTGTATGGTGCAGCCAGGACTGACTGGAGGTGGGAGGTGTCAGGAATAGCAAGGGCTCTGAAATCCATTCATCTTAGAGCTTCAGTCAGGCCATTGGGAGTTGTAATTTGGAAGAGTCTTTAGGGCGGCTGAGGTGTCAAGAGTTCTCTCTTATAGCAATGCCAAGTTCTGGCTACAATGCTGGGCATGGAGGGTGGGTACACAGCAGGGTGGCTAAGGCTGTGTTCCAAGGAACTTACAGCTCCTGCTTCCTGGATGCAGAGTCACAAACAGGGGGATGGGGCAAGAGGGCAAGGGGGCCCTGAAGCCAAGCAGCCAGGGTTCTGATCTCAGCTATGTGCCTGTGACCTTGAGCAAGAGCTTGTGTGGCTTGCTTCCTTAATATGTCAAAGATTTTTAAAGACCTCTTTATTTCATATGGAGAAGAAAGATTGAATTAATTTATACAGGGAACCTTGAGTGTAGAGGGCCTTCAGTAAGTACCAGCTATTATTATTATTAACTATCATGCTGCTGATTGTGCTCCAGAAAACCATGCAGATTAACCAGGTAAAATTCCCTGCACAGAGGAAATGTTAACTGTCTACTAGTGACAGTCTGCAAACTCCTTAACAGCTCCCCATTGCAGCTTGGCACCAGTGGCTATGTGCCCTTCAACTCCAAGTGGCCTTTGGTTACCATGTCTCAAGTCCAGCTGCTCAGTAAACAGAGTGTGTGCCTCTTGGAGCAAAACACGCTGGGGAATTTCTTCGCTTGTAGACAGTTGCTGGAAGGTAGGAAAAGTGACTTTGGGGTTCAAATTGTTCAAAAGCATGTGCTTCCACTGTCTTTGTGGACAACTCAATCCCTCAGCTATCCAGCTTCAGGAGGGGCCTGACTTTACATGTTCCCAAACTGCTTAGTTACCCAGGGGTGCTGCGGTGTGTGATAGGTGAAGCCAATGCCCTTCCTGTTTAAGGAAGTGAGCACACATCCAGGAGGCTTGAATGGTCTGTTTCATGTCAAAAGCAGACCATCAAGAGAGAACAGAGGTGCCTCGTGGATGCTGTGCCTCTGTGTGCCTCCTAACATAGCTCACCTCTGCACGATCACTCCAGAAGGGCTAACACCGTGCACCCCTGTCAGACACAGTGGGCACCAATGACAGATGAACTCTCTAGATAAAACCAGGGCTAGAATTGCAGGCAGTGTCCTTAGGGAGCAGTTGTCAGTGAAGGACAAGTGGGGAGGCCTGAGAGGGCGGCTTTGCCTCAAGGCTAGGAGAGGAGCCTGCATTCCTCACATACTCTTCCCTTGTAACAAACACCTCTGGTCCTAGCTGGAGCTTGGGCCGGCCTGTGAGATCACTATAAATCTTCCAAAGAGAACAGTGGGGTATTTTGTGGCAAGGGAGAGGGAGAGGATGGTAGATCCTATTCATTTATTCATTCCTTGGCTCCAAGGCTATGTTCACCATCTCCCTGAGACTTCTCAGCATACGCATGAGATAAGCCGTTGTGCCCATTTTCTAGATGAAGTACATGAGAAGCACAAAGCCAAATAGTTTGTCTAGGCAGACATTTAGTTTGTGGTGGTGTACGAATTAAAATCAGGGCCTTTTACGTTCAGAAACCCGAATTTTCATGGACCTGTCTTTTTATACCACACCTTCTGTGTCGGCTCTACTCAGCAGAGAATTGTGTCTTTATTTGCTGTATTTGCTGCTGTATTGCTAGGATCTAGAATTCAACCTGAATATTGCATAAGTTTGATAAATATTAATAGAGATTGAATTTAGCACCGAATTCTCTATCTCTAAAAGAATGTTATGGGGACCCTCCTCCACAAACTGAAGAATCAGTCAAGTGTTATACCTTTGATTTAGCAAAGGCCAGAAATCTAAAAATGTTTGTTCCGTTTCTCAGATCCTGTCAAGCCCCAGTGACTTAGCCCTTTTACACATTCCTTAATTCAACAAGGACTTCTCTCTGTGTGAGCACCCACTGTGTGCTGGGCATGGTTCTAGGTGTTGAGGCTACAGATATGAAGATTATCAAAAGCCTCCTTTTTTGAGAAGCTTTCACTCTAGATGAATGTGGCCAGAAACAGGAAGAGACATCTGTAATAATCCAACACATAAAACAACTGTAGACAGTCGACAGCATATAGAAAATGTTCTACTAAGGCAATTCAAGAAGGTAATGGACAGGGACAGAATGTACATGCACTTATTTTGGACTGAGTAGATGGTGGTAGATTCTTGGAGCTAACATCTGAGTGATGAAATTGACTGAGTAAGAACTTGGAATGGCATCATGGGCCAAGTGATGAACAGGATCAAGGACTCTGGGGATAGGCTAACAGCATCCAAGAGACAGCAAAAACCAGCGTGGCCAGAAGCTAAGAACAAGGAACAGTAAAATACAAGGTGAGGTCAGGAAGACAGGCAAAAGTCAGTTCCCAAGGGCACGTGGGGTCAGGGGAAGGAGTCTGCTTTTCTTCTTAGTGCAATGGAAGGTCTCAATCTGAGTTTTGAGAAGCTTGCTATCTGCCACAAGGCTCACTTTTTAAAGATCCTTGTCTTATATGCCAACCCATCTCCAAGGATCCGCGGCAGCACTGTTTCCAGGGTCGTGGGTTTGTAGAACATGGAAGTTATTCTTTAAGGGCCGTCCTGGTGCCTGCTTGGTGCCATCACTCCTTAGCAAGTGCTTCTCACTGACTGATTACTCCACAGCACAGCTGGGCACTCCTGAGGGCGCATACATGGACTCCAGTTTGACATCAGTTTCAGCTTCCTTCAGATTCGGTGTGCTCAGTTCCCTGCCGTTCACCTCTGAATAAACAGAAAACTACGCCTGGCTGTTCTCAGGCTCCAATTAAAACCATCTGAATCTAGGGATCTACCTGAGGAGGCCAGCTTGCTGGGAAATGGGCTACTAATTGGGATGGTTCCTTTTTTTTTTTTTTTTTTTTTTTACTTTTTTCTTTTTTCTAAACGGAAGATAGTTTTTCCGACTTCATCCATTAAAGTGCAGGCAGAGAGTGTAACACGTTTGATTGGGAAAAGAACAACTCCAGAAATAAAGCATCCTTCTCATTGTTCACACCAGTGGTGGGCTTCCAAGTTTCAGATTAAATTTCCTAAATAAAAATCTATGTCGGAAAGTTCCCAACAATAGGGTACAGTTCTCAGATATATACCCTACCCCAAATCAAACCAGAGGCACCGATAGGGTTTGGAGTTTTGTAAATATATCCTAAGAAGGGTTCTACCATTTCCTGTTAACATGTGCATCCAAGTTAGATGACTCAAAGGCACACCCACTATGAGAAAAGGCTATGTAATCTGAGACCCGGGAATTGTGGACTAACTGACAACAGTAACAGCTGCCATTTAAAGGACATGTGACGTTCTGTATTTCTCCATTCGTATAGACCATTTAGAGGATCATAGCAAGGAAAGAGAAGAATTAGAAGGATGATAAACCATCATCAGTCAGATATGCATGTGTCAGGTCCAGCATAAAATGTTTTGATGGTCACAACAGCCATTTGTGTGTTTGCTATGTGCCAACAGTTGCAAATGCTTTTCCTTGTTTACCAACTATGGGAAGCAGGAAGAGGAACGGCCTCCCTCAAGTGACCTATGGGCATGTCTGTGGGGATTTTATTTATTTATTTTACTTATTTTTAATGTAGGAGGGCCCAGCCCATTTAGGGTGGTGCCATCCCTGGGCCTGTGAGCCTGAGTTATATAAGATAACTGAACTTGAGCCTTGAAGCAAGCCAGCAAGTGTGTTTCTCCATGGCAGCTGCTTCATTTGGGGATCCCAGGTTCTTACTTTGACTTCAATGATAGATTATGAGCTGTAGAGCAACTAAACCCTTTCACACCCGAGTTGGTTTTGGTTGGTATTCTGTCAGTTCCATGGGAATGCATGCCAGGACATCGACATTTAGTAGGTGTTGATAACACTGTTTGTACCTTACAGATTAGGACATCAAGGAGCAGGGAGATGACAGAACACTCCTAGATCAGCCCGCCTCCAGAAATGCCTTTGTTTTCTTTTCTTAAGGAAAAAAAAAGAGCTATTTAAAGCATAAATTAATGTAATTAAAATTAAGCAATAACTCAAAACTCAATGAAGCAAGACAATGGTATATTTAATCTCTGTGCTACTGTCAGACAATTCCAGAATGTTAGGAAACATTATTTGAGGCATATTCCGCGCTCCCACAGGGATGGAAGGAGGGAGAAAGGGAGAGAGAAATACTCACACAGAGTTATATAAGGTTGCAAGGGTGAAGATGTAGGCAGGCAGACCAAGCATGGGGGAAACATAGCTACATGGGCAACACGCTGCTGATTAACTATGCTTTAAGACTCTCATGATTGTCAGTCCCAATGAAGCACCTCTGCACTATCTGTACCATCTTGAGCTCTTTCCGTGGGAGAGAGGTTCCCTGTGTAACGCCCATGCCACACACTAGGAAACATCTGTTGTTCCATACGAGTAGCATTGCTTGGGTTAAAGGCCAGGCTTTCTCTGATGTGCTCTGGAGCTTTGGACAAGGTGCTTGATCTCATCCATTCTCGCTTTGTGAATGTGTTTATAAATGCCAACTTGGGGACTGAGGGGAGGGTGAAGTCAGAAATCACAGGGAGAGGGTCGCCTAAAAAGACCCTAACGTGCAGCTTCTTGCTGGCGCTCCAGGAACTGTGTGTTGACCTGTCCAAATCTGCCTCCAGTTGACTGGTACAGGGTGATTTAAATCTCCCTGTGGATCCAGGAGCCGCACTGCAGATGAGGATTCATACAGTGTCTCCTTGCTTTTCCCTTGGCAAAGCCTCCATAATTAAAGGCACAGAATGTCAGAAAGATAGAAATGTTCATAGATGGCTGGGCCAGGCCAGGCCAGAAATTTCTGTGGGGAAGACTATGTTGTGGGTAAAAGGGATCCCTCAGTTAGTCCCCCAGGCTTCCTGAGGACTATAGAAGACTAAGAACCATCTCTTATATCTTACTTTAAATTTCGAGCTCCGCTTCTTAAGCCAAGCCTCTGCTGGTACCCCTTCTATCTTAGCTGTCACATGTGAGAAATGAGGTTGCTTCTGGTATCTACTGGGTAAAGGCTAGTGCTGATTAAACACCCTGCAATCCAGAGGACACCGCCCAAATCAAAGAGTGATCCAGCCCACCATGTCACTAACACCACAGTTAAGACACCATGGTCTATGCAAAGACCCATGCATTATGATGTTGGGTAACATGTGTAAAATGAGTGCTGTAGGTAATAATTGCTCTGGGCTTTTAAGTGGGGACAGAAGTGGGTTAGAGGTATTCAAGGGATCTTTCAAAGAGAGTGTAGATTTGAGGAATGGCAAGGTTGAGAGAGATTAAACTAAGAATGGGAAAAGACATCTTAGATATACAGCAGAAAATACTTTTCATTTTATACTTTGATTAATCTAATTGATTGGTAGCGACTGCCTAGAGAGTTGTGTTGGGAATGATTTCAAGGCCAAGTCTTAGCTCAGCAGGAAAGACTGTTGTGATCGATTAGTGATGTCTGCCAGAGGCTGGCAAAGGGAGTTGATAGTACACACACTGAGACAGCGCTGTCCCACTTTTAGACAGTGGGACAGAATGAGGACAGAGGCAAAGGTGGAAATGAGCAAGGGGGTTTTTGGTGCTGCAGAACTTCATAGAGGGAGATTGTGAGAGATGTGGAAGAGCCCAGAACGGCAGGCTCTGGGTGACAAAACTCAATCTGTAGGTAATGGGATGGCATGCTGCCACCTGCCTACTGTGTTGCCTCCAGGCCAGCTCTGCTGACAAGGTACAGAAAGCTACTCAAAGTTCTTGCTCCTCATTTCTATAAAGGGAGTGCCATTTCATCTGTTAACAGTGGCAGGATCATGACGCTCTGGCTTTTATGAGGTTCATCCCAATGATAAAAACATCCCTATGAAGCCGAACGTGTGGGGGGGTGGGGTGACGGAAACGCCGACTCTGAGGTTAGCAGTAATGAGTTCCTGCAAAGCCCTTTTGGATGCAGCATGCCTGCACATGTCCAGACTCAAGGAGTAGAGGACAGGAAGGGATGAATGCCCGTTCCTGTGCCTCCTAGGCTGGCTGACCCTGGCCTGGACACAGCTATCCCAAACCAAGCCAAGCTTTCCTGCTGGGCTCTGGCTCCTCACAGGCAGGTTCTTTTCCTGGCACTGACCTCCCTGCTCTGGGAATGGCTCTTATCCACTCATTCATTGCTTTGCAAGTTTCCAAATGGCATACTAATTTACCTTCTTTTCACCCTCTCCTCATCTCTTCCCCTCTTCAATCCCATCTGCCCCACTTGCCAGTCCTTCAGTTTGGTGGTGGAACCCTGCCCCGCCCTCTGCAGTCAGTCAGTTTAGCTGCCTGCAGACTCCTACTCCAGTCGCCATTATTAAAGGTGACACTGCAGCTTGGCGTGGATGCAAATACCCCCTTCCTGCCCCGCCCTCCGCCTTGAAGCAGGAGGCACAGACCTGCATCGGAACCTTCCCTTCTTGCGCCCAGCTCTGATACCTGCACCCAGCTCCACACTCAGCTAAAGAAAAGGCAACTGGCACAATAAAAGAGAGAGCTGGCCCCCAGCAGTGCCCGGATATCAGATCAACATTACTAAAGGAGACTATCTACTAATTCCATCTAGAAAAGGAAAAAAAAAAAAAAAAGATGTCAGAGTTGTCTGGGATGATTGGTTCTGTAAATCCCCCGCTGTCTCTCTTGTCCCAGCAGGCTGCAAAAAAAAAAAAAAAAAAAAAAATCCTGGGAAAAGTCTAATAGAAGTTAAAGCTTGGAGTCAGAGAGGTAAGGGGGTGGATGTTTCTGGGACACTATCCTGAAAACAGCTTTCGTAACACAGCTGGAGGAGACAGAGCCCAGAAAGGCGAGATGCTTTCCCCAGCACCCTATAACCTCTAAAACTGGCACAGCTGAGACGGCAAGCCAGTTGTGTGAGCATATGGTTACAGAGACTGTGCAACCCTCCCCAACCTCCAAACAGCAGCTCCATGACCCACCAAGCTCCCACAAACAAAATGACTCTTCTACCACCCTGAGTCCGATATCAGTCATGGGGTGTCCTGATACCAAGGGAATTTATCCCATAATTAAGTCTCATACTTGGGATATGTCTTATTTCTCTTCCTCACTGCATAGATTTCCAGGCTTAGGGCAGAGCACGCCTCTGTTGAACACTGATTTCACCTTTGGAAACAATTGAATGAATGTCCCCTGCACCACTGTCCCCATTTAACTGAGCGCATCCTGAGCTCCACGTCTGAATCTGATGGAGAACATCAAATTAAAAGCCAAATAGATGACCTCTGACCTCCCTCTGCAGAATGGCAGACATCTTAAAGTGCATCTGACAGGAGCGGGGGGGGGGGGAAGGGACTGCAGCCCATAGACATGTTTCCTTTGTCTGACCCCACTTTCAAAAAACACTTGACCATAAGGCTAGCATGTGCAGACCCAGAAACGACTGTCTACAGCCCTCACTTTCCTCTTTCTTCTGGGCATCGGAAGGCTTGGTAGTATCAGGTGATGTTCCCACAGCCCTGGAGGCTCCGCCTGCAGGGTGTGAAAGGACAGAGCCTTCCCAGGTTACTAATGCTGTATTATTCAGAGTGCTCAGCCCTTCAAAGAGGGCATGGAATCTTTGGGTTTCCATGCGGTGAGCCCTAGAGTCCAGAAAGCCCCTCAGTCCTGGTTACGCCAGAACAGCTGGTCACTGCACCCATTATCTCGAGTTGCTTGCCTAACTCCCATAGGCATGACTCCATACCAATGATTTCCCCATGCTTATATGCCCCACACCCCGCATGCCACAATGGCATTGGAAGTTGCCTGCCATCTTTATCCTGCTGCATCTCTCTTCCTCCCTTCTCTTCATGCTCCAACAACAGGAACAGTGACTCATCTTAAAGATGACTCATCCATAAAGGTGCCTCCTCCTCCAGGAAGCCTTCACAGACTCCATCTGACTCTTTCATTTCCCCAGGACAGCCCTACCCCTATACAGGGAGTCCCTCTTCTCTTTAGTGATGCATCACTAGTAACATAACATTGAATAAGGGGCACAGCTAAGATTTAGAGGCTCTCTAATTCTGAACCATGCCAATGCCTACCCCTTTGCAAAAAAATTAAATGCTGGGGCTGGAGAGATGGCTCAGTGGTTAAGAGCACCGTCTGCTCTTCCAAAGGACCTGGGTTCAACTCCCAGCACCCACATGGCAGCTCACAACTGTCTGTAACAGCAATTCCAAGGGATCTGACACCTTCACACTAATGCACATAAAATAAAAATGAAATAAATTATTAAAAAAATTAAATGCTGCATGCCTTTGTAAACTACTATATTCCTATAACGAAGCATGGACACAGTTGACATCATGCTATAATTAAGACAATAAATGCTTACTGCCCTGAACTGCATTATCAATTATGCTCTTTCATAGTGGGGTTCAGGTAGGAATTTTAAAGGCCTTCCAACTTCTGGGTGTGATCTGCTGCACACTACCATCGCAAGATTGGCAGCACGTGGGGATACGACCTTCCCTGTCACTCTGAGATCAGCTGATTGCCTTCTGGAGATCCTTAGGTCACTCAGGATGGGCCTTAGCAGAAGTGCATGGGGCGTCCATATAAGGACGGTGCTCATTGCTCCTCATGCCCATTTTCTATACAGGAACCATGAAGGATATCACCTGAGCAGCTTATCAGAACAAGGAACCAATAGGGCACAGGGATCAGCCTTGATTCTAGCCCAAATATTGCCACCAACAAGCTAAGAAAACTCGGACACGTCTCTATTCCTCTACAGGCTTCAGTTCTCTAGGAAATCATTGACTCCTCCAGAACTCCAAATCCTAAATGTCTATAATTAGTGCCTGACATGTGGAAGCTAAAAATTTTGATCCTATGTTTCGCTGGTCCCCTCGTTGACTTTGGGCTCTGAGGCTGTGATTTCCAAATGGCTTTTCACAAGAGAACACTATGCAATTCTTCTCTGTAGACACCGGAATGTTGTGATGGTTAGCTTTAATTGTCAACTTGATAAAACCTAGAAAGAGAGTCTCAATGAGGTTTTGTTTCTATTAGGTTGGCCTGTGGGCATGTATGTGGGGGATTATATTAATCAATTGGTGTGGAAAGATCCAGCCCACTGTGGACTGCCGTTCTCTAGGCAGGGAGTCCTGAACTTCCTGAGACTAGATAAATCAATAGCCCAGCAACAGAAATGAATCCGGGGCATAGGTCTAATATTCCCTGAGTGACTAATGGGTGAGATACTGATCTTCAGGGCAGTGAGTTCACCAAGCAAGAATGAGCCAGGCCGACCTGACTTTTGGGCTATCTAGCTATGAAATCCTAGGGAGGGCATATATTCCCATCCAACCCATTTCCTCCTTTCCTAAGCATCGTTGAACAATAAGTGAGGCAGCACAGGAAGGTTCTAGCTCCTTCTACTCTATTCAACAGCTATGTGTGAATAGAGTAGGTGAATATAGCCGCCTACCACTAGCAGTAGCATTGCCTGGAAACTTGTGGGGAATGCAGACACTTAGGTACCAGCCCAGACCTCAGGATCAGAATCTCATTACATGATCTGCAGGTGGGCACTGGGCCCCCTTGAAATTTGCGCAGGGCTGCTGAAGCATGCAGTAGGTATTCAGAGAAATGTAGACTTTGTGAGCATTTTCCTCAATCATTTCCTTTCACTTGTTAACGCTTAATGCTTTCATACCATGTCAGGGCCAGGGGCATGGGCCTCTACCACAGGATTAGCACATAGCAAGACTTCATTAGGCCTATGGAGATTGATTATATGGATGGACAAGGGAACAAGACCTGGCTCATTCTCTTAAAGAACTAACAGTCCAGGAAGAAATGAAGATAGGAACCCTAATCTCCAAAGCATAATGGGGGTACTGAAAGGTAGGGACTCACATTCATCCATGTGCTTGCCATGAACCAAACACATACCAGGCAGTGGTTAAGCATCCTTCTTGACAAGCTTTGCAGCCACATTGGAAAGTAAATGCCACTACATACTCCTTTAATAAACAAGGAGATGTTGGCTCTAAGAGGTAAGGTAGCTTGTCCCAAGCCACTCTCAGCTAGTCCCTTATGCTGAGAAAACGTATAGGGCAGCTGTAGCAAGACCTTTCTGCGGGATGCCTCAGGGAGAGGAAATACTAGGCATGATTTGGACTTGACTTTGACTGCTGGCCTCTCAAGGGCAGCACTGTCTCTCCATGCTCGGGGGAGAGGTGGCAGGTGGCCCCCACAAGAGCAAAGCTGGATAGCTATTCCCAGCAGAAGAGCTCATCACGGGGCTGCCTGCTCCATGGGCCACTTGTCTGATACAGTTCACTGCATCTGACTGCCCCTGCCCAGGACTCTCTCCTGCACTTGGACATTTTACTTGCAAATACATCCAGCAGATGATGCCAGGCTTCGCAATGACAAGCCCAGGCAACAGAGAGAAAGGCTGTATGAATCTGGGAGCAGGAGAAGAGGCACTTTCCAAAACCTGTGTGATGTAGACAAGCCTCGGAGTCCTAATCTAGGAGTCCTAAGCTACCAGCTAAGAAGCATGAATGCAAAGGACAGGCCCAAGGCCACCAGAGCTAAAGGATGTCATGTCATGTCAGTCCCCCGGGTCTCTCTCACCAGATGGATGAGGATAAAAAAATCTGCGTTGCAATCATGTTCCAGTCAATATAATTTCACCGCTCCACATGAAGTGGTGGATGGCAGAGCACCTGAAGGAAGTATCTGTTTGTGCTTCAGTCTTGCTGGGGTTTCCCTACCTATCTCTCTGCTTTCATCCCTCCATTTCTACAGAGATTGGGCATTTGTTCCCTTTCCCAGCACTAGTTCTCTTAATGCCTTCCCCACACCCACAGCAGCAGCAGCAATCTGGGTTGTTTAGAATACACCTTCTCAGGTCCCACCTTGAGCTCACTGAATCTGATTCTCTAGAGAGGGCTCATCCCTATAATCAGGGATTAACGAGACTAATAGTGGCGGTGGGATCTCAGATAGATGCTCAGGTCTGAGATCTGGTGCCTACGGGAGCTTCTGAGTTAGCATTTCCAGTGAGCAGCTCCTATGAAGGGAAGAAAGAGGGACCAATGTAGCCAGTCAGGACAGAAAGCATAAGTGAACCATACTTGTAATCTCAGCATTTAGGAGGCTGAAGCAGGAGGGTAGCTGCCAGGTTGAGTCCAGCTTGGGCTAAAAGGTGCCACCCTGTCTTAAAAACCAAGGTCAAAAAGACTCCCATGATTAGTTGCGGGGTGGGAAGGGAGACTGTGAGCAGAAAAGCCCTACTATGTGTCAGTCTTCCTGTCAAGGGCTCATGTACAGTATTGAGAGTTAATGGATAGAAGAAGGTTGAGGAGAATGCTCACAAAGACTGCATTTGGTCGAATGCCTACTATGTACTTCAGCAGTGTTGTTCAAACTTCAAGGGGCCTAGTACTCACTTGTGGGTTCTATCATGAGATTCTGATTCCTCAGGTCTGGGTTGGCACCTCAGAGTCTGCATTTTTCACGAGCTTCCAGGCAGTTCTGGTGCTGCTGCGGCTGCTACTGGTGATAGATGGCCATAGCCAGAGTAGAAGGGATTGGAACCTTCCCTCGGTGTCTACAGATACTTAGGGAATGAATAAACGTGGTTCACAGAATTTTCAGTGTGTCAAGCTGCCTTTGACACACCTTAGAGAGGAATGTCCCAATGGCAGCTATCCCTTGACTCCAGCTTTTCCTAATCAGTACCGATCTTAAGGATATGCACACCTGGACAATGACAATATCAACACGAAGGCTGTCTGTGAATACTGTTTGGAGCAAAGTTCCCGGTAACTTTTGAATGGTCTCAGTGTGGGGAGGGCCATACAAAAGTCTGAGATGGGTTTCCTGTCAATGCCAGCTAAACCAGACCAGGGCTGCTGTGGGTTATAGTCAATGTGATTAAAGAAAAAGAAATTTGTCATCTTCCATCTCACCAATGCAGGAGGCAAATTTATACCCATTACACCTGGGCTAGTTTCAAGAGGCCATATCTGGAGGCTGGGGCACAAAGACAGCCCTTCGGCCCCACTTCTGCATTCAATAGGTTTAGGGAACAGGAATATGGCTGTCTCCAGGGCAACCATGTCCAGTGATCTTCGCTCCTGTAAAGGGTGAGGTAGGCTCCCCAAAGACCTACATTTATTCACCAGCATTTGGTCAGTTTTCACCCCCAACATCTGAGGCAAGCTAAAGCTGAGAATTTAGTACCTCTCCACCTTTACCCATACAGTTCAGGCAGGCCTAGGGCTCAGGAATGGCCCAGGCAAAGGAATTTCACCTCTTCAATCTGGGCCCCTGCCTACTTTCACTTCTGCCACCCCAACAGAAAGTGATCTCTCCCTCTCCCTCGTTTCACTCACGTATTTAAAGGCATTTCTTACCTTTGATCATAGTCTTTCCCACATACCATCTCAACATCACAAGTGGTTGGTGCTGAGTCCCCACATGTTGGGGATCATCTGTTCCCTCTATTCTCATCCTGTTCCCACCACAGGGCCTGAATCAGATTAGGCGTCCCATAAATATTTGCAGGATGCGTCATGAGCACAACCTCTCACTTGAGAAATCTAGGTACATATCTTACAGGCACCTTAGACTGCAGGTGATTTCTTAGAATCCGTGAAGTCTCTTTATTCCAGCCTCCTATCTGATTTTCTTTTATAACATGCCAAGTGGCAGTGTCTGTCCTCCCTTCCGTTGGCCACCTCTATGGGCAGCTTCCAGCATCTTCGACACTTTCTCTCAACCTTGCTTCCTGCTCCTCCAAGAAGCTGAGTTGATCTCGAACACACCTAAACCCCATACCCCTGCCTTTACTCAGCCTTTATATAACCAACTGTTCTTTACCTGGCTTGTATCTGCCGCTGCTGTACCCAGACACACTGAGATAAGTTATTCTACTAGTGCCTGGTTTTGATTCTTCTTACTCAGCCTTATACAGTTTCCCATCTCAGCACTTCTCCCAAACCTCAGTTAGGTATTTATTTATGCACTGGATTATTTAGCGCTAGTCCCTTTCCCAGATGGCGTGCACCTGAAGGGCTGAACACTTGAGTGTTTAGTCCACCACTGCCTTCACAGCACCCAGTATAGGCCCTGGGTATAAGACGTACACAGTAAATACCTCCTGAACAAACATGTGCTTAAATTCTAAATGTGATGCTCAGAAGCCATGCTTACTCAAGCTGTTGTTTGAGCTGATTGGCTAACAAAGGTGAGCCATTCTCCTGATGTGAGGCAAGAGTAGGCAATTCAATTTAATTCTTCTCAGTGTGGTACCAGTTGCTTCAATTACATTCAATTCATCTTAATTTAATTCCAAAAGCCTTCACAGACACCAAAGCTCTGACAGCCTTTATTCTAGAAGTAGAAACGTCACTGATGAAGACAATCTATTCTTTGCCCTTAGGAGGCGCCTCCTTTATTCACTTACAGCTTCTGGCCAAGGACAGGTGTAGGACATGTGTATGATACAGCCCCTATATGGGTGCCTGTAAACAGGTAACTGGTCGACCTAAACTGGCTCTCAAGGCATCACTCACTGATGAGTTATGTTTCTCAAGGTAGCTACGGAGGTTCAACACAGCACCTTATCAGCAACAGTGACTATGAATATGGGGATCAAGAATGCAGAGTGTTTTATCTGCCCTTCCACGACTGGTCAGGACCGAAATTAAGTGACTGAGGTCCTCTAGCCCACCTTTCAAATCTGTTAAAGGGCCTCATGATTTTTTTTCTGTCAATTGCTTGTTGTTTTACACTTCCTCTTACAGATATGAGAGTAAAGAGCACTCACTTTTAGTATGTGAAACACATGGCATACTATTGGTGGCCCAAAGTGGTTGTATTTACTACCAGAAGCAGAATTAGGGAATTCAGGCATCACGGCAGAGCAGACATAAATAGCAGAGGGTCTGGCTGAGTTCTCTGGCAACCAAGGCATAAGAGGGAGAAAAGTGGAGAGGAGAAAGGAAATATACCAGCTTAAACTGTTTTTAATTTTCTGGCATGGAAAGCACACACAGCTTTCTATGGAGGCTACATCACTTTCTCTGCTGCAAGTGTAGCCTGGCAGGAATTTATACTTGGAGAGGCAGGGTAGACCTTGCCTTAATTAGTTTCAAACAACAACAAACGCTGCTCAGTCTGATGCGTCCCCCTCCCCCCTGCCCAAGTCCACTGTCAATAAAGGCAAGTCTTCAGAAGGGGAGACAATTTGCCTTCTGAAGGGCCAGCTTCATCCTGGGTTTCACCAATTTACTCTTCTCTGGACCATAGTCGCAACCACTCAGGCACTTGTTAGGGGGCTCAGTAATCTAAGCTGCTTGTGTTTCTTCTTCTTCTCTTAGACAAATTTCTTTTCCACTCTATCTGTGCTCCAAGATATTTGTTCTACAGTTCTGGACCATTCTAGAACATTCTAGATCTTTATGGACCACAACAACTTGTGTGTTACCTCAAACTGAATCAGTAGCCCAGGCTGGCCTTGAACCTGCATCCTCCAGTTTCAGCCTACTAAGAGCTGGAATTACAGTCCCATGCTACAAGGTCTAGGCTTTGTTATAACCCTTAAGATGTGTGAGGCATAACCAAGGCAAAATGTTAGTAAGATACTGGCAGACCCCAGAACTGCAGGAGCTTTGCGTGGGTTTTCATTCCTTCACCTATACTTATATTATTCCAATGAAAGACACAGTGACTTCTGTTCAAAGGACTCCAGAGAGAGAGAAAGAGAGAGAAAACTCTACCTTCCCCTGGCCCTGTGATAGAGATATTATGATGTTTTCTTATGTTCGCCCATAAATTCTCATGTCATGCTGTGAAGACACTGAACTACTTCTGTTTCTGCAGGGTGATATAAACGGCCCAAAATTGTATGGGAAAACGTGTGCTTTCAAAATATGATTTCTGCTTGCCAGAATATTCTGAAACAATACTAAAATTTTATTTGTTGCTTCTGTCCAGCCCTTGGCTTCAATAATGCATTGGAAGTCAGGGATCTGCTAGTGAGAGCTGTTTGCTTGTGATTCTAGGATGCCATGTCATTCCTTATCAAGCTTGCCCCAGCTGCTGATGACACTGAGCCACACGGAGCCTGCCAGATGCCCCCGCTACCTTAAGTAGTTTTAGCAAAGCAAAAGCCCAAGAGGCCAGGGTCCTTTCCCCCAGTCAATTATAAGAGTGACCGGACGGCTGACGGATGATTCTTCTGC
The DNA here is from genome assembly GCA_028658305.1 of Pachyuromys duprasi. Classification (NCBI taxonomy): domain Eukaryota; kingdom Metazoa; phylum Chordata; class Mammalia; order Rodentia; family Muridae; genus Pachyuromys; species Pachyuromys duprasi. The sequence goes on from CM053757.1 coordinate 23,606,972, forward strand.
CACCTGCGCGGTCTCTCTACTGCCCGCCATTTCTGCCACTCTTTCTTTTCTCCCAGCCTTACTTACCAACCTTCAACAGAGCCCCATGACTAACACTGAATATTAAAATGGGACATTATCCTCATAAAGTCAATATTTCAACCACATGCTACTAATTCTTACTAAAGGTAGAAAAAGGTCCAAATATGCCCTTTTCCCTACATTTTTAATCGTAAGGAGAGAGCTGCTGTAGGGAAGACAAGAGCCCTTTCCTGTAAGGGAGAGCTGTAATTTGAATATGCGCCCGGGTTCTCAAGGCTAAGCCGCTAGCAATGCCATTTGTTCCAGCGATGGGTTTCCCAACTTGGAGCATGTCCTTCTCCTGTTTTGCCTACCTCTGGGGCTTTTCACTCCCATAGAAACCCCAGCTTAGCATGGAGAAGGGGAAAAGGCAGTCTCTAAAGGCTAGGAGGGCGATCAGGGAGGTTTCTTCTGCAACGTGAAGTTTCTCGATTCTCTGTACTCCAATCCCTCATAGCCCTCCTCACTTCCTCCTCATTACCAG
>CM053757.1:23608015-23627825 GCA_028658305.1 Pachyuromys duprasi
GCAGCCTAGCCCTTTTCTGTTTTCATAGCCACAGTTTACAGCAAAGAAGAGCTTCTGTCTCTCTGAAAAAGCAGGAGAAACTCCTGGGGTTTGGTGGTGACTTAAATTACATTGTTCTTGCTTCTGCATGCTGCCGGTCCATGTAGAGGAACTCAGCAGCCATACCGTCCTGGAGAAAGAGAGCTGACAGATGGTCAGGAATAACACAGCCACAGTACAGGCTGGGAAGCCAGGAAACTGGGAAGCCTGTGAGATTGGGGCTCTCTGGTCTTGGGCACTATGCTTACCTTCTCTGTTCCTGAGTTTCATGTGTGAAATGATGATTACAACTACACCCAGATTAAGTATTTGTTAGTATTACCAGTCCTACTCTAACTGACACCGTATGTGGAAGAGTATTAGAACTACATATAAGATAACACAGGCAAAATATTGAACACAATGCTTGGTGTATATGTGTGTATAAAGTAGCTCAAAATCACACTACTGTTATTAATATTAATACTAAACTGTGGACCGTCATGAAAATATCACTTCAACACCCAAACGCTTGATTTCTATGGACAACTATATGTTGAGTGAATGTATGTATATACTAGATCAGTGGATCTCAACCTTCCTAATGCTACAACCCTTTAATACAGCTCCTTATGTTGTGGTGAGCCCCAACCATAAAATTATTTTCATTGCCACTTCATGATTGTAATTTTGGTACAGTTATGAATTATAATATATTGGATATGCAAGATTTCTGATCCGTGGCCGCTGTGAAAGGGTTGCCCCCCGCCCCCCAGATTGGAAACCACTGTACTTGATTGATTACAGTGAGACGCTGAAGCGGGTATGTTGCCTGATCTACTTCTGAGCCTCCAGACTTGGGCAGACACCATTAGCAGCCTCTCTTAGAGAGAGTAAGTTAAAGCATCTAATTTGGGAAACCTCTAAGTTGGCTTCCAGAAAGTCTGGGTTCGATTCCTGACCCTGTCATTTATTACTTGGAAGCATTAAGGACCTCTGCCTGGAGCCACATATAGCTTCTGAGGGAAGACCCAAAGACAGTAAGCTGGAAGGACCTCAAGGCTGTTCACATAGAGGCTTGAGACACATTCCCCATCTGCCCTGTGCTCCCTCCTTGCCTGACAGCCACTAAGGCTGGCTCCGGGATGAGAGGGGGCCACAGACACTGTAAGGCCCAGCAAGCAAGCTGCTGTCCTCAGAATTGCCAGTCCTTGTGGTGAGGAACATGGAGGCCTGGGCTGCTGACTGCGTGCCTCAGGAGCTTTCATCCAAATGTTCATGTGACATCACCCATGTGTTGCACATTCCCATTTAACACAAAAGTAACTAAAGTCGCCTTGAGCACATTTGCCTCAGGGGGTACGGGGTGCTGAATCCCCCAGTCCAGCCCAGCAGACATGGCCCATGAGACAGCACCCTCAGGTCACAGGGTCACAGGAGGAGCCTGCCTACAGAATAATTAGTCATAGAGGTCGGGACAGAATTTGGACTTAATACTGCAGCAAATCGTTGAAGATCGAATGATGCTGCACAGAATATGGCTATTATATGGAATGATGACCAAGTCCCTAGAAAAACATAACACTGGCTGAAATACTTCGTAGGTGAAAATAGCACACCAGAGGCCTCCTGCCTTGCAGAAAATCATAGCAGGAGCCAGTGTGTAAACCAAACCAAACAGAAACCAGCAGGACCGTGGTAGAAACAATACTCCGCTGGGAGTCAGCCCAGGTTAACGTCCCCAGGTGTGGGCCTCTCAGCCTAGGCCACCAATGATCCCACTCTTGTTTGCCCAGATTTGCCTCCTGAAAACTTGACTGTTGCGCTGAGATAATACTAATATTTATTGAGCTTTCAGCACACGCCAGACACCGGCTAAGCCCTATGCATGTATCTGCGCACCTAATCCTCAAATATCCCTGTGAGGAAAGCTTGCTAATTCTGTCCTGGGGAAATTGACACCCCAAGAAAGGAAATAAGTCTCTCAAGGGCATCAGACTGGTAAATAGCAAAGCTGGGGTTTGGCCCCAGACAGGCTGGCTCCAATATCTGAGCATTTAGCACTCTAAATGCTCTGATGGTCCCTGTTGCCTCTTGGGATACTAGGACGGGGTGGGGGGGATAGAGGGTGAGGGGGGGGAGGAAAGGCCACTACCATCAGCCAAGGACACTGCAAGATGGTGGGGCATTTTGCAGATCAGAGGGCGTCAGTTCACTTAGTGTGAAGCATCTTGAGCCCCAAGATGCGGAGCCTTCTTCACTGTGACTTTTATTTCCCCTTGTAAATGTGAGTTCTGCCAGAGGATAAACTATAGCAGTACCCACAGTAAAAGAGTGAGCATGCTGAAGAGCCGATTTGCATTCCCCACTTGAGAAAAGGAGACCTCGGGCTCTTCCAGCAACAAGTCTCAAATGACAAGCAACAGCCTCTTGCCTTGGTCCCTTTAATTAAATGCTCTGAGACGCCACACCTTCCCTCGCACTCAGAAACTCTCCTACTCTCCTCCCTTTTGATCTCTGTAATTTATTTTAAAGATCACATTGAACACATTATTTGCTCTGTGAGGCACAGCCCAAAGAAATCAAACTCTAACATGATCACAGCCTTCTGAGCCACATCACCCCCATCATTAAAGAGCTACTGTGCTCTCTCCTCTAGTAACTGATGCCTCCAAGTTATGCTGGGGTTCAAGCTGGGGGTGACGGCCTCTATGAGCTTGCTTCAGTTATTTTTCACTTTTCATTGCCTCGTTTCACTTTCCTTTTAAATAAAATGAGTTATGGTTCTTATTGCCTTTAAAAATGTTCTAAGGGCCTGGGGAGATGGCTCAGTGGGTAGGAGTTCTTGCTCTGCAAGCAGGCGCAAGGAGAGCACGAGGAATCCTCAGCCTTCATGTAAAAAGCCAGGATGGCTGTATGTGCCTGTAACCCAGCATTGAAGGGTAGAGATAGGCAGGTCCCAAGAACTTACTGGCTGGCCAGCCTAGCCCAGACAGGCTCACCAAGAGACCCTGTCTCAAAGCAATGTGGCAAACAGTGATAAAAAAGACACTTGATCTTTCTATCTCCCCCTTCTTTCATAAGATTCCCTGCACTCTGCCCAAAGTTTGGCTATGAGTCTCAGCATCTGCTTTAATACCCTGCTGGGCCCTCTGTGGTAGGCTCCTGTCTTGTTCCTTGTTTTCACCCTCTTCCGATGTCTTTCCCATTTGCCTTTCTGAATAAGGATAGAGCCTCTTAGCCAGGGTCCACCTTCTTGCTTAGCTTCTTTAGGTGTATAGATTTTAGTTATGATTATTCTATATTATGTGTCTAAAATCCACTTATGAGTGAGTATATACCATATGTGTCTTGCTGCTTCTGGGATACCTCACTCAGGATGATCTCTTCTAGTTCCCACCATTTGCCTACACATTTCATGATTTCCTTGTTTTTAATTGCTGAGTAGTATTCCATTGTGTAAATGTACCACAATTTCTGTTTCCATTCCTCAACTGAGGGACATCTGGGAGCTCCACAAGGAGAGCAACAGAACCAAAAATTCTGGGCACAGGGGTCTTTTCTGAGACTGATATTCTAGTCAAGGACCATGAATGGAGATAGCCTAGAACCCCTGCATAGATGTAGCCCATGGCAGCTCAGTCTCCAAATAGGCTCCCTAGGAAGGGAAACAGAGGCTGTCTCTGACACAAAATCAGTGGCTGGCTCTTTGATCATCTCCCCCTGAGTTGGGGGCAGCCTTACCAGACCACAGAGGAAGACAATGCAGCTAGTCCTGATGAGACCTGATAGACTAGGGTCAGATGGAAGGAGAGGATGACCTCTCCTATCAGTGGACTGGAAAAGGGACGTGGGAGGAGAAGATGGAGGGAGGGTGGGATTGGGAGGAGAGGAGGGAGGGGGTTACAGCTGGGATACAAAGTGAATAAATGTCATAAATAAAAAAAATAAAAATAAATATACAAATGCTAAGAAAGAAAGAAAGACACTTGATGTTCTCCAGCTTTTGCATGGGCATATGTACTTTCACACTCATAGGGTCACACACACACACACACACACACACACACACACACAGAGAGAGAGAGAGAGAGAGAGAGAGAGACAGAGATCAATTTAAAGGACAACCTCTTCACATAGTCCTAAAATACCTGGAACAGGAACAAACAAAAACAAACAAACAAACAAACAGAAAAACCCTCTTTCCTCTCTCATAAGTATACCCAGGCTCCTGGGCACTTCTGTTAACAAATCTGCTCACTGTTCATCCTCATTCTCTCCATGCCTGGACTATCAAAGAAGAGAGCACAGACTCCGTCTTCAGTGATCCTTTTTTCACTGCTTACAAATAAGTGTTCAATGAAGTGTTTTGAGGTTAAATTAATAGTTTAGAAACTGATTCACAATGGAATATCCTTGGAAACTTGAAATTAAAAAAATGCCATGGAAACTTGCCAAAGGCTTGAGCTATGCACTTGCCCTCTCCCTTATGGGTTCTGTTATGCCAGGTTCAACATGTTCCAGAGAAATAAAAAACAATATTTGAGAAAAATTCATGTCTGTATTGAACATGTACAGATGTTTTTCTTCTTGTTGCTCCTTAAAAATACAGTAGAACAATTTGCTTGGCAGTTGCATTGTGTAGAATCATAAACACCTTCGGGTGATTTCAGCACATGGATGGAAGCGCACAGGTTTCAGGCAAACACTGTCATTTTGAAAAGGAATCAAGCATCCTCAGATATTGACATATCTGTATGTGAATGTTCTTTTCATGTAGTAACCATCTCATGGAAGCAAATATAGGGTATGCCCTGGCATCTGTTACATCTTGCTAACTCAATGAATAGAGAAATATGTGGACCTTCAGCTCTTTAACACTTCCTTGCCAGGCCCATCAACCTACACAGAAGGGGCACAGAGAGGTCATTGCCAATCAGCAAAGGAGGAGAACAAGACAGCACATGCTTGGGGTTTCATCCTGAATAGGCATCAAAAATTATTTAGAGAAAAGTAGTAATGAAGAAGGAGACAAGGGAGTGAAAGAAAAAGAGAGTTCTCAGAAGATTTCATAAATGTTCATGTGTCTACATGAGCGTGAATATACATGACAGTCAGAGATAGCTAAAGACAGAAAGCAAGATAGAGATCCATGGAGAATTAAGAAGATAGGCGTATATGAAAACAGACAAACGAACAACATTTTTCACTCACTATCCCAAGTCACTCTTTGGGTCATTACTCCAATTTATCTTCTTAGCAATTATCACCACCTGAAACGAATATATTTCTATTAAAATGCAAGCTCACTGGGAGAAAGACAATATGCCCTGCTCTACTACAGAACCATAGAGACCAGGCTGTAGGGACAAAGACATAGCTATTATGTGAATGGATGAAAGGGGCTGTCGGGTGGCTATTTCCCACACCTAGACTTTAAAGCAGGAAATAAGGAGTTCTCTGGGTCTCTTGGGAGAGATGTCAGCCTCAGGGGAAGGGTAGTGGGAATGGTGACTTGTGTGTGCTCATGCCTGGCCAGCAGGTGCCATGACAGTAAAGTAAAGGATCCTGTGCTGCTTCTGTCTTCCAGGTAGCAGGCAATTTGGAGAAGAGCATACCCAAGCGTGACAGGCAACCACTGCATTCCATGCAAACAAGTACACTGCTTTGGTCAGGTTCGCAGCATTGGGGAGATATCTATTTTCACTCTTAGAGGAGGAGAATAAATAAATAATGAAACAAAAAGGAAGCGGTTAGAGATCAAGGGTCAGAAAAGCCCTGATGCCACGGCAGATAGATCTGAACCCAATGGGGTGGTCGGGTGCTGGTGGAGTGGCCTGGGGCAGGACATATTGCCCATCTGAGCTCATGCTTTTGTCGTCTGCAGAGCCTACCTTGGAACGGGGTTAGGGTGAGGATAATGGATGAGAAAGCATGCAGTCCAAATCCTGGCATGCAGCTGCAGCCCTGTCTAAGCGCCAGCTCTCTCCTCATCCCCCTTGGGGATGTGTTACCTCGTCCAAGAGTTCTCTTGCTTTATCCCAGCGCTGTTCATTAATCCATTCAAGGGAGTTCACGGTGACTGTATTATGCACCAGTTAAAAGAATAGCTTCCACTTTGATACTGCTCATGTTTCTATCAAAGCTCCATCACTCTGTAGGTGTGTGACCTTGGAAGGGTGGGTAATCTTTCCAGACTCTAGTTTGCAAAACAGTGCAGTGATGCCCAGCATGGACAGAGAATAAACGCTCACTGTAGGCAATGCATTCAGAGCAGTACCTTGTTCTTCCAAAACTTACACTGCCCCAAGTGTCGTCATCAGCGCCTCAGCCCAAGCTGTGCCCTCTCCCTACAACACCAGGATCCCATATCTGCCCGTAACTGACACTACTCAAATATGTAGGTACAGCTTCTGGGCCCTCATCAAAATGAGTATTTTGTTGACTACCCAATCTCAACTTGCCCTTCCGTCCCAAGAAACCACTATGACAAACTCCCATCACATCAGTTTCAGAATATCTCTTCCATACTAAATTAATTTTCCCGTGTGGTTGGTTCATTCGTTGTCTCTCCCAGTCCCACTGGAATATAACCACACAAGAATAAGGACTGGTCTGTCTGTTCCTTGAAACAGTGTCTGATGTATAGTGAAAGTTGAATGAATGAAGTAAGCGAATGAATGAATGAATATGCTGAAGCACCTGGTTCCATGCAGTGTTTTCTTAGAATTCTGCTGTTGCATACCCTGTTTGAGATCTGTGGTAAAGACCAGTTTCTAAAACCCTTTGCTGACATTTCTTCACAGATGATGTGTCTTGCCTAAATGGAGGGTAGCTGTCATTCCTGTGTACCTGCTAAGGCCTTAGGAAGATGCTAATGATCTTTGTGCAAAGCATAGTCCAGAGAGGTCAAGTGACTTTCTGTAGAGCTGGTAAGGCAGAGCCAGGACTACCTATGTTCAAATTCGCTCTCTTTTAATTATGCTGAAGGATTCTTCCAGGATCAGGGGGGAAAAAAGAGACCCTGTTTTCTGCGCAGGGAACTGGGAGTCAACAGATACAAAGGCTCTTTTATTCCAGCCCTGCCTAGGAGGCAACTGTAAGGTTACAGTCAGGATCCAATCTTCCCAGTGCCCTTCTCCAGCCCATTCCAGAAGGACAGACCCCTGAGATGCTTTCTCAAAGGCAAAGGTTTGGGACATATGGCAGGCAGAGATGCAGCAATGAGGCAAGACATTTGGGAAATGAATTGAGGAGAAAGGCTTCCTCCTGTGGTCAGAGATGCTCCCAGCTTTTCCATTATTACATCGATGATTCGAGGTGCTTCTAGAACTGTCTGGAGAGGACAGGGATGTTGTACTGACTATTCTCACCACTCACTGGGCAGATGCTTCTTATTGTCTGTTTGTTGTCTTCATCGTCCCAGCCATTTTGAAGTAGACATTGTTCTCATTTCACTCATGAGGAAACTGAGGCTTTAGGTGACCAAAGTGTTCTCCTGGTATTGCAGTACTGTATCACTTGAACTGGAAGCTCTATGGGAGCCTGGGGAGTTCCAAAGCCTGGCTGGTACTCTCTTCTCTCCCTCTCCCTATCTCTCTTATTCCTCCTTTCCTCTTCCTTTCCTTCCCTCCCCCCTCTGTTTTCTCTCTCCTCCACCTCTTTCTTCCCCTCCCTTCCACAAGGCCACACTCTTCCTTCTATTAAGGTCCTAGCAAGTTCCTTGCTCACAAGCAGGGTGAAGGCCACTACTCCTGTTTTATGTTAATGACAGTTCTCCTACTTGGGAGAAAATGTCCCTTTACCTGCCATAAAAGACCAGTTAGCTTTATTCTAAGGTGCTGTCCTCATGGACTGTCATTGCCTTTCAGACATCCCACTTTCTTGTGCTTACAGAAGAAGCAGAGAAGCAGGAAGTCAGTGGCTCCCTGCTCTCTGGGCTACATCTAAGGTGGCCCTTTACTCCCCTGTACTTTGCTTGCTTTCTCCGAGTCCACAGGAGAACCACTGCCACAGTTAGGGTTAAAGACATCCTTCAGGTAGGATGATTACCAGGCACTGGCCCCTGGTAAGTTCTGTATAGATGTTAATTATGAGCCCACAGACCTATGGAATTAGCCAACTAGAGAGTTAACTTGTCATTCTCCAGAGAAGTCAAATAAGGCCCCACAGACAAAAGTGACTCTTCTCAACTCTCGATGGACTTATACTGAAGGAATGAGATTGGGAAGAGTTCTCATTTCCTGGCACTTGCCCCACACCCTATGTTTCCAATATAGGGAGCTTTGGAGTCATCTGAGCAGGAGACCTAATCAAGGTTGCTAGATGCTGTCCCTGGATTCAGCAGGGCTGTGTAGACTGGTGATATGCGCTTCTCCTGAGTGCTCAGTGATGCCTAGGGTGCAGGTCCCAGAATCACACTTGAGAACTATGGCTGCAGGGCCTGCAAACTGTGCCTGCTGGGCCCAGCTGGTTAGCTCATATAATAGGCATGCCAGGCAGAATATGACAGAGGAATGGGCTCTGAGCCAGGGTAGCTGAAGGTAGTTGCCAAGTCTTGTGGGAAACCCTGAGCTTCATCAGACTGGGAAGACATGGTGCAGGAATGTGGGAACTTCTGTTTTCTCAGGAAAAACAGTGAATCTGTCCTTTACACAAAAGCTAGAGTTTAAGTGCCAGCAACCAATTCACATGTTTTAAATATTCAGACCACCAAATCACAGCCATATGCTGAATCTGGCTTTCAAAGCATAAATTTGGGACCTTTGTATTGTTCTGCCTACATGTCCATAGGGGTCCTAGACCTCAGTGAGCACCAACGCAGCAGACAGCAGTGGCTCATTCCAGCAGAGAAATCAGGAGATGTAACCAATGAATATTTTAAAACCTATTCATCCTATTCACATTCCAGAAGCATTCTCCAAATCTAAAACTAAAGCTCGCAGCAAGGATGTCTGTGAGCTGAGCATGGGGAAAACTCAATATGACCAGTCGTGTCGTGGGCTAGAGAAGTTACAGGAAACCCACATCCCGCTGGCTCCTCTAGCCCATCCTTATTACTACCCCCCCTCCCTTTTCTAGCTGCTAAATTCATCAGCCAAGTTTGTTATATGCATGTAACTCATCCAATATTCTACATATGGTCTCTCCTTTAATTCCATAATCCTATGAAGAGATTGTTGCTACAGCAATAGTTCATCCGAGGAAGAAAATTGACCCAAGGGAGAGAACACATATCAGTGATGGTAGGAGAGCTCAAGGCCAGGCATAGGAGTTCCTAAGCAGTTAACTTCTTCCTGGTAGTCTGGTTGGTGGTTTTACAGCTGCCTGAGCCAGGGTGTGGCCAACCTGCTGGGTCCGAGGCCTCCATATCTCTGTCACTCTTAAGGCAGAGCCCTGCCTGTCTTGTATCATCTCCTCCCCATGTAAAAGCTATAGACAGGGAGTCCCACCATCTTGGCATATATTTCATCCACCTCACCAGAAGGGAGGCAAGGAAGGAAAATTACAGTCTTCTGTAAAATATGGAAATAGATGCTTGCCAACAAGTTCAAATTTATGGTAATTTCCCGGTACCTCAAGACTTCCCACTTGAACATCTGTGTGGTTCACGGACGACTGCCTGAATTGCTGCTAATCTGAAATGAATTGTGCCTGCTCCACGGACCCATGTTTCTGGGCATTGGTAGATCTTTTCCCTCTCACCCAGTCTCCCTTGAAGTTAATTAGACCATGGGAGAGGCATGGATACACTTTGTGATTCAGAGGAGCCAGAAGCCATGGGGAGAGAGAGAGAAAAAGAGAGAGAGAGAGAAAGAGAGAGAGAGAGAATAGAATAAGGAGAAGTGTATTTTTTCTTGCCTTGACAGCTGATTTTTAACTCCCTTCTCCCATCACTTGTGTATACACTACCGTAAATAAGATATACTACAGACTTTCTCAGGTGTCAGCATCCTAATGAGAGAATCTGCTTTCTGACACCTTGGAAAAAGGTCAATAAAGCAGAAAGAAATTAGAGACAGGCCGGCATCCTTCTCACGCTGAACTGATTTGGAGCATACCAGCAGCGTGGTCGAATTGTTATTTCGCAACTGCAGACCAGATGTGAAGCTCAAATGATATGGTGGAGAGTTATTTCGGAATGGTGCATATTTTTAAGTGGGGGCTAAGGGCTGTGTCTTGACATTTCTGGTGGCGGGGCTCCTGCGGCACAGTGACCTGCTGTTAAGCACAAACTCAAACAAGCAGCACCAGACCATAGGGGGTAGGGTTTCAATCTTCAGGGGCCTTGCAAATCGCAGTTCTCCACCTGAAGAAAGCTGATAATGATGAGTCTGTTGGTTTCCTGCAACCACTTGGCTCTGTCCGGCTAGTTTATTCCAGACAACCTCCAGAGGGATCTTTTCTAGCCCACAGAGGTTTGTGTCATGCCCTGTGGAAGATTCCCCTTGGTCCCGCAGGCGTTAATAATTAATACCAAATCCAGAATCTTTGAGACCATCAAATACTCTTCTGGGTCTGCTTCCATATTCTCTCAGCATGCATCTCACCTACTGTACTCTGTCCTTCAAGTTTTTGTGGGTCTTCATACAGTCACCTGCTTTCACTCCATAGGGCCTTTGGCCTGCTGGAACTAACATCCTCCCTCTCTCCCTCCTTCCTGCTGCATCCCTCATATCTTAATCCTATTGGACCTCCCTAACCATTAGTTCTCTGCTTCCTCTTCTTCTTCTACCAGTCAGGGCACACTGCTCTATTGGCTGTAGTGGGTGTCACATTGCACACCCTCTGTCCCACTGAGCACAGGTACTCTGTTGCTGCTCGTTTCTGAGAATATAAGCCTTAGTAAGGTGTGTGTATGTGAAGGAACCCCATTTTTAGAATTTGTTAATGTCCCATGAGAAGAAGAGTCACCCCAAGCTGAAAACCACTGGCCTGGAGATAGCCACAGAGCTGGTACTCCAAAAGTGCCACCCACTCTCCAGTGACCTTTTCTCTTCTTCTTCTTTTTTTTTTTCAGAGTAGTGGATCCATTTTTATAAATAGTGGAATACAGAAAAACAAGGCAACATGGTATGCTTATGGGGATCCTGGGACACATAAGAAACTTCCAGAGGCCTCACAGGCATGGGGGTTCAGGAATTTAAGACAACTTTGCCTTTTTATAGCCAAGAACCCCTGAAAAAGCAATATGCTTAGAGTCTCTGCTTTATCATGTGCAGAAGCAGAAATGACTCTGTCACCTCTACAGACTTATGACAAAGAGTAAAAGACTTGAAATGAGCAAAATGTATAATTCAGTGCCTGGCAAACAGGCAAAGCAAATCCTAGGGTTACTCAGCTTGGCCCCTTCCTTTTAGTCTTCAGGGACTTCAACAGCAAGATGAATTCTTCTATGTAGTCTAAAGTATCTTACTAAAATTATATGACAGCAGATATTCAGGCATGTAGTTTCTAGGAGTAACATGTTTACCTTCACACAAGAGGAGAAACAAAGGGGTTTGCTTAAAGTGAAGCTGTCCTAGATATTTAGTTGAGTGATGACAGAGAGCTGTAGCGGGCCAAGGACTTTTCATCCTACGGGGATTGCCTTGAACACCAGTGCATTCCAGGTTCACAGTGGTAGTTGAATAAGCAAACATCTGTGTGCTTTAAAGCTTAATTGGTCCCTGAGACATTGAAGGTTTCTGTTGAGAATTTTCACTCTTGGCCTCACCATGGCGAAAGGAGGTGTTCATACCTCCACCTACCATGGGAGCATTAACCACTGGAAGAAAGTGGTATGGAAAGAAGGTAAGTTCAGGATGAGAGAGTTTGTTGCAAGATTAAAATATTTTCAATATCCACCTTATAAAATGGTTGTGGGCATTAAACGAAGGGCTTAGAACAGGGTCAACAATGCAATGGGCAATCAGGACATGCTGTTGTTATCATCACTGGCCCATTTTTTGAATAGTATGCTCCAAGAACTGTATCATTTCAGTCAGTTCTTATGAAACAGACTTTTGACTGAGAGAGATTAATCTCAAGTGAAGGAGTTAGGGATTATCTATCCAGAGTCACTCATCCAGGTTCAGATCCACCTCTGAGTTTGGTAAATTTTCTTGAAGGGTCAGCTTTTTCAGAAAAGGACAGATAATATGCATTTAGGCTCTGAGAGCTAAAACTGCCCTACCACCATCACACAAGTCTTCACTGTGCTATAAGCAGCCACAGGGCATCATATAATCACTGAACAGGACTGTAGTCTAATAAAACTTTATTGACAAAAACAGTTATATGAGTCAAAGTCTGTCAGTGGATTCCTGTTGCCCAGAAGCTGGGCAGCTCCTTACCAACTCATCAGCAGATAGGAAGCCTCCAATCCAGAACATCCAAGCTGCTGTGTTGGCAGAGCAGCGGGTGGTGGGAGCCCCCATCTGTGACGGGAAAGCTTTGTTTGATTTTCCTCTAAGTATGTTTGAATTATTAAGTGCCTGGTTCATTAAGTGAAGGGTGCTGTTATAATTCTATTGCTGGAGACAAAGTTGCTATTTAAATTGGGTTTTGCCAATTTAGCTAATTTACTAAGTGGGCATTGCCATGTCTTAATTATTATCCTCTGATAAGAGATTATTCAGGGGGACCATGCAGTGTGGGTATACCAAGTGTGCATAGGCTGAAGGAGTGAGCCCCTTATGAGGTCTATGCATCCAGAGAAAGCTAGATTCGGTTACAGATCACCAGACAAGTTTCTCCAGTGCTGTTTGAGGATCTGCTAAATCGTGAAGAAAAGGAACTCAATAATCACTCCAATAGAGACCTGCTGATGACTTTCACCTCCCCTATCAGCACACACAGGGTGTAAAAGATGGCATCATTCATTTTGATTAGTTCACAACTGGCGGCTTCCCTGCCTAGGCACTGGATTTCTTTCTTTTTCTTTTTTTTATGATAAACAGGTATTTTAATTATTCATTACAATTTATTCACTTTGTATCCCGGCTGTGGGCCCCTCCCTCATTTCCTCCCAATGGGCACTGGATTTCTAAAACAAGCTGTGAAGCCTCTGCTACATCACTTCAACTCATGGTGCCTCAGTTTCCTCATCTGAATGGCCAAGTGATGTCAGAGTTTGCATGCTGGCTCAACATTTGGATAAGTCCAGTGAGCGGTCCTAACACAATGCCCCTCCTAGGCCCCACCATGGTGGATTTCCCCCCTGCCCCCCTGCACATGCTCCATCCTAGAAAACATGCATAGTCCGTGTCCTTCTCAGGGCACAATGCTTAGCACTGTCAGTGATCAGGGTTCTCAGAAGGTTCCGTGCTCCAACAGATGAATTTCCCATGCTCAGTCAAAAATGTAAATACTGTTGATTTGGTTCTCTTAAAAGGCAGGCAGGTGTTTGTGTGCTGTTTTCCCACGACTGGGGAACGATTATGGGGTTCTTTGCAAGAACACTTGGAAAACTGAGAGATGCTCCTGTTATACCGTTTGCCTCCACTCAAGAAAAATACCCTTGCTAAACTCTGAAGCTGTCGACCTGGCCTTTTATTAGTGTGTTTAGACGTGCAAAAGAAACTGGAACTATTTAAGGGCAGAGCTGATAGTGCATGTTGTTTTCTGTCTGCTGTCCCGGGTAAATGCCATTCCTAATTATTATTTACCTGCAGGACTTTTGAGTTATAATGCCTTGTTCTGGTAGGCATGTCTGACTTCTGATGTCTTTAGAGAGCCCATTTTTCTCCTGTGAAATCAGTGTACTGTGAACAATTTGACAAGTTTTAAGACCTAATGTAGCAGCTGGAGCTTTAAGCAAAATAGCGAGTTGATGAAAGATGGGTTCCCTCCGTGTGCAGTGTTCATCAGGCCTCTGTATGAAGACCTTCATTTCGTCGCAGAGTAGGTAGGACATGACAAAGTGTGCTCTCCTCCATGGATATACGTTAGTGTTCACAGCTTAATGTGGAGCCCAGGCCTTGATCTGATATTCCAATGTACAAATGTAGCTTTAGAAACAAGACCTCAATTTAAACATCTCTTTAGCATGTTAAACATCTGTAAGCATGTCAGTGTTTGGTGACTGAGGACAAAGGAAGGAAAAGGACCTCGAGTGACCCAATCTTTAGACTGGCTTTAGAGAGAACAGAGGGAACATTAAGGAGAAAGTTTCTCTACACCAAATGGGAGTTGAAATCATGAACTTGGCTGGTTTTAAAACTTTGATCCCATAATACATAAAAGACAATTCTGGTTGTGGTACTCCACAGAGTGTATGGATTCATTGTGAACAGACAATTGTTAGGTCTGTAGGCTGTTGTTACACACTCATGCCCCTCCAAATGAAGAGGCTTTTGTTTTTTTTAAACTGGTAAGATCTCTACTCAAGCCCTGCCCAGTTGTAGTGCCTGTAGCTTAACTGTCCAGAAAACATATTCCCTCTCCAGTGCTCATTTATTAATATGCTCTCCTTTCTGAGACATCCCTTCCTGTCTAACGGCCACATCAATATGTCAGCCACTGAAGTCCACAGTCTGGATGACTAAGTGTCTCCTGATCATGATCACATTGCAAGCTATTTCCTTGGGCTGTTACTATTGATTTTTTAATCAGAATTCATAATCAAGTCTAAGGTGGTTGGTTTGGTAGCATTTCATACTTCATTTGCCTGGTTACAGATGATGCCTATCACACAGGTAATAGTGGATGATAATGACCACAGCATGACACTGAGCATTTCCCAAGCACTGACCCTGTAAGCCTCACAGCAGCAGCACTTCAAAAACAAGGTCAAAGTAGCACGGCTACTCACCCACGTGTTTAATCCCAGTGCTTTCGAGGCAGGAGCAGGGTGGCAGCACTTTCACGCCAGCTGTGGCTGCAAAGCAAGACCCTGCCTCAAAACTCAGAGACCTTAGCCCAGCACGCTGGCGCATGCCTTTAATCCCAGCGCTCAGGGAGACAGAGGCAGGTGGATCACTGTGAGTTCAGGGCCAGCCTGGTCTACTAATCGATTACAGGACAGCTAAAGCTACACAGAGAAACCATGTCTCAAAATAAAGAAAGAAAGAAAGAAAAGAAAAGAGAGAAAAGAAAAGAAAGAAAGAAAGAAAGAGAGAAAAAAAGGAAAAACAGAGCCGAGGTATTTACAAAAGAAGAAAATAGTCAGTAGCACCTATATCAGTGAGATCTTAGCACTAGTGATAATGAGGAATCATGGACCAGACTTAACAAGGCGAAGGATCTTGCCCAAGGTCAGACAGCCAGGAAGACAAGACAGGTTTTAAAACCAGGACTATGAGAGCTTTGAGCATTCTGATGGTTGGGAGAAGTACAGAGCTGACACCACCGCAGCCCTGGACATGGGTATATATCCCCCAACCATTCAGGGCTGTGGTGCTGGAGTCTGAGAAATCCCACCCACAGAGGCTTGTGCTTAATGGCAGGAAAATAGGTAATTAAATGCAAATTAGAGAGCTGGGATTGGCTGATCTACCCCGGAGACCATGATCTTGTGCTTAGAAAAGAATGTGAGTTAATATAGGAACTGAGGGGCAGGGACAAGGCAGGAGAGCATCTTTTCCAAGGACAACACTAGTCCTGACCCCAAACGTCTAATTTATTTCCTAACTGAAGAAAGTAAGAGGCACACACCTCACCTCCGTTCACGGGTATTGGCAACACCCACTTAGTCCCAAGCCCTGTTTCTCAGTTCTTAAACTCGAACACATAACTACACATCCATTCTTTGCCTTGTAAATCTGCACATTGAAGGAAATCCAAGAACAGAGGTCAGAGGTCAGCAATTGCCTGGAAGTCAGGAAGAGAGTATCTAACCTCACAACTGCTTGAATGCTACTGCACGCACAAGCCTTCTTAGCCTGGCAGCCGTTCCAGAACAGGGCCAGTGAGGTCTCTTGACTTCCACATGCACTGTTTCTTCCCACAGGGAGAAGGTCAAATCAGGCAAGGAGAAAGAATGAGTTGGACTAGCTCCAGATGAATTGTTTCTGATAGGCGGACAAATGAACAGACTCCCTTCCTGGCTGAATACAGTATCACTATTAAAATAAAACAGAGACTTGTCTTCATTTCTGCTGACTTTTGATGCTCGCTGAGCATGACAACTAATTTATCCTACCAGGAGGACTTGTCTCCTTGCTATATATTAGGACTACCTATGTGTGCCAGGCATCACCACAAGCAAATAAAACTCCAGGCTTAGGGGTGGCACCCAGGTGCCAATATTTACACAGCCCCAAGAGATCTTAATGTACAGTCAGGGCTAGGAACTGCCACCCTGTCAGATACGGGTTAACCTGCTACTCCAAGCAGAAGAAGCTTCTAGTAAACAGAACCTGGTTTCCATAGCAACACAGCCTTCAGCTTCTCTCCCTTTCAGGGTACACTCAAATGTA
Organism: Pachyuromys duprasi; assembly: GCA_028658305.1. Taxonomy (NCBI): domain Eukaryota; kingdom Metazoa; phylum Chordata; class Mammalia; order Rodentia; family Muridae; genus Pachyuromys; species Pachyuromys duprasi. The sequence continues at coordinate 23,624,434 of CM053757.1, forward strand.
AATGATTGTGTTTTCCCTACCCTTATCCCCACCCTGTTTGAGGTGATAGGGCCAGGAGCAAGGGTGTCTCCTGTGATGGTTAGCAGATGGGGCTGAGGCCAGTGATAAAACCTTGCCCTTCAGGATCCCAGAACCATTGCTTTGCCGAGAGTGACAGCAGACCTGAGTATGCCAAGGAGGTTATGACTTGGCAGGGGGGCCCGAGGGAGGCTTTTGGTATTTTAAAACACAATAGCTATAGTTTGCAGCGTTGGTGCTAGAATGTTCTAATAATATTCATTTGGGGGTTTGGTCCCTAAGAAATTATGAGAGGTCTTTTAAATAGCCAATAAAGCCAGTGTTTATTTTTTAAACATGGTACATATATACATATATAAGTATATTTATTTATAAGAAAAGGTAAAAAAGAATGGAAATGTTCACCTTTAATACTAGTCACTCTCAGAGTCTAGAACAGAGGGAAAAAAGACTCAGTCTTTTTTTTTTCTGTTGATAAGGTTGGATTATGTCCTACAAGGAACATATAGATATTGGTTGGTTGATGCCTCCTGGTTTTCACCCAGTGGAGTCTCACATGTCCCAGATCTAAAAGGCCCCAAATCAACGGTAAGAGCATTTGTGATCTCTGAGACTTTCTTTACTCTCCTGCTCCTGGAGGGCACATTACTGTGTTCCATCCACAGGTGACTCTCTTTCCTCATAAGATCATAAGACGTGACAACCACTGTTATTCTTCTCCTATTCCATGCCACCCATCTGTCTATTCTCAACGCCTCTGTAATCTGTCTCATTCCAACCATTTGTTCATCTCTTAGATGAGCCTTGGTCTAGTACTCTGTACTCTTTGTTCCCATCAGTCATGGTGTTCTACCCTCCATACCATGTACACACACACACACACACACACACACACAAACACACACAAATGGAGACTAAACCCCTGATTCCATTAGGCCTCTGCCATCTTTTCATTTTCCTTACTCTTCCTTCATCTCCAAGTCAGCACTTACTACCATTGGATACATCTTCATGTGTTTAATATATCTATATCTAGGACCCTATGAACATCGTGAGCAGGACGCTGGCAGTCAGTGCTATGTTTGTAGTGTCTAGAACTATGCGTGGCATGCAGTAGCAATGATGCTTATTGAGAAGTAAATGAGTCAATCGATGCTGTTTTCTCTAACTCACCATAAACAAGAAGAAACAAAGGAAGAGAAAGGCGGTAAGAAATACTTAAGGAGGAAACATTCCCTAGAGCATCTCTCCTGTTTTTCACTCTCTTTCCCCTCCCTCTCTCACTTTTTTCTCCCTCCACCACTTCCCCCTTCTCTCTTGCATGCATGCATTGTGTGTGTGTGTGCACGTGTGTGCACGTGTGTGCACCTGTGTGCATGTATAGGATCATGGTATCAGCTTGGTTTCATAGGCCAGAGATGTCATGGCACTTTATGTTAAACCCCAACAGCCACTGAGCGACTGAAGTGGAAGTAAGCTCCTCTTTGATCTTACCCAAGAACACTTTCCATAAACCATAAGATAATCACAACTAATTTCATGTGCCAGAAACTTGGTGCGCATGGATATGTGGGAAGAGTTGCTTCAAGGAGGTCCAAGATCAAGCAAAGCAAGGTGATGAGCATCAGTTTCCAAAAGAGCTGCATCTACCTCAAGCCATTGTGATCTACTGAGGATGGCAGTGCCCAGTGGTGGCGGTGTAAAACCAAGCCCCTGGGAGTGACTCTGGGTTTGTGCCCTTCACACTGATCTGATGTTGATGACAAACATGTGCCCTGATAGCTTTTGCTAATACTATCTTTTCCTGCACACATGCTGAACCTCCTTGGAATATATTCGCACATAAACACACATACACACACACATACAATTTCCCTTCCAATTTGCTCTGCTTTCTTTAGCACACATACAAGTGTACAGTGTGGCTTCATGGGGACCTGTCAGAACAGAGAGTGACCCACAACGCTGAATATAGATGTATTCATATTTCATGTAGGTCTTTCTGATTTGATTTTACTTTGCCAGCTGTCCCTTGTATGGCTAATTTGTCAGGAACATGAAGGAAAAGAAATGCTAGCCCTAAGGAAGAGTGGAGGACACGAGGAAAGTAACCAAGAGAAGTGCTGCTTAGCACTCTGGAAGCACAAGGAGGGCTTTCTACCCAGGGCTCCAAGGATGAAGTCACGGGTTGAGAGAGAAACGGGAGAGAGAGAAACAACCCCTCTTGAAATCAATAATTCAAGGCAAAAATCATCACAAAATTTAATTGCTCTCTGTCAGCCACAGCTCATCTTTGTCTTCCATTATTTTGCACAAATTGACTTGGCAGCACTTCCCAGCCAGCATGTCCATCCTTTAAAGACTTTCTTGTTATCTACAGCCTGTTAATATGTTCATCCTTCACCTCCCTGAGTAATTCCAGGCAGCTTTTACTCACTCGGAGTGACTGAAACTCTCATTGGTTAGGAAGAGGGAAATTGCCCAAGATGAATGTCACACATTACCCTAAGGGGCTTTGAGGCCTGTCGGGGCTCAGGCAGGCAATGCTAGCTATGAGTGCACAGGGTCTGGATGAGAGCCAGTGTTGTACCACAAGTCCTCTGTTGGTAACCATCCATACATGGCTATTTAAATGTGAATGGATTAACTGTAAAGAGAACTTCAGTTCTGTTGCTTCTTATAGTTACCCGATTTCAACTAGGCAGGCATAGGGCATTGATGGCGCAACACAAAATCCCTATGACCATAAAGTCCTCTTTTAGACTACCCTGGGTGAGAGTGTTTGCATTTAAATTAGGATGGAGTCTTATTCTCCAGCCTCCTTTCATGAAAAGATGAGCTAAGACTCGGCACTCGGTGTGTTGGGATCTGCTTTGTAGGAAACCCAGATGTGAAAAGCTAAGTGCTTTCTCGATGTCTGATCACGCAGATGTGGAATGATCTTGTGGGTATCAACAGGGCAAGAAATGAAGAACGTTTTTCATATGGTCATTGAAGGATGACACAGAAAAGACAAGATACTTGGCTACTTGGGGTCTGGGTTCATGAGTGTGGTATGATTTGAACTCAAGACCAAAACCACATTTTTTTTTTCTCACAGTGATGGGCAGTTTGCAAACATCCTCTGTGCTGATACAAGTGTGTGTCAAACTGGTCTCTAGAATTCTCCCTGAAGAAACTTCATTCCCCTGGGTCAGAGATGATGCAGGTTGACCTCAAGTGTTTCATCTGCTTCACTCAGGGTACGGAGATAGACTAGGGACATGTTGAAGTCATCATCTTACAGGATTGGTCCTTTGGCCTATTTCTAGACAAGCTTCAGCATAATTAATAGTGTAGTTACCTGCTAATTATTCCACTATTTGAACAGGACT